>BMAV01011264.1:0-554970 GCA_019973955.1 Trichonephila inaurata madagascariensis
CTTTATTGTTTACTTCTCATTTTTTATTTCTTTTTTAAAAAAATATTTAAAAAGTGTATTTCTTACTTCTCTTCTGCTTTACCACATAAACTGAAAAATGCATTTTTAAATTAAAAACAAAATTCGTTTCTTTTCATTTCTTAAATTTTAAAAGTTTTAAAATGTATTCTTCCTCTTTCGTTTTAAATCCCAAAAAAAAGCTTTTTGGAAAATTCGTTTATATTTCAATTTTATATTTATAAACCCTAAAAAAATTTTAAATTCATAAACCTAAAACAAAAATAAGTTTCACATTTTTTTAAAATTTATATGATTTTAATATTTTTTTTAAAAAAATAAAAAACCAAAAAAAAAACAAAAAAAAGAAGTCAAAAAATAATATATGTTAATTTAAAGAAAAAAATTCTATATTAAAATTAACGAATTTTAAAGGAAATTTTTAAAATTTTAAAAACATACAACAGTGGCGCACAAAGGGGGGGTTGTCCTGGGGTCGGACCCCCAAAACCCATGTTTTTTTTGCCCGATTTATTAAAATTCTAAGCCCTATAAGTAAAATTTAATTAAATATTTGTTTTAATGATTAATTTTATTAATCAATACTTTTTATTTATTCAATAATTATTTTTTTACTGTTTTTTTGCTCCCGAAACAAAAATAAAAAGCAGCATGATACAAGAATGGTGGATTTTTTGACCCGGGTTGACAAATTCCTGTGTCCCTACTGCTTAAAAGTAATAAAACTGCATATTTAAAATTTTAGAACACGAGGACACGGGACAACTCCAATGAGGGTGAAAGAGGATATTGATGATGTTTCTAGTAAACTGGACAATGTGGCCTAAAGGTTGCACTTCTTGGATGAAACGTCCAGAACTCTATTGTGCTCGGCGAGTTAGGATCTATTAAAACCATTAATTTATGACCACCATAAAATATGTTAAAGAGAGAATAACTTTAAATGTTCAGAAATATACAGAAAATGCACTTCGCTATAGAGAGGTTATTTTACAAAGAAAATCATGAAATGTTCAAGATTCCAGGAAAAAGTTCGCTATATAGAAAAATTCGCATTATAGAGGTTCGACTGTATTTCGTATAATTGCGCGAAATTATATATGAATGGCTTTGCTTTATTCTATTCGGAACAACTTTCTGAGTTTGGCTGCAGCTCTTTAAGGTAATCTGCACTTAATTCTAAAGAATTCGACTCAAATTGAAATACTTTTAATGAAAATGTAATCCAAAAGGGAAAAAATATACTTGTCACTTTAAATTTTAATCTTATCTGCTTTTTTTATTATTTGTTGTTTTACAGAAAATTTTATTCAAAATATCACTTTGATGTGGAAGAATTTTTGCTTCTATTATTTCATTTGAGTTCATTTCTTATTATTTTTTAATCATAATTTAATCTTCATAGATAACTACTGTTACAAAGGGATGAGTTTTGAAAAGTTTGTCTTATTTACAATTTTTTCCTTCGCAATTTCTGGCTGATGGGAAGAGTCGGTTCCTTAATTAAAATCGAACAAATTGAATCTATTAGTAAATAATGTTATTTCAGAGAAAAATATTTATTTAATTTTTTTAAAAAAAACAAGCATTTAACTTAGAAAATTTTTTTGAAAAAATAACTATATTAATACAAATGAGCTATATACATTTATGTTGAGTTCTTAAAGTTTCAGATAAAAATATAAGATGTAAATATACAAATATCACTAAATATAATTATAAACGATTTAAATTTTAACATTAACATTGTAATCTTTTGTGTTTAAAAACATTTAATTAGAGTCCTTTAAATGATTATATTAAAATTATAATAATCTCTTTACATTTTTAGTTTTTTGTAAATGATGTAATAAACTTAATATTGATTTCAATTGATCATGACTATGCAAACGATATGAAAAATTATATTTTATTCTAACCTTTTATGTATGCAAATTGAGAAAACAATGTCACTAGTTAAATAAACAGTAAAATATATTATTCAGTGTATTTGATTATAATAAATTTCCCTTCTCTTTTATAAGTTTTAAATTCTAAGGTGGATTAGAAGCAATGTTTGCGTTCTTTTTCATGAAATGGTGTTTCTTTTGAACAACAGATGGCGCACCTATTCCTATAAATTTCATTGAATATTTTCCGTACGAATGCTAATATTTTTAAACTTCTATCTATTAAACTTTTATTTCATATTTATATTTCAGGGAGAAAAGCCACCAAAGCAAATACTAGGAAAAATTAAAGGAAATTTGATTAATTAAGTAAAATTTTTACTATACAGTTAAATGTTATTGATTTTTATTCTTTCATTAATTCAGATTAATTTGAGAAAAGTAATAGCTAAAAGAAAATACTGAGTTATTTATAAAATAAATGAGAAAAAACTTTATTTTTTTCTTCATTTTAATAAAATATTTTTATGTTTCGTTAAAAGTTTTGCTCAAAATAATAGATATCGGTTCTCATGTCAATTAATCAACTGTGAAAATGATTTTTTGAGACATTAATAAATAAATTTAATTTATTATTTACATTTATTTTTATAGCCTAACATCGAAAAAAAATACGTGCTAACAAATGGGAATTCTTTTTAGTAACAAACTTAATGTATTTAAGCAAATAAAATTTTGGAAGTTGAAAGTTTTTAGATTTAAAACTTCTTTCTCGAAGTCAAGTGAAAATATTCAGAGAATCTTTTCAGTAAATGTCAGTTTTCTTTAACTTAAGCTTGAAAGAGAACCAGATGTTATACTACACTTGAATAACTTCAACAGAAAATGACATGCGGAAATGTATCCGTTATTTCTTATTAGGAATTTGCAACTGAAACCCAGTAACTGAGTGTTTTTAGTCTTTAATAAAAGCTCTTGAATATGGAAAGAAAGAAACAAAACAAATAAAAATAAAGAAATAAAATTAATTCAGATTGAAAATTAACTTATTTTAAAAATTCTTATTCAGAAGTTAACACTAAAGTTTTAATCACTGTTTCATTTAAATACTATTACATTTTTAAATAAAAAATACCTTATTTTAAAAAATTGAAGAATAGAGTTCAAATTAAATTAATTTGATGTTAAATATTAAAAAATGTATGGATTGTTTAAGAAGAATGATTTTTGTTTCTGTTTAATTCTCGAACAATTTTTTAGATTAAAAACCTTAATTTAAATTTAATTTTAGAATAGAAATTGAATACTTTGGTTACAATTATATTTGTTTTTAAATAATGAATACGTCATTTTCTTAAATGTAAGCGAAGAAAATTCAGAAAATTTGAAGGAATCACCGAAAATTAGTAGATTTACACTTTTGAAAATGATATTTTGGATGAAATAATTTTCTATGGCACTAGTTCCAAAACCTTTTACTCAGTATATACCTCTAATATAATTATAAAGGCTCAATGTAACCTTTTTGATAAATTTATTTCAACAAATTGTAGTAAGCGATATACAGGCTTCCTACCAACGAAAATAGTTATTATCTTAGTTAATAATTACAGTAGGATTCAACTTTTTAAAACTATTTTTAGACTATTTATGGCTTTATTGAAGACTTTAACATAAATAAGGGGATTATCAGGGGATTATCGTTTGCGTAAGAAATCGCAATTTAGTTTTTTAAAACCGAATTTTCGGGCGGATTTGGAAGTCGTTATATTGATTCATTCTTGACACTATTTTGGTGAATTTTTTTAATAATCGTTTGAGAAATATCCCGCACCCTGTGATTTGTAAGGTTTAGTAGCTGCTAATCTAGGTTTAGATATATCTTTACATTCAACAACGTACACAGAGCCCTCTCATATGAGGGTGGGGAGCTGCATTCTAAAAAAACACGGACACGAAAGCGGTGAGTCGTAATTCCTATCAGTGGCGTAACAGAATATTAGCCCCTGAAAAAATCAGGTTTTACCTTTTATACTTTATAAATTGGTTAAATACTGACTTTGGACCCCCTAGAATCCTAGATTTCTCCCCTCCCCAGCGATGCAAGGGTTGCAGGGGTGTACGTTACGCCACTGATCTCCACGGTAAAAATTAAAAATCGTTTGATATATTATCGGGAAAAATGAGTGAACCGCAGTACCTTACCCTTGTATACGCCACTGTTTACAGATCATTATTTTCATAGGTGGTATTATGTGAGTTAATAGCCAAAAACTTGAAAGAAAGTTTGTGTGATAGTTAAGAGGTGTTTGCTTATAATTTCTGTAAAATTATGATACATGACATGAATAATAATTGCTTGAAGGCTGGTATCATTTCAACACACTTAAAAAAAGTTGATGCGTGACCGAAAGAAAATTTACTCAAGTTAAGTAATTTCATCTAAGTAGATAAAACTACACTCATGTACAAGAAAATTAGCGCACCAAGAAGGAGTCGCCAAAATGAAAGGAAATTTTACACACGTCATGACTACTTTGATATAAGTAAATGATTAGAAAATAATAGAAAAAGAATCATTTATTTCAGAGAAAAAGGCTAAAGAACGTAGGATTTAATACCCTGTTGAACTCCCTCTAGCGCGAATGCATGATGCGATACGATCAGGCATTGAGGCATACAAGTTCTGTATGATGTCTTGAGACATTTCGTTCCATATTTGCTGTAACCTTGCCTCTAGTTCGTTCAAACTCGTGGGATGCCCAACTCGCCGTCCTAAATGATCCCAGATATGCTCGATTGGAGACAAATCTGGGGATCGGGCAGGCCAAGGAAGAGTAGTAACGGTGCGGAGACAGTCTTGTGACACCCTTGCCGTGTGAGGCCAAGAAGTGTTTTGTTGAAAAATGGCTCCTGGGAGCCGTTGCATGAGTGGCAACACATGTGGTTGCAGGATGTCATGGACATACCACTGGGCTATCTTGGTGCCACGGATCAATACTAGGGGTGACCGTGTATTCTAGGCAATGGTAACCCATACCATCACACCAGCTGTTAAAGCGGTGTGTCGCTGTAAAGCAAAGGCAGGATTGAGGCGTTCACCACAGGATCTTCACACACGAACACGATTGTCATCACTGCTGAGATTGAATCTGGATTCGTCGCTAAAGACGACCTGGTTCCATTCCCCTGCAGTTCAGTTTCCTCGTGCGTGGTACCACTTCAAACGGAGGCGTCGATGGGTCGGCGACGAGGGCAGCACACGTAATGGGTACGATCCCAAATATCCTTCAGCCAGGCGCCTTTGTATGGTTTAGGAAGACACAGGAGCCCCTATTGAAGGTGCTACCTGTGCCTGGATGGCGGCCGATGAAGCAGTTGGCTGTACGCGTGCATTTCTTACGATGTGGCCTTCTCGAAGACTGGTCTGTCGAGGGCGTCCTGAGCCTGGTCTTCTTGTAAATGATATCTCTCTGATCCACTGGTCCTAACACCTCTTCACAACACGATCAGAACGGCCTAATTGACGAGCTACTCGCCTAGCTGACCACCCAGCTTCCATCATGCCGATGATTCTCCCCTCTCAAACTGCGACAGCTGCTCATATTGTCTTCGAAAACGGCGTAATGGTATGTCTACTTCAGCTCTTCCTTTGTAAACGATTCAGCACACTCAAACAAGTCTTGGTTACCTGTTTTATACTCCACGGAGAACGACGTTAAACTCCCTCTACCGGCTATAAGTAATCCGCAATGACGCTACATTTCTAATCATTTGCATATCTCCCCGACATGTACCTTAATGCCAAGTTTCGTTACGATTCCGCAATTATTTCTTGGGGTGCTAATTTTTTTGTCCATGAGTATATTTAGTTCGAGTTAACTCATTTTTCTGTATAGCTCTCTTAATGAAAAGTATAATTAAAATTTCAACTGCATTGCTTATTAAATACATAAATGTGTGAGTGCAGTCTGTTACTTTTATTAACTATTTTGGTCATTTGGAATGGCAGTATCGAGACATCTTACATGGTTCTAAAAATAGAAAGCCATCAATCTCAATTTAGATATCACCTCAAGCGTTAAGCGTACCTTTCTTTCAAAGAAATAAATACAAAAAATCAACTGAATCGAAAAGACTCTGATCACAAACTCAAAGCGGAAAAAGCACGAACACATTTGAAAACAGACTAGAAACGAGTTTAAAACACATACCTAGGTAAAAGAAAAGAAAAAAAAAAGAAAGAAAAGAAAAGCGCAGAGTTCCCAACTCGCGTGTGCCACCCACGTGCCTAGCATTACTATAATCGAGAAACTAGAAGTTAATCGACTCGCACCTCCAAACAAAAAGAAAGAGACATCAAACTGTTAACAGATTGTTTGCAACAGTTTTATCGCTGAGAGACAAAACAAAAATTTGGAAAATACTCGAACCATGACGTGCACTTTAAAAAAATAAAACTTACAGTTAAGATTCCCCCTTCAATAGACATTGATGAATTCAACAATTGTCTCCACTAAGCGGACTGAAACTGAATTGAGAGAAATATCAGAAAAAAGCTCTTCAGCAGGGTATTGTGTAACTATTTAAGTCTCGATTGAATTTGAAAATTGAATTCTTCAATTCTCATATAATACCCTGCAATCTATTAAGTTTGATTGATTAGTTTATTAATGTTGCACTAGGCCACACACACAGTGTTTCCCAAACTTTTGACATATGTGGGCCCCTTTTATAATTTTCGTAACGCTGAGTACCCTTCGTCAAATAAAATGGATGTATTTTAATAACAATCAAAAAATATATTTATTATTATTATTTTTTTTTGTGATACACACATAATAATAAAGAAAAAAAAAGAGAAATAAAATTATTCATAATAAAATATAAATAAAACTTGTATTATAAATAACATTTATTTGTGAGGATTAATGAGAAGGATGAAATTGTTTTGACTTGAACGTGTGTAGAATTAGGCGCAGCTAAGAACGGCGTGGGGGCATGTCCCCACCAAACTCCAGTGAAACTCTTAATCCCCTCCCCCCAAAAAAACTCTTTCTGTACCCCTGCGGGTACGCGAATTACACTTTGGGAAGCACTGCACTAGGGTATTGACAAAGGATCGTGTCAATTTGAACTTTGGTCTATTGACGAGGGCACGCCGCGAGTAGATGGAACTTTATTCTTCATACTGTAACATTGTAAGCCATCAAATTTTCTTCATTTCTGGGTAGCAAGAGAGATTATACAGCTTTGGACAAAAGGCATTTTATTTACAAATTAATTTTTAAAACATTAATTCCATTATTAATGTTTCTTGTTTTCTCTGCCCTTCACTGGAAGTCCTGATCAATGTCCGTTGATCTTCAGATGATCGTCTCCGAGGGGGTGGCTGTCCCCGCAACCTCTTTCGCTTTTATCACCCCAGATGTCCGAAGCGACTGCCCCACAGACTCCGTCTTGAAAATACACTCCCAGTTCCTTCACTATTTGATCCTCCTCTGTTATCTCCGAACCCACTCTTTAAACCACCTGGGCTGACCTCTTTCACACCACCCAGTGACGTCTTCGATTGGGGTGAACTTCACCCTTCCATTCATTCTGAGTTTTATGGCTCCGAACAGGTGTGAGTGACAAATGCACGTGGCCATGGGGTCATTGTTTATTGTCTGACCTCGGGCAAACGCCGACACCCGGTCTAGGAGTCATAATCGTCAAAGAGATCCGGAACCCCATTGACAATAGGCGAAGCCTGTATGAAAGAATCCTGTCGCCTCGGCCAGTGTCGAGATAATGGGATTATAGAACCCAGGTGGTGTGATGGATAAGGGTGTTCAGAAGTTAGATAAGAATTATGGCGCCCTTAGTTTCCAGACGGACCAGGAATGTATTTGTTTTTGCCGCACAAATAGTACACGAATGTGGCCCGGGGACGAGGGCATTTTGTGGCCTGCCAATGAAAAGAGATGAGGGGCTTGTTGTGGACCCGCCCCTGGTGTTTAAAAAGGGTTTTTTTTTTCAGGAGAAGAGAGCCTGGATGGTGAAACTTGGAGGGGCCCTGAGAAAAGGGATTGGAGAAGGGAAAGGAAAGAAATGAAAAAAGATGAACGCCGGTGGCGTTGAAGGGTGAGAGATGCTTTTTGGGAAAAGTTGAACTCCGTGAGATGGACTGCACCGGCGGGATATTTATTGGACTTTATTACTTCATATATAGTAACCTATGAAGCAAATAAATACTGCTTTAATTTTAAAATGAGGCTGTGACAATTTTTCTTTGTTTGTTATCTACTCACGACGTTACAACCCCAATAATTTTTGATTCACGAGCGTAACTTGGCTACACCCAGCATCCTTTGCCTTGGTCCCAACTCTATTGGTTCTTTGAGACAAAAGGCCGTTGCGTCTTAAATCATCTACGCCGCCGTGCATCGTAAACCACATAAAGGGTCTGTCAATCGACCTGTCACTTTGACACTGGGAATACCCTCCTAGGTATTTCTTCCTCACAACAGGCCGACATTTCTTCCATTCATGTACTTCACGGCCAGCATATGCGAAGGAACAAAAGAATGGATGACCGTCCAGCAGAAGTGTTTCTTCTTTTAATCATTGTGACGAAAAGACCATCTGGGTGTCGGAGAAGGAAGAGGTGTGGTAGCCGTTTCCAGAATCGGCTCAACATCTGTTTTGCCCCGGGTGACAAGTGGTGTTGAAAAGTTTTCGTCTAATGATGTTGCGCTACAATTTTCTACGTTATGCTAACTTGGGAACTTTGAGTCATCAGATTTAACTTGTATACATACTTTACATTTACAATTATCTTTGTAAGTCATAGCTCGATACCTTAGCAGCCACGACCCACGATCTATAAAACAGCATACTGAGTCAATGGTTTCCAAACTATAGAATAAATTTCCTTCACAGTAAGAGAGCTATTAGCTGTGGGAGGGGACATCTTCTGGTATGACTTTTGGTTTTCCACAGCACTTAGTCAATTTTAAAAGATACAGGAGACAAGATCATATTTAACAAGTGCATTAAGTTAAACTCTTTACCAGTATTTGAGAAAAGTGAGTCAAAAAAGGGAAATTTTTTTCGCTTTAATTTTGTTTTTTGCAACAATAAAAACATATATTTTTTAACTATTGAATAAAAATCTGTTGCCTGTCACCCCTGCTCTAGACTACGGGTCTCGTTAGCAGCAAATTGATTCGAACCCACAATTTTACGGAAACGACGCCGTTACGAGTTCAGAACTCTGATTCTTGGGCTACCACAGCCTCAGTTTATATGAAATTTTTCCAACATGTGTGATACATCAGTTGAAAAATGAGATCTGCCATCAAATAATATATTGAGATGTATTTATTATGAGAGATTGATTGTATGTTCAATTTTAGCATGAATTTTAAATACGCATATTTTTAAATATCATACTTGAAGCTCGAGACACAATTTTTTTTGTAACCTTGATGTAATTCTTAGCAAAAAAATAAAAACTTTTTAACCCTTAACTTCGCAATTTTTTAAATTTCTATGAAAAAATTATATCAGCTAGTTCTCAAGTAATAATAAAAAGAAAAAATATGATAAAAAAAAAATAAGCAGAGTTTTAAATTGAATTTCAGTCATTTTTTTGTTTGTTTGTTGCAGAAGTGCAACATTGCGCAGTAGTGCTGTACATTACAAAACTTTTTTTTATATGAGGATTTTATTATTCATCATAAAATGTTTAAATTTCTTACCTCGTAATTTATTTCGTCAATAAACAACAGGAAGCATAAAATATAATGGATTCTTTTTATAGCAAAAACACAGTTCTTGAGGCATCAGAGATTTTTATAATTGTTGTGATTTCTAAAAAAAATGTACTTCCATCTAGTGACAAAATTAACATGTATTTCGTTGCAGAAATCTTTTTTTTTTCTCAGATAAGTGATTTGTAGGTAATTAAAAAAATATTGAGTCTGTTAAATTAAAATATCTCATATGTTGCAGAAATGCAACAGTGCGAAATTAAGGGTTAAGAGACCCAAAAAGGAGTTATATCTGCTGTTGAATATTAAAGTTTTAATTCATGCTCATTTTTCTTATCTCTCGTAACTTATCCACTTCAATAATCTTTAAACTCGCAAATTTGCACACACTTGGCAAATAGATCTGTTATCCAATCTAATTCAAGGATGAATCGTCAAGTGATGAAATTTTTTTTGTGTGTGTTTTCGTGTCAAGTAATCTGAAAGTGCGTAAAATTATATCTCGATGGATCTTCATTTATTTTTAGCTTCTTTTCGTTAGTTTAATACTGCTATTGCCTTTTTTTTTTCATCCCATTCTCTCTCTCTGAATTCTTGAAACATCCTATTCTTTAAATATGTAAGAAAATAATTATTTTACCTTAGTTAATCACTGAAGTTGTTGTCTTCGTCAAATGTAAAATAAACTCAACTCAACTTGGAACACATTTTCAGACAGAATAAGGTCCCAGTTTTCATAAAAGTTTACAACATTGTGGTTTTCAGAACACCACGTTTTTAAAATCTGAAAATGTTTCATAAATTAGCAATCTGGGCAGACCCCTTCCGAAGGAATGCTGCCACATCCGGCCAAGGGGGGCTCGTATAGAAATTACCAGAAAAGAAGGGTCCGCGACCAGCCTCCCATCACATGTTAAGTGAAGGCTAGTTTCTGTTGCTGTTGTTACCAATGCCACCTGATCGGTAGTGCCAAATCAAAGCCCACGAAATTCATCATGACAAAGGAATAGATTGTACTCCTGTCGTTAGCCATAGCTTTGAACACCATACAGATGACAGAACGATTTGGCTCGAAGCTAGTTTACCAGAGGGTAAAAGATAAGAAATATGGGGGAAACAATTATATCAGAAATATTGAATAAAAACCCTAATAAAAATCAGTAGTCCCGGGTGTCCGAAAAAAGTAGGACTACACTCACTTTCATATTTTAATTACAAATAAACTAACAAAGATATTCCCTTACGAACTTTTATGTTTCATAACAAAAAAATTTTTTAAAAAAGCACAATTTTTTTGTTTGTTTGCAATATTTTATGGCCCGATTTCAATGTGTGCACCATTAGTAGCGCCAGTTTATTCAATGGGCGCTCAGGGGCCTGGGGCCCGGATGTGCTGGACTGAACCAGATTTTCTGGTTATAAATTTTGATCCTCCAGTCCCAAGGAGGCCTGTAGATCTTCTGCGCCCAGGGCCCGAAATGAGCTTAAATCGGCACTGAGTAGAACGCAACACATCAAGTCTATACGAGTTACTTCATCTCAGCTTCTGATAAGTTAACCGATAGTTTTTGGCATTACGCTTTCTATCGTCATCAATCTTTCATGCCACTTATAAATTGCGAATCTTGAAGGTAGACTTCATTTATAGGTAGTCAGAAATTTACATTGCAAATGTGTTGCAGATTTAAATTCTATAAGCCATGCTACAGCTTGCTCTTGTTCTTTCGGTAAAGCTATTTTAAAACGAGAATGTTACACAACGGGGATGTTATACCATTTAATTTGCATTTCATCCAAAAGAAACTTTAATCTTTTCTTTATGGAGTATAAGAAACGGTAAGCAAAAAAATCTTAGTTTGTTTTTAATTCATTTTTGAAAGTGTAGTCATACTTTTCGGACACCCTATACCAGCAATACTGAACCTGCAACCCGCCGAGCCTTTTTAAGTGGCCCGGCGATGGCCCATTGCTCTGAGAAATACACTTATTTAAGAAAATTCTACACAAAATTTCGTGCGAAATTCTTTGTCAAGAGATATAATATATCAATTTTGCTTTTTGATGTCGGTATCGTACGGGTACGAATTGATATTCTTTTTCTATTTGGAACAGTTACGGTTAGTGATAATAGACAACAGTGAAATGAACAGTGGGTGGAATTAATTTTTAACTATCTTTCATATCTTGCAAGCGAAAAATATTCGAAGAAAATATATCGTTTCAAGACGATTGGGAAGTTGACTAATTTGTAGTGAAAAACAAACATGGATCAGTAAGTGTTTGATTTGTCACGAAAGTGCTGTATTTAAAAATATCAATAAACAGGAATCATTCAATGACACTTTTCCTCGAAGATCTCTTTCAAGAGGTGATAAATAGGCTTTTTCTTGAATAATCGTTACAACAGCAACAAAGTGTATAGTAAGTGGTAATATCACAGCGGTAACAAAGACATCCTATGAAGTTTGTTATATTATTAGTTATCATATGAAACCGTTTACTGATGCATAAATTGTAAGAAGTGTCTTCTTAAATGCTTCTAATTTAGTATTAGTAACAAAAATAAAAAATATAAAAAAATAATAATTATACATATATATAAAAAGCAAAACAGGAATTACAATATTATAATCAATTTTCCACTTTTTAAATTTCCAATGTTATCTTGATCTTATAGCATTTCTCCTCCCCTCCACCATTTATCCTCATGTTGCGTCAT
The DNA here is from genome assembly GCA_019973955.1 of Trichonephila inaurata madagascariensis. Classification (NCBI taxonomy): domain Eukaryota; kingdom Metazoa; phylum Arthropoda; class Arachnida; order Araneae; family Nephilidae; genus Trichonephila; species Trichonephila inaurata. The sequence goes on from BMAV01011264.1 coordinate 12,384, forward strand.
GTGAAATAACTACATATGTATTCGGCCTGCGGGAAATAGCTGACATATGTATGCGGCCGAGCAGAAAAAAAAGGTTGAGTACCCCTTCCCTATACAGTAAAATATGCTCCTCTCTATACATGATTATAATATTATAATGTTGAGGAAATTATCTATCAAAAATGCTCCAATTTGGGGTCCTAAACTTTGACATTGCCGAAGGTTATTTCTGTGACTTGGAATACAATACACTGGGGCACACTTGTTGAAAATCATTGTCCAAGTCTAGAGAATAGCCGAAAAATAGGAAAGTAAAGGTTAACTTATAATAATAAAAATATGTATTATTTTTATTTTTTATTTTACTATACATGCGTGTACATTACTTTATGGGATCTAATTAGATTTATTAATTAATTATTAAAATTTTATAAATTTATTTTGTAAATGTTAGGAGTTGAATGCAGAACAAATTGCTACTGGCTGTTCACAATTTTTGGAACATTTTGAACAAAAAAGTGCTGATATCTCTGAATTTTAAAAAGTTTGAAGGATGTTATTTTTATCTGTACTTTTGCTCGACTTAATGAAGAGAGTAATATAACAATAAAACTTTGAAGGGACTATTTTTTCTTTCAACGAGTAAAAATGCAAAATGTTCTTGAAATATGTATGGAAATGTTTGGATTCTTCTTAACAATTCTATTAATGACAATGCAGCCTCAGTGAGACTAAACATTTTCCATGAGAACTTAATAACAACACGAAACAAACCTTCATCTCTGAATTAAACACAAGCAAATACTTTTTGTAAGACCTTCAGAATAGTTTTCAGAAAAAGGTATGAATCTTGAAACCTTGCTTCGAAGATGGCTAAGTCCGATGACAGACACGAAAGCCCTATCAGAAAGAAAATACCTTCTCCTCGACTTACGACCTATGCGACGTACGAACATCCACATGTACGACTACAAAAAACAAATAAATAAAGAGTAAATAAAGTAAGTTAATTATATTGGTCGATCAAAAAGTTCTCGGAATTGATGCCTTATGTATTACAGAGCCCATATATGTGTTTATCGTACTATGTACATTAAATATACTCACAGAGAATGAGTTTTTGTGCTTTATATACAATTTGTATTAAGAGTCTGAATAAGATGTGTTGAGAGAAAGAAAAATAAAATAAATCCAACTTACTACCAGTTTGACTTTCAACCTGTTAGCAGGGACGTCTTAAAACACTTTGAGGCCTTTGATCCCAAAGAAAACTTAGGATTTTTGGAGGTCATGTGCCCCTATGCAAAAGTAGGCTGTCCAGATTTTTAAAGGGGCATAGTGTTAAAACTCAAATTAAAACCATTCAAATTAAATTGGGGAAAAAAAATGATGGCTCGAGTGTTTCTCAATTTAAAAAAAACATTTATTAAGTATTTACAAGGATGAAAAAAGCTTAAATATTACCCGGCCCCCTCATCCCTCCGTTTCCTCCAAACGCATCTAGAGGAATTACTTTCCCTCTCTCTTTGGGGCTTTTCTTCCCCTGTTGCCACCAAAAAAAAAACTACGCTTACCTCCTTCCCCTGGGGTCAGTCCCCCTTCGCTCCTTGGGTGACTAAGATTTTTTAGGCCTCGCCCCTCCTGGGGTCAATCACTCCTTCGCTTTTTGGGGTGCTTTCGAAACATTCCCCCACCTTTGAGTTTTCCTCTGAAAAAAACCAAACACAACTTTCAAATAAGATAAACAATATAGGTGCTACAGAATGCTGGTTTAAAAAATAAAAAAAAATTACAGAAAACAAAACTTGTAAAAAAAACATTTTGGCATATGTAAAACCTTTCCCCGGAGTAGTTATTTTTTCTGCCTCTCCTTGTGCAATGACAGAATCAGTCAGATTTTTTTGGTAAATTAATTTCTGGTTCTTGCAGTTCTAGATTGTAAATCTTTGCACTGGTCTGAAGTTCCCCAGTCTCATTTTTGACTCGAGGCGACCCCTAATGTGTCCATTTTTTCCCAGGAATTGTTGAATTACTCACAAGAGCCCACAGAGTCCGATTTTTAAACTATTTTCCACCAAAACTCTTCCCCCCACCGTTAAGGGTCTTGATTTCCGGTGACGCTGCGTTTTTCTCTCAGTTGGCCTAGGTACTCAATTCTAAATCTTTTCCTAACTGTTCCCAATGGTTTGAACATTCTAATCCTCTTATTGATTTCTTGATGATCTGACAATCTATGTCAGTTACATCTGACGTTTCGATTTCTTTCAGGCTTTTTTGGTGATAAATCATTAACATCCTCAAAGTAAGTTAAGGGTCAGTTGATCACATGTTCACATTCACATAATACAGTATTTAATTCTTCGTAATATAACGAAGCTCTACCTAACTTTTTTTCTAAAAATTTGTTTTAACATTTGAATCATTCTTTCCCAAAACCCCCCCCACCACGGCACTGGGAGGGTTAAATTTCCACTTTTTTTTTTTGGATATTAGCTTTTTTACTACATCCCAGTCAATAAAATTTAAAATGCCTATTAGAAACAAAATTTGTTCCATTATCCGAATAAATAATGGTCGGTCGCCCTCTTCTCGAAATAAATCTTTTTAAAAAAGATTGAAAAAAATGCTGCGGTAAAAAGAGATGTAATAAGTTAAAAATGCACTGCTCGGAATACAGAAAAAGTGAAAAATACTACCCGCCCTTACGCTTATTTTTTTTAAATAAAGGGGGCCTGAAAGATCAACTCCTACAACGAAATATTTTAGAGTTGCACCTATCTTTCGGTAAAAAAATGGTACCACTTCCGTTTTTGAGCCGAAAATTTTTTCACCTAGTGCTTTTTTGTATTTTTTTCAATTAATTTTGCGCTTTTAAAATCCAAAATTTTCCCCCAAATGATTTTTTACAATAGATACACCTGCATCTAATTTCCCCTCATGTTTCACGATCATCAAATGAACAACTGGATTTCCTTAGGTAAAATAAAAACTTAAAATTTTTGTATCTTCCAAAAACTAAGTTTTGTTCAGCACGCAAAATTCAAATTGATCTAAAAATGGTTTTGGACGCAATTTCTCATCTCACTCCCTCAAAATTTTCCATTTGTATTAATTTAATTACAATTTTTCCGCATGATCAAATTCAGAAAATGTTTTTTCCCAAGTATTACAAACATCAATTCTCTTGGCATTTTAAAGAAACGAAATATCAAGCTATCGGGCGAACAACTTTTAAGTAAGATGAGAAATATTTACAGTGCCAGTTAAACTCCCCCAATTTTTTTTGCGGTATTAATCAAAACACACACAAAAAGATTTCCTTAACTCTAAATTTATTGCATTTTCATCCGGGACTTGTTTTGATCTCGGGCATTAAACCCGGGGTTTTTCGGACAACCAGAAAAAAACCCCCCCTCCACCATCTTAAATAAAAAAGCTGTTGGCGCTACAACCCCGAATAAGAATGCCCGAAATTCTTTTCTGTGAAGGCCGTTTTCCCCAGCTACTAAAATAAAAGGTTTTAGATTTCCCCCCTGTTAAAAACAAATACGCCCCAATCTCTATACTTTTATCCATGCTAACGCCGTCATGGAATCTGTCAAATAATAAATACGCATCTGGCAAGTTTAAGTCGTTTTTAACCCCGCAAGTGGGGTTTCCCAAAAGGGTGTGCATATAGTAATTCTAAACGGGGATAAAATATCTTTCAAAGGGCTCCCTCGCTTTTTCCGGTTTCAAAAAAACTTTTTTCCTCATTTCTACCCTCAGCTCAAAAACATGCAATGTTATCTTTTTTAATTCCATTAGGCTCAAATTCAAACATCGGGGGTATTTTAATACCTGCAAGTATGGGGGAGTTGCTCTAACCACTGTTTCTTGATTTAAAATATTTTCTGGGAGATTTTTTATCCCATTTTTAATTTTAATTTTCCAAAATTCCCTTAAATTATTTTGGTTTTTTAAAACACAGGGGCCGTAAAACCAATCGGATCAAAAAAATGATTAGCTATGGATAACAATGACCTTTTTAGTTAAGCCTTCCTTCAATTTTTTGACAGTTAATTTTCTGATAAACAATCATCTTTGAGGTTCCCAAAAACAGAAATACACATATCATTTAAAAAATGGAAGTAACATTCATAAAATGATTTTTATCAAACTTAGTCTTATATTTCTATAAGTTTTTTTTCCCTAAGCGTCCCAACCCAATTTAGTTTTTTTGCTCGGGGCCAGATTTTTAAATAGAACATAGTTCTAGTCGTAGCTTTCAGCTACATCTGCTCCCATTAATATTTTTATTCCCCCCAAAATTTTGACCCTATCTGATAAATTTATTTTTCTATTTTTTTTAAATTTTTTATCCAAGGAATGTCTGATCTCGGAACATTTTCATATAATTTCTTGGTTAAAAATTTTAGGTTACCAAAAATAATGATTTAATATCGTTAAACAAATTTTATAACATTTATGTCTTTTACATTTTTTTTTTGAACCATAAAAAAAGAATGAATAAACTCTTTTTTCTTTTAAATCCTAATTTTTAATTTGGGTTTTTTAAAAAATAAGATTTTGAGATCCGGGGTCAATTAAACCTTCAAACTCCTATGGTTTTTCCCTTTTTCACAACCACAAAGTTTCAAAAAAGGCTTCAAAATGCAAAAAAGTTAGCCAAAAAATTGAGCTGTGAACTGGTCTGTACCAACCCTTTCACTTTCGGTTTCCCCCGTCTCAAAAAGGGAATTTAGAGCATAACACAGCATAATGTCGTTTTTCATATTATGCATTTAAAACTGATCTACATGAATTGACATTGACCCCTTTTTTTAACAAATATAACCACGCCTCTCTTAATCCCCAGCATTCTTCTTAACATCTTCATAACTTTAAAAAAATTTTCAAGGCTCATTTTTTTTTTAAAATATACAATTTCATTACTATTCTTAAATTTAAGTTACTATTAAATAAAGGGTTGCAGTAGTGGAAAGATTTTCCCCAATTTTTCTTATAATTAATTTCTCAAATCAAAACTATTCCCAGCTAGTTTATTCTGTCCTCACTAAAAAACCCCCACATAAAAATTTCTTTTGAATCAAAATCCTTACCTGATACATCTGATGAATACCACTATCTCTCCCAGGGGGAGAATTTCAGCGGGAGGCAGGATTCACCATCCCGGGGAAAAGCGGTGCATTTTTTTCTTTGGTGACTCCCCAAGGTTCAAGGCGCGTGCGGGCCTTCTTGTCTTAGCGAAGACAAATTTCCTTGCCTGTGTTTTGTAGAACCAGCAAGGCCCCCGGACGTAACGAAACAAGACATCCTCTTTTGAACCGCATTCTTAAATTTAAAAGCCTTTCTGTGTTTTCAGGGTCGCCGGAAAACTTTCAACTATTCCCCCGGCCGGGATTTTGGGTTGTTGCCTGAATTAAATATTTAAAATTGTCCCCCTCTAAATTTCATTTTGGATTCTCTTGAACTGGTTGTGGAAACGCAGAAACCTCAACTCTCCCGAAAACCCGGAACTGAATCTTGGGAAAAGCGGGAACGATGATTGACCAGGCTGTGATTGTTTCTGTCCCCAAAGCATCTGTCTTCTTTTTTATTTTTTTACGCGGACTTGCCAGGCAATCATCTTTTCAGCAAACCCTTTAATGGCTTCAAATTTATTTACCTTCTTGCGTACGTTTTACTCGATCTTAATTCTAAAAATGCATCTTCTACTTCTTTAAGTTTTGCGCTTTTTACCTTTAATTGTTCAAATGCAGTTTCTACGGCATTCCTTTTCTACAGGATCATTTTCGATAATTTCCGAAGATGATTTAAGCCTTCGTGAAGGCTGTCCCCAAAAAAAAAGGGGTCTCAATTTTAAAGCATCCATGCTCTACTTTCTTATATTCAAAAATCTTTTCTAACAATCGGAACCCCCCCAAAAATGTTCAATATAAATTCCAAATTTCACAAACTGTAAACTAAGTGCGAAATAAATGATGTGGCTACGGTGTTTCTCAATTTAAATAAAACATTTATTAAGTATTTCAAGGATGCATAAAAAGCTTAAAAAATTATCCCGCTCTTTGCCGTCCGTTTCCTCCAAACGCATCTAAAATTCACTTTTCCCCCTCTTCGGGGCCTTTTCCTCCCCCGTTGCCACCCGAGAAAAAAAACTACCACCTCCTTCCTGGGTCAGTCACCCCCTTGCTCCTTGGGTGACTAAATTTTTAGGGGCCCCCCTCCGGTCAATCACTCCTTCGCTCTTTGGGTGCTTTCGCAACCCTAGCATGTGCTTTCTAAATGGGAAAAAAATAATTGTACCGACTCACAATCTCAAAAAACCACAAAACCCGGGCCCACCGATGGACGCATTTCGACTAAATGGTCAAGTGATGGGTTTTTTTTATGCCCAAGCCCAAAAGAGACAACGGGCATCCCTAAAAATTTCTGTCCCCCCCTTTTGTCAGTTGACTCGTTTGAATTCCTGTTTTCGGAGGAAATGTACTGGAATAATATTTGACCATTCAAATTATCCGGATCATGATTTTATTAAGACACAATAGAGAACGAAACGCCCCCCCCCTGGGCCCCGGACCAGTTGGCCCATGCCTTAAGACGTCCCTGCCCATTAGTTGGAACAGAATTTAGTCGTAATACCCTTTTTAAGTTCTTTGTAGCTGTAACATATTTATCTGAGTTTATTATATTCCAAGTTTAAATTTAGAAATATTCAATCATTTTTTATTTTGACGCATGAAATAAACATTCCACTTGTATTAAATTACGGGTGATGAAATATGAAACTGACAGCTTGTGTGTGTGTGTGCTTGAAAAAACGGATGGATTCATACAGAAATGAGTAATGTATTTAAAAAAAATGTACTATACTCCGTACTACAGTGAAGCCAGAATCTTGGAATAGTTAATATAAGAGCATTTTTTATATCTGAAAAATGTAATGAATTTCGATCCTGTTCTTTGCCAATAAATAGAAGCAAAGTTTTCTTTTAGACAACTTTCTTTCAGAAAGCTTTTTTTAATAACTTTCCTTTGAATAGTTTTATCCTAAAAAGCCAGAATCTGCCACATTTTTACTTGCGTGAAAAGGAGCCAAGTAAAATTACCTAGCCAATTCAGGAAGTAGCTATTCAAAGATTTCGCGAGCTTTTTTTTTCAGTATTCTCTCTAAACCTTTTCCGATATTTCCCAGGCCTCTGAAACGATTCTTCTGCTTTCGATCAGTCAAAACAGACTATTCTGTCAATCTATCAGACGCTAAAGAGAGAAAGAGTCAATACCTCCCTGAAACGTCATAGTTCACGCAACTAAAAATCAAAGAGGGGGGCCTTCCCAAAATTAACTCAAACGTGTATAATTTATCATTCAACATAATGGGTTGTCTTGAACCTTTATCATTGAAAAAAAGGACCCTACCAGAGATCACAGACGGAACGAACCCCTTGAACTCCGAATAATTGCAATCTCATTCGTCAGAGCCCCAATCGTACAATGCATATAGGAATAAAAATAAAGATAAATCTCATAAAATGCCACGAATAGCGGTCTCACACAATGCCGAGAGCGCCATCTATTGTTTTCAATCGTTCCATTGATCGTTCCAGCCGAGTAAGCAACCTGAATGGTCAGCCCCGCTTTCATTGAGATGCCTCGTACAAAGAAAGTAAGCGATAACAGCGTATACACAGACGGCCATCCACGACAATTGCGCTTTTTGTTACGGCAATTGCCTAACCCTTTCCGGCCCACGCTCAAACTGGAATACGAAAGAAATAACACGCAAAGGATTTGGGCTCAAGGAGTCGACGTTTGGAAATGAACCCATTTTTTTCGGTGGGACCAGGTGTGAAGATTCAGGTTAATACTTCAGTAAGCAGTGTGTGGGGGCATGTGTACTACAATCCTCAATGGCTATGATAGATATTCGAAAAATAAAAGTGCTTTGTTTGTACCCTAGAACAACAAGATACTATCTCAATTCCTCCTCACCCCGATTTTCGGGTCATTATTTCGATATTATAAGTTTATCGTGTATGTATGTATGCTTCAACTCTATCTTCGACTGAGATTTTCGAAATTAATGAGTTAATTTTTAAAATAGTTTGATGTTGTTACCTTTTGGAACAGTAAGAGTGAAAATATATTATTTTCGGTCAGAGATAAAAAATGTCATGCACTGTAATTTAATCAACCCAATAATTTAAATTGATTATTTATATTTACCATTATAAAATACCTTAGTTGAACCAATCGAAGTGGTAATAGGCTTTAGTGGAACTAAGAAGATGTTATAAAAAAGGGAAAAATTGGAGAGTTATTAACTATTACTAACTATCGAGTGTAAAACAATGAAGAATGGGAAAAATAATACCGCGTGTCCAAAAAGTATGTGTGTGTGACTACACTTTTAAATATTAATTACAAGAAAGAACATTAAGATATTCTCTTGCGTTTTTTTTTTTTTTTTTTTTTTTTTTTTGTTTGTTTGTTTCATAAAGAAAATATCAAAGGATTTTACAATACCTTATTGCACGATTTCAATGTGTGCGCCGATAGTTGCATGCAAGACATCGCGTCTATACGAGATTTTTAGCCACGTTCTATGAAGCATGACAGGATCAACCATCTGAATAGACACTGTCATTCGACTTTTCATTTCATCATTGCCAGTAATTGAAGATTGGTAAACAATGTTTTTCACGTATCCCTACAATAAGAAGTCCAAAAGTGTTATGTCTAGAGATCTAGATGGCCAAGTTATTGGACTTCTTTCTATCCAACACTCGAGGAACTTTTTCTCACATCCGAACTCCAGTGTGAATGTGCACCATTTATGCTGTGCATGTGTTGCAGATTTAAATTCAATAAACCATGCTACAACTTGCGTTTTTTCTTGCGATGAAGCCATTTTGAAACGAGAATGTTTAAAAGTGGGCTATCTAATTTACATTTCATTAAATATAAGCCTCAATTTTTCTTTATTGAACATAAGAAACCGTAAGTGAAAATATGTATTTGTTTATTTTTAGTTAACTTTTGAAAGTGTGTAGTCATACTTTTCATACACACTATATCTTTATCCCCGGAGGACACATATCTAAATAAAAAATCAACACAAACATTATCAAATATTAAACAATTTGTAATACGACACATATGTAGTTTTGAAATTATTTAAAAATATACATATATTCTGAATGTATGTACGTTTATTTGGTTTGATACGGTTTGCTGCAGAGCTGCGTAATGGGATCAAGTGAATTACGACAATTACATTTAAAAGCCACTGCAATTTAAAACAACCAGAGTGATAAGCATCAAATCCATCAGAATTTTGGATACTTAACAAATTATTTAATTTAAATAAATTTTTTTGTGCAGTATATAAACAAAATATGGATTTGTGTTAGTAAAATTCTATTATTCTAATCTGCATAAGGAGCTCAATTAGTGTTGAACCAACCATTGTATTTATAATTCCTTTCTCCACGACTATTGCCCACTGTATTTTGAATGTGAAGATGATATCTATGAGAATAACTTTGATCAATAAAATGACTTTGTACCAAAGAAGAAAATGTCCGACACAGCCGTTTGTAAGTTTTTTAAATGGGTTTTTTGTCTGGGTGAGAACATCTCTTCAGAGGTGATTGCAGTTATATATTGATAGCAATCTGCATATTTTCTATTTTTAAATGATAACGACTCTTGGTTAGATAACCAAGAAATGAAGCATACAATGGAAATCATGAAGTGAGGTCATTATGTAATAATTTTGTGTTGCTAATTCAAAATACAATTTTTGCATAAATTGTCTTTCTTATCAAATTCCTCCTTTTGTAGATTAAATTCAACCTTATACAAATAAAATTCAATCCTTTATATACATACTATTCTTTTTCATTTCAAGTGTAATCTTTTACAAATCAAAGTCAAACTTTTACAAATTAATTCCGACCTAGGGATCCCTGTGTTTTTTCAAATCCCGGGATTAAAACAACTATTCCCGGGATTTAAATTTTGTCTATTTACTAGAAGATTGCATACAAAAAGCATTAATCGACATAAAAAAAATACAAATAAATCACTAGATTTATCTCGTGATGATATATAAATGATATATTTGATATAATTACTGCTCTTGTAATAATAAAAACAACTCTTGAAGCACAATGCCGTCGAGATAGCAATCTGTTTACAGCAGACAAAGCCATAAATTTTATGCAAAAGCAGCTTAAAGGTGTAAGCAGTGCTATAAGTAAAAAAATTATATACAATTCTCATTTCTTGTATGGGAGAATATGATACTAGTCCAGTCACACACACATATTAGTCAAAAATAAGGGTCAACTACGGAATGAGAGATAAGCTGAAAATTGGTATAGACCTTTATTTTGGCACTCTAAATGTTGTCTCAAAAGTCTCATAAAATCTCGTGTCCGCGTCTTAAGATATTTAAGGTCAAAGGTAAAAAAATCGGTTTTTTTTTTTTTTTTTTTTTTGCAAATGTCTCTTTTCCTAAGGCTCAATGCTTTTGCATTTAATATAAATATTGCGGAGAATAAAATTTTCTATAACTTTTTTTTTTTGTTTGAAACATTTTTTATACATCAAACCATTTTTGAGAAAAAGGGTGTTGAACGCACAGCGCTTAGCTATCTACAGCATAATGCAAGATCGACCGTTAGTTATATGATATAATACGCTGTATAATGTCTATAAACCTTAAAAATATATTTAGTTACAAACAATTGGCATTTTTATTGAATTACTACATTACATTTAGTAATAGTTTTCATTTATCAAGTATATTTCTTAATAACCCTCATCTCTGTACATGTAAATAAAAAATAGTTAACTGAAATTTTTTATAGACTTTAATTATATTTTAATATACGCTAATTACATTTTAAGTGGACAAAAAATGAAGTACAATTTCTTTAAAATGTATAAACCTTCCAATTTGTTTCTTTCTGTACAGATAAAAACTGGACCTTCGGACCCCTATTATACAAACGTTCTATTTATAGCTAGTTAAAAAACAAATGTTTAGCTGTATAGTAAAGACAGATTTCCTTTTCAACAAACCAGTTTCTACTATCCCCGTTTATTCGTTTGTTTTAAATTGTATTTTTTGGCAACGACAGACGTAAAATTTTGAGAGTTATGACTGATTTGTGTTTTTTATGTAATGAATCGTTATCACAAGGTGATCCTGTTAATGTAGTGCGTGGTTTAAAAACTTTGAAACCAGCCAGTATCGAACGAAATGACAGTCACATAGATTTTTTAAATTCTTCAACCCTCGAGAATGTACATACAGAGTGCCTAAAAGAGTACATTAGTAAAAATTCGATTTCAACATCGAAATGACACATTGAAAACAGCGAATATTTATCAACATTTAGCTTACCTCGTAAAAGTAGAAGTGAAGCATTTGATTTCAAAAAGCTCTGTTTATTTTGGAGTCAAGTAGCTGATTAAGCAACAGAGACTAAAAAAGAAGTACAGGCGCAAGATCAGTAAAGTGAGTACTCTTGAATTTAAAGACAATGTTTTAAAAAAAGCAGAACATAGTGATTCTACAGGAGAATTAGTGAAAGATCGTATACTTTATGAGTATGATGTGATTGCTTCTGAAGCAAAATATCATACTATCTACTAGACTAATTTCTTAAATCGACTACCATCTATTGAAAAGAAGCCTCGCCAAGATAATGAAGTCTCATAAGCTATAGCTGAGATTTTTAATTACATCGAAAATCACGATGATTCGCAATTTACATTGAAAGAACTCAGAGATGTCTTGACGGGGTATGTACCAAATGATAAAACTATAATTACGAGACTTCAAAAAAAGTATTTGACATATATAATAATTACAACAAAAGTAAAATTTTTTACAACCATATTTTTTCGGGATACACAAGCTAATATATTATCAAAAGCTTGGTATGATAATAAAAAAGGGATCCCGAAGAAGAACGATTACGAATTGTTGAAGCTGCCGCAGCTATTATTCGTGAAGACATTCGGTGATCTGTCGTTGAAACCAAGTCTTATCCACCTCCAGTGAGTGAGTGAGTGAGTGAATATTAACGTCGCACTGTTCAGCTACACGAGGGCTTTTGGGTTATCCACCTCCAAGTAAAATGTTAATCAAGGAAAATCAAGAAATACCAAAAAGTCTATTGCATTTTTTACAGGAATTCATAACGAAAAACAGAAAAAGAAAAATAGCTAATTCAAAAGCAAAATGCACGTCAATAGATCATGCAATAATGGCTGCATTACAAGAACGATAATTTTTCATCACAGCTATTAGTAAAGCCTTTTACGCTATTTCTTCATAGAAGATATAGATCCTGAAAGACTAATAGATGTGCTATATAGCTTGGGATTTTGCAGCTTCGTATGTGTTAGACTGTACAGTACGAAATTTCAACAGCTTACTATCTACAGCCTCGTATTTTATCATCCGAATCAGGCACGCTAGTACGATATGTTGGAGACAATGCCGATATATAAATGTCCATACTCTTGATGGTAATAATACTCTCCATGTTATGGGGGTGATTAAGATTGTTACTTCAAAAGATATATATTGACTGTATACAAAGATGTACAACCAAACCAAGCGCAAAAGAGTTAGCAGCAATATCACAGAAAGTCTCTTCTAACATATGAAAAACCAATTGTACTTGGATACAGCAGAATTCAAGTCAAAAATCTACATGATGATCGAGCATTAACAGAAATTTTTTTTAACGAAGTTGATTTTTTGTGGTTACACGGAAAGTGTGGAAGAATATTTCATCGTTGTCTGGGTGGAATGGCATTCTCGAATAGCTTACTAAAAATAATAAGGACTTTTCTTCTCAGGTTTTGTTTCTGTCTTTTATTGATCTTCCTGCCTGTAACGTAGACACAATTTATACTACTTGTTAATGCACTACAAATATTGCCAAATTGCATGCCAAAAAACGGGTTTAATTACTTTTGTGTGATCAACCTTTCTACTCTGAAATTACTACTCTAAAGTCTCTACTACTTTAAAAGGAAATTAGCATATGTTGATATCACGACAAAAACAGGTCAGAGAATGTGAATGTTCTTATCATTAGAAACAGCTATTGAAGAATCGGAGCAACATTAGACAGCCGTCATAGTAGGAGAAGATATTGATTTGCTCGTTATTTTTTAATTGGACGTACTCAATCACATCAAGAAGAAGTGTTCTTTAAAAAAGTTGGCAAAGGGAATGTTTAAAAACTCAAATATACTCTTACAAAAGTTTTGATAAATATCTGCATTGTAAAAAGCACATTTTTTATTTCTGCACACATTTAGTGGCTGTGACACGACACATTTGCATTTTCTAAAAAAAGGGGAAAAACTTTCATTAGAATATTAGACAATCTTCCAGATTTGGATCAATTAGCTCAAGTATTCCAAGAAGAAAACTATCCTGTAATAATTGTATAAAACGATATTTCTAAATAAAAATATAATTAAAAATTACTTGCTTTATTTTTTTCTACTTTAAATGTAAGTAGTATATATAATAATAGAATATGATTAAAAAAATACTCTAGGCATATCTGGCAACAACTTTTGAATTGTACGAACAGTGTCGTTCAAAAGTTAGTTATAAAAGAAATATATACTTGATTAATGAAATCTCTATTACTAAATGTATTGTAATAATTAATAAAAAATGCCAAATGTTTTTAACTACGTATATTTTTAAGGTTTATAGACTTTATACAGCGTATTATATCATGTGATTAACGAGTTGGTATTTCTAACGCTGTAGATAGCTAAGTGCTGCGCGTTTAACGCCCTTTATCTCAAAAATGGTTTGATGTATAAAAAATGTTTCAAACAAAAAAGTTATAGAAAATTTTATTCTCTACAATATTTATATTACACTGCTGGCCACCGTAAATGCAACACCCTGAAGGAAGCATGCAAATAGCATGAAATTTACAACATATGCAAATGATTAGAATTTCAGCGCAGACACACAACACGCGCACCTGTGGCGGAACCTCAAAGCGCTATTTAAGGCTTGGAGATTTCGACGATTTCAAGTTCGGCAATCGTGTTTTTCCTGTGGTTTTTTTCAAAAAACGATCAGTTATGTCTCGTACAAAACAGCGATCAGCTTTTGATCAAGTATCCGAGTTCGACAGAGGAAGGATAGTGGCCTACCGGATTAGTAGTTATCTTTCAGGAAGTCGTGGTCGTGTTGGACGAAACCAAACAAGCTGTAATGCGGATGATATGTGACCGTTGGTTTCAGGAGGGTACTATGAACCAACGTGGTCGATCGCATCCACCTCAGTGCACCACTTCACGTGGGGACAGGCAAATTGTGCGCATGGCAGTGACGGATCGCTCAGTCACATCACGAACCATAACACGGCACATTGAGTCTGTAACACTCATTCAGTGTCTCTTATTGCGTACCATTCGACGTCGTTTAAAGCAGAGTGGTCCTTCCGCAGAGACGTCCATTGCTTGAGTCTACTTTTGACGCGAACCACAGACATCTCCACCGCCAATGGTGTGATGAAGAAGGATGTGGGCGGCAGAATGGAATGAAGTTGTCTTTACTGGGCGATTAAATACTGTGTGCAACACACGATGGTCAGGATTTAGTCTGGAGACACCGTGGAGAGGATGCTGAACAGCGCTGCGTTATGCACCGACACACTGGTACTGCACCGGGTATTATGGTATGGGGCGGTATTGAATATCACTCTCACACTCCTCTAGTACGCGTTTGCCAGTACTTTAAACAGCTAGCGCTACATCTCCGAGGTGTTGGAGCCAGTTGCCCTTCCTTACCTTCAGGGCTTGGCCACAGCCATATTTCAACAGGATAATTCGCGACCATACGTGGCACGCATTGTCCAAATGTTCTTCGTCAATCACCAGATTGAATTGCTTCCCTGGACGGCTCGCTCTCCAGATCATTCGCCGCTAGAAAACATGTGGTCCATGGTTGCTCAACGATTGACCCAGATTTCACCCCCAGCTGCCACACCAGATCAACTTTGGCTTCAGCGTGTGGAAGCATAGCGGTTTCACTGTACCCCAGAACATCAAAGTCTCTCTGAATCAATGCCGAGGCGTGTGGCAGCGGTGATCTTCAACAATGGCGGCTACTGTGGCTACTGATTCTGGCAGGAACCACACTTAACAGAAGTCTATAAATTAAATCATTTGATACTAGGTCAACATGTTATCTACAAAATAAATTTTGTTGTGCTATCTCTTGTCTTTCTTGGTGTTGCATTTACGGTGACCAGCAGTGTAAATGTAAATAGCATTAAGCCATAAGGTACGAGACATTCTTAAAAAAAACTTTTTTTTTACCTTTGACGTTAAATATCTTAAGACGCGGACACGAGATTTTATGAGACTCTTTTAGACAACATTTAGAGCGCCAAAATAAAGGTCTATACCAATTTTCAGCTTATTATCTCTCATTCCGCAGTGATACCCTAATATGACTGGACTATACAGATCTTCGTGGTTTACTGCAATGGTATAAGCAACGTCTCAGGAATAAGTTTTGTCGCAGTTCCTTCTTCAATTAAATGTCGTAAATTAAAGTGTACCTGCTTGAAAGACTACGCTTCAAATTCCACTTGAAAAATTGAACCAATTTGTACTAAAAAAGTATTAAGTGTAGCAGAAGAAAACTAAATAAAGTTATGAAAATGCAGCCTATTATATTCGAGACACTGCCATCGAAAATTGAAAAAGAAATGTCTCTTTTCTGAAATGGAGGGAAACGTGGGGACTACCTGGAAAGATATTTAATGACGATAAAGCCTACTAGTGAATGAGCATTTCTTCGACAGAACAAAAAAAAGAAACCTTTTGGATGATGAAATGCTGGACGAGCTGTGTTTTTTAAAAACTTATTTGCAGAAATACAAGAAATGAAGAGTAATGTTTTTTTTTTAATTTCATTATGGACTACGTTTATTTGTTTTTTACGATGAATTCAGTTTTGTTTTGATTTGTTTCAAGGTTCAGTGATCAAGTGGTAGTGTATCGCCCTTCCACACCACAGGTCCGGGCTCTATTTCAGGGATGGGCAAGGTCAACTCAGCCTTTCATCCCTACTGCCGTGGCTCGATACATGAGTACCAAGCTTGCTTGGGGACTTAAACACTGGGGGTCTTGCTTCAGACTGACCACCTGATCGGGACATCTGCTCATGCACCTCAGTGTCCAACGGTCACGTATATTGGGTTGGGCACAGTAGGCTCTGGCTCTCATGGGCTGTTGCGTCAATGAGATTGAGTTTGATTTGTTTCAATAAATAATAATATTCAACCGATTTTTAATTATGTTTTCAGTTTTATTATGTAATTTAAACTATGCTAATGTGTAAGTATTTTTCCTAAATGGTTCAATTCTAATCCCGGGATTTGGATAGTGTAATTCCGAAATCCCGGGATTGAAAATATAACACGGAATTGCAAATCCTATTCAGATCCACAGATCACCCAGATTCTTCCTAGTCACGATAATTTTGAAGTGTGTGACAGATGAACTTTTACTCTTTCCAAACTTTGTGATTTTAGTGCTAGTGGTGTGCAAAGTGTTGAATATCTTATCCGTTTCAGTTTTAGAGTTAAAGAAAGGAAAATAAAGCTGCATGTATGCTCTTAATATAACCTCTTAATACTTTTCCAGCTTGTTTCTTGTAAAAATGTGTTCGCCTTATTTTGTTGCTTCCTTGATTTGATTTTGTAGCTTTTGTAGTTGTTAGCATAAGAGGATTTTTATTTAAAAAAATGCATAAAATGTAGTTTACCGGATTATTAATTTGCTTAACCACGTTGATGCCTGATAAAGTTTCGATATTTTTAGTATTTCTTTCCACTTAAAAATTATAGAATGTGTATAAATATTTTATCAATTAATTAATTAACACATTCATTGCCAATTTTTTTTTATGTATCAAACAGTCAAACACTTGATTTTAGGATTTTTTCCAGTTTAGCTGTAAATTTTTAAAACGACTCTACGAATCCTAAAATATAATTTATTCAACTAATGGTTCCCTTAAGGCAAACTGAGTTCCACAGAACCTCGCGGTTCCCCGAGTCGCAATAAAAAATCGAAAAGAAAACTACAAATGTACACGCAAAATGGATTCACGTTCTCAATGAAAGTAGTGTAACCATAAGTATCTAAAGCTTATCAAAATCAATAAGATAGAAAATTTTATTTATATATAATATAAATTATTTTTTGTAATACTTTTTAAACTTATATTATAATATAATATAAGAATATTAAAAAAAATTTCTTTATATGTACTTCCTACTAGATTGGGAATATTCTGTTATTTAGTATCCTAGGTTCTACAAAATAATTTTGTCCTCGTTCTTACAATGTTTTACAAACTAAAGAGTTTTCTAATGGAAAATGCACTTTTTTTTCACATTTGTTGTAAGAAAAAAAAACCCTCACCTATAATGAAGAAGAGGGTGCAATTTATCGACATATCTGTAGATTCAACGCTAAAATCTAAATTTAAGCAATTAATTGCAAATTCGTACATAGTAGGTTGGATTGCTCACACCGCTATAAACATTTTAATGCTATTCAGAACAATGTATTTAAGTGAAAAATGTTTCTCAAAGTGATAAAAACAAATTCAACGCAGAATTTGAAGTGCGACAACTGATAAATTCAATAGACCTACACTTAGACAGCTTATGTAAAAAAAATGCAAGCACATATCCGAGTTACTAAATATAATGCTTAAGTTGGTGACACTTGGATCACAAATTAATATTATTAAAATGTGAAGAAATTACATTAAAATTTTTTAATAACAAATACAATATTTTTAAAAAATTTCTTACATTAAGTATGCATAGCATATTGATCTACTTTAAATATTATTTAAAGACATCTTTTAAGCTATTCAACTAACTGCGACCACTTTTTTTTTTGAAAAAATGGATGCATGGAGATTTTCTTGTAACTTTTAGATTTATTTAGTATATTTTAAGGAAAAAATCCTAAAATTGAATGCAGAAAAAAAATTTATTATTATTCAAATGGGAAAAAACTGGTAAAAATGTACAAAAAATTACATAAACGGGGCCCGCTCTGGACAAAAATTTTATGAGAAAATTCTCAATTTTTCAATTTTGATGTGTTACTTTATTATTCATCTTTGAAATGACCTTCAGGATAAGAGATATTTTAATTTTTACAAAAACTAGAGCACACTTTATCTTAGTGATTATATGAAATTGCTTAAAAAGACAGTGATTATACTCACACACACAGTGATTATCACATAAAGGATTGCAAATTTTGAAATAAAACAGTGATTGATAAATCTGAAGGTCAAAACAGTTCTACTGTTATACAGAACATACATAAAAAATTTCAGCAAATTATTTTCAAAACTTTTTGAGCAATCGCTGAACTGAACTTTTCGCAAAAAACACATTTCGAGTAAAACGGATTTTAAAGTGTGACATCTTGTGTAAAGTTATGGTATCTGCTTTTACTAAACCACTTGTAATTTTTGTTCTAGTGAATGGAAAATAAAAAACTTGGTATTTTTATTAAGATAATAAGATGGCCTATAAAATAAAATCACAAGAAAATTTTGTCAATTTTTGAAAAAAAATTATGATTTTAGGGTATTCGGATACCGTAAGTGTGTGTGTGGAACGGGGTTCCCCGAAAACACCTAGTTCTGAGGGTTCGGTGAGTTTGAAGACCGCTGAGGGTCAGTGTGTCCATCCTCCCTCTTGCTTGTCAGGTCTGCGTTCTAGAATGATAAATGAGCTGTTAGAGAAGGAAATGCCATCGTGGGAAGGCGGGAATCTATGGGGGGTAACAATCAGGGTAATCCTTGAAAAACTGCATTTTTGTGTTCTACTCGATTTCCGGTTTCCCAAGAGGATTCTAGTAAGCGTCCCCTCCACCGGCCACTGGGAAATAGGACTCCTGGAGAGATGTCTAAATGGTCCCTAAAAGTTTTACAGACGTTTTAGTAAACGTCATTTCAGAAGGCGGAAAAAAAGTTATTTTTCATTTATACGTTTTTATTTGAACGTTTAAATCAGAGGCTCCAAAATATTTTTGTTTCATAGACCCGTTGCTATGTTTTTTGGTTTTGGGGGTAGACCCCTGCTTACCTAATATCGAACTTTTGCAAATTTATCAACTTCAATGTCTTTTTGGCAGCTAGTATAAAGCTACTTACTGTAAAAGAATTCAATTTCTAACTGTAGTGAAGTATAGAATCTGAATAAAATAACGAATTAAATGCTGAATGTAGATTAAAACGTCCTGACAGATTGTCTGTGACAAATCGAGAAAATTAGTGACCTCCAATATTATACTGCTTTATCTTAATTGTGGAAAGAAATGTTGAAATGCTCCTTGTTTTAATAAAACTTATGCTGTGTCACCTTATTACAAATTAATCTTATTAAACTCACTAAATAAATCTGTTAAATAGGTAAAATCTGAAATTCCACTTGATTAGTTTTTTTTTAAAATTTAAGTCATGATCTAGTTTAATGAGAACCTTTATCATAGACCCCATTTACATCTTATGGACCCACAAACTATATTTTCGCTTACTTGGACCCCTTACAAATCGTCATAGCCCTTTGGAAGTCAGTGGCGCACACAAGGGGGGTATCCAAGGGGTCCTCCCCCCATAGCCCTTGATTTTTTTTCTATTCGTTATAATCCTATGTATATATTGTGGCCGCGGTAACCGAGTGGTATAGGTATCGGATCGTGGCTTGTCTTGTCACGAGTTCGAGCCTAGTACCACTAAAGACCTGCCGTGTAGGGCAGCGATGCACGTTAAATCTGTTGAGAGCTGAAACGTCCTCCCGTTGGTGTGGTGTGGTAGTTAGGAGAGGGGGTGACAGCTCAGGTGTAGTCCACGGCACTTGACCATGGTTCAAAATTACGTGGTCCGTCGCCAAAAGCCCTCGTGTAGCTGAACAGTGCGACGTTAATATTCAATCGATCAACCTATGTATATATTACGTACAATTTAATTTTGTATTGTTTTTGTTCCTGAAAATCGACAAAATCAAAAGAATATGCTGGGCGGCGTATTGGAGCATGATACCAAAATGGTGGCTTTCGACCCTGCTGTAGGTTGATATACACCAGTTTGGGAATCACTGATCTAAATGTTCTAAAGCGTTTAATTATTATTCCATTGGACTTGCGGTACACAATTTCACTTTTTCCTCACGTCCAAGATTAAGATAACTCTAAATAATAACCATTTACCCTACTGGAATAAAGTAATAACAATTCAGTACAATGTCCGTCCCTCGCGGAATCTTCCCTTTTTGCATAAACATGGTAAATAATATGCATTTATAAATAATGATAAATAAATGAGGAGGAAACCAACTCTTTTTTCATTTGGGTTGATTATTAACTATTTATAAGTTTTTTTTATTGTGTGCGAAACACCACGAGGGCTGTTAGTGACGGACCTCATAATTCTTAACTATGATGAGGCCGATAACTTACGTGGTACCCGGCTCTCCGGCGGCCGGTATCCGACAACTTGCGACTTTTTTTTGAAAAAATGGAGATGTGGGAATTTTTTTTGTGATTTTTAGATTTATTTTGTATATTTTAAGGAAAAAATCCTAAAATTGAAAATAGAAAAAAAAATTATTATTAAAATGGAAAAAAACTGGTGAAAATGTACAAAAAATTACATAAACGGTGCCCTCTGTACAAAACTTTCACGAACAAATTCTCGTTTTTTCAATTCTGATATATTACTTTGTTATTCATGTTTGAAATGACCTTCAGGATAGTAAATATTTTACCTTTTACAAAAATTAGAGGACTTTATTTTAGTAAATATATGAAATTGCTTAAAAAAACAGCTGTTATATTCACAGAAAGGACTGTAAATTTTGTAATAAAACAGTGATTGATAAATCTGAAGGTCAAAACACTTCCTATGTTATATAGAACATACACAAAAAATTCCTTTAAATTATTTTCAAAACTTTTTGAACAATCGCCGTCCCCGTTTGAGCTTTTCGAAAAAAAACACATTTCGAGTAAAACGCATTTTGTTCTAGTGAATGGAAAATAAAAAACTTGGTATTTTTATTAAGATAATAAGATGACCTATGAAATAAAATCATAAAAAAAATTTATCAATTTTTGAAAAAAATCATAATTTTAGGATAGTCGGATACAGTGGCGCACACAAGGGGGGTGTCCTGGGGATCCGGACCCCCCAAAGCCCTTGATTTTTTTCCGGTTGATTATAATTCTAAGTACATAGTACAAAAAAATTTAATTAAATATTTGTTTTAATGATTAATTTTATTAATTAATGCTAATTATTTATTCAATAATTAGTTTTTTACTGTTTTTTGTTCCCGAAAATCGACAAAATCAAAAGCAGTATGATACAAGAATGGTTTTACTTTCAACCCTGACCCCCTTGAGAAATTCCTGTGTGCGCTACTGGTCGGATACCTTAATCTTCCACACCACGTCAAGAGGAAGATTCTGAGCCCCAAGAATTTAACGTACATCCACCCCGCTACATGATTGTTTTTCTATGATGCGATTGAAAAAATAACGCCAATAAGTTCGTCTCTATAGCCACTGAACAACCGGGCCCACTTAGTTGAGATGATAGATTGAAAGGTGACCAGTTTTTTTTTACAATGAAAAGGAGGACGAGAAATTTAAGAAAAAATTACATTGTAAATGCATGAAACATTTTATTAATTCAAACAAAAATGCGCTAATATTCCTTTTAATTATTTACATAAACGAGTATTTTTCCATTGAATGACTTTTTTTTTGTCAACATATCGTTTTCTAATAAATCGGAAATTTCAGAGCAAAGAATATCCTTTCTACTGAATTTTACGTAAGCACTGTAACTAATATATTAACATTCAATCTTGATTTCTGTCACTTGTGTACAAAAATCATTACCAACTGAAAAAACTCTTTCAACTGCTGCATTAGTTCCAGGGCAGCACAAAGTAAGTTCAACATGAATAACTAAATTTTCATATGGAATGTGTTAATTTTTTAAATGATTTGAGTATTTTCACCCATAAATTTCAGCATGTTGATTTTCCAATTGTTCTAATTTATTAGAAATTTAATATGCATTCTTTCTTTTTCAAACAGACAATTGTCATTGATTTTAATGTAAGGCATTTCTTTCGATAAAAACTCAACACAATTTTCTATATTTGCCCAATTCACTTGCGATGAAGTCAAAAAATACCATTAAAAGCTGTTATTTCCTGTGAAATTTGTTTCAGACCAGTCATCAACATATTGGAAACATGTTTGGTTCATCTCTGAAGACAGAAATTAACAGATCAGTTTTCAAATACTGAAAAGGAAGACAAGTAGGAGGACACTTTTCGAGGAAGGACAGAACCTATAAAAGGAGAACTGTCCTCCCTAAAGGAGGATGGATGGGTCACCTTATAGATTGCATCAGTATATGCCATGAATAAGAGGTATTGTACTTAATTTTATGACCATGTACTACGCTTGAAAAAGATTATATTCAAAATGCCGCAATAACAAGATACATATAAAAATTCTGGCCTTGAGCATTTGACAATATTCAAAAGCATTCTTATACCCCTCGCGTCTTGAACTAAAAGGACTTGAATTTCTATAACAGAAGCCACCGTAAACCTCCTCCTTTGGCAATCGGTTGCTTCAAAGTCTACGCAAAAAACACACAACATACTCACAGAACACGAAAATCATTGAGTATGAAAAGTAATATACATATCAAGAATTGAAAAGCCATATGTATTCACATTTAAAAAAATTCAAAAAATATTTTGAAAACATCAAGCTTTTTAGAAAATTTGTTAAAACGCGTACATAGTAAGAAAAATTATTTATATAATTAAATCTGATAAAATTAAATAACAAGCA
This sequence comes from Trichonephila inaurata madagascariensis, assembly GCA_019973955.1. Taxonomy (NCBI): domain Eukaryota; kingdom Metazoa; phylum Arthropoda; class Arachnida; order Araneae; family Nephilidae; genus Trichonephila; species Trichonephila inaurata. The sequence goes on from BMAV01011264.1 coordinate 35,358, forward strand.
ATAATTTCTCAAACTTCGGGCTGGTACATAGAACAAAATGAATATGTCAACGTAGTCAATCATACTATTGATGACTTTAAAAAAAAACAGAACGTAAAAGAAAAATCTCGTAGTGATTTCCCTCTTGGAATATCAAAAACAATGTATAGATAAGATGATGATAAATCCTGTGAATAAAAATGATTTAAAATTTCGATTTTATTTTCATAATAAGTAATGTAAAAAAAAAAGAATTAAATCAATTCCTACTCAGGTCAACAAAGAAAATTTTTTTTTATATAGTTACTTTTTATTAAATAATTACAATTAATATAAATATGTATATAAATATGACAGAATCACAATATTAAGTGGCAAAATAGAAAGCGATTTTCCTTTCTACATATGGTGTGGGACTACTATTTTTGTTTCATTGAAATTTTCCATTTTCCTTTCTACATATGATGTTGAACTATTTTTTTTGTTTGTTGCTATTTATTTATTTTTAAATCACATTCTCAGAAATTAGGCCATCCCAGGTAGGATTCGAACCCATTACCTTTGGATTAGAAATCCAACGAGCTATACATTGCACTTCAGAGACACAACGGGAGATTTTCCTTTTTATGCATAGTGTTGGACTATTATTTTTGTTTATTACTATTTATTCCTTTTTTTAATTAAATTAATGAATTAATATTTGAAAAAGTGTCATCTACTACAAGTTTAAAAAAATGTATGTGAACTTGAGTGGATGAGAATAAAAAGTATTTTATCAACGATTGAAAATTTGAACAAGATATATATATATATAGGGTGAGCGTGAACTATATATATATAATAGTAGGAATTGAATAAGGGTTCCAAATAGGGCTACAGTATACGAATGGATAATACTGAAATATAAATTGTACAAGGCAATCTCTCACTAGAAAATCTTCTAGTCATTTAAAAAAACACAAAACATTTAAAGGCGGTTTTGTGTTTACTATATCAACAACATAATTCCAGCGAATTCTTTGATGCTTACTATTTACATAAAAATTGTTTAGGTTTCAATTATTCACGCCCCCTTGACCAGGAGTGCGATAAGTAGTAGTTGAATCGCGAGGATATACTATCGTGGGAAGCGTGTGCAGTCTGTGGGAGGTAGTAATCAGATTCGTCATTGGGAAATAGCCTTTTTGTGTCGAGTAGGCTTTTCAGGCTTCTAGAGAGGGAAAGGACAGTAAACTTCCTTCCTTGTCTCAAGGGAGATAAGCCAAGTGGAAGATTATATTCAAGTGCATTGCAGCACAACTAGCATTTCCGTTTGAGGGGATTGGAGCCTTATCAGTTCAGATAACAAAAGTTTGCGGCTACTACTTTTTCTCGTGGCTTATTGTCTGGAACAGGTAATCGGTTAGAATGATTGGGTCTCAATTGGGGATGAATTAAACAAAAGGTTGCCATTTATTGCATACTTACAATTACAAATGATCCATTTATTTTGTTAAATAACACAACAACTGTCACAATTTTGTTTCAAAATAGCTCTTACAGGAATTTTACATAGTTTTATTTTTTTCAATTCCTACTATTAATTCCCAATCACACGCCAAGTTCTCAGAATGATTTTAACATGATTCAACATGAGTTTTGTTCACTAAGCCCCCCCCATTATGATTAGCAGTGATTAACAATATATGATTTAAGACATTTGAAAACTTCACAATCAAAAGGTATTTTTCATTTTGAAGGAAAAATTGCAGGATTAATTTTTTCCCTTGGTCATTCATTTCAAAAAACATGTCAATTTTTTCAATTCCTACTATTAATTCCCAATCACACGCCAAGTTCTCAGAATGATTTTAACATGATTCAACACGAGTTTTGTTCATCATGAAGCCCCACCATTATGACTTAGGCAGTGATTACAATATATGATTTAAGACATTTGAAAATTTCACAACAAAAAGGTATTTGATTTTTTAAGGAAAATTGGGGTTTAATTTTTTTCCCTTTTTGGTCATTCATTTAAAAACATTCAATTTTTTTAACCTACTATTAATTCCCAATCACACGCCAAGTTCTCAGAATGATTTTAACATGATTCAACACACGAGTTTTGTTCATCATGAAGCCCCACCATTATGATTCTTAGGCAGTGATTACAATATATGATTTAAGACATTTGAAAAATTTCACAATCAAAAAGGTATTTGCATTTTTGAAGGAAAAATTGCAGGATTATAATTTTTCCCTTGGTCATTCATTTCAAAAAACATGTCAATTTTTTCAATTCCTACTATTAATTCACTCTCTCCCTTATGTATATACATATCTTTTCAATCGTTAATAAAATACTTTCCATTCATCCATTCAAGTTCAAATACATTTCTTAAACTTGTAGTGGATGACACTTGATGTTAATACAGTTTTTTCAAATATTAATTCATTAGTTAAATTTAATTAATGAATAAATAGTAACAAACAAAAACTTTTGTTCAACTCCCTATATAAAAAGGAAAATTGCTCGCTGTGTTCCTGTAGCGCAAGGGATAGCGCGTAAGACTATTAATCCAAAGGTCGTGAGTTCGAAACCTACCTGGGATGGCCTAATTTCTGAGAATGTGATTTATGAATGAATACATAGTAACAAACAAAAATAATAGTCCAACACCATTTATAGAAAGGAAAATCGCTTTCTATTTTACCACTTAATATTGTGATTCTGTCACATGTATATACATATTTATATTAATTACATTTTTTTACTAAAAATGAACTAAAATAAAATTTTTCTTTGTTGACCTAAATAGGAGTTACATAAGTAGAATTATTTATTTTTTTATATTACTTGTTTAGATGTGGTGTGTTTGAGGTTTTATGATTTGAGAAAAATGTGAGTTATACGAAGAAAAATTAAGATTTAAGAAAAATTATTAGTTTCAAACAGTTTTTAAAGTAGTTTGTTGCCAATATACATTCAAATGGTTCTACATATTTTGTGCAGAACAGATAATACATATAAAATTATTGTGAAATATAGTTGATAATACGCATATTTCAATTGGATGCCTCGAATATTTTATGTAAGTTCTAAATATGAGCACTCCTTTTTTGATGTTGTCGTGTCCTTCCCGGAGGGAAGGAATGAAAGTTGCCAGAGCCTGAGACAGGTTGGACTTCTTTACGATAGATGGTGACACCACCTATCTCCACCTCCACAATTTAGGCATGGAACTGGAGGGGAGGGAAATAATCTCCAGCACCCTGCACCCGTGATTTCTGCTGCGACCGCCCACAAGACTTTGGGACCTACTGATTTAACGAGCACGTACTCCGTGTGTACTCGGAGGGTATTTGGTGGCATTGGGCATCGAACCCAGGCCTTCCGGTCCGATGCTCTAACCACTGGGCCACCCACGGCTACCCCTCGTTTTTTGATACTACATTAAGTTTCAAGTCCTTTTTTCTTCAATTCCTGCTATTAGTTCACACTCTCCCTATATATATATATATAGTTCAAATTTTCAATCTTTAATAAAATACTTTTTTTTCACCCACTCATGTTCAAATACATTTTTTAACTTGTAGTGGATGACATTTGATGTTAATACAGTTTTTTTTAAATATTAATTCATTAATTAAATTTAATTAATGAATAAATAGTAACAAACAAAAATAACAGTCCAACATCATATATGAAAAGGAAAATCGCTTGTTGTATCCCTGTAGCGCAACGGGCTTCTAATCCAAAGATCGTAGGTTCGAATCCCACCTGGGATGGCCTAATTTCTGAGAATGTGATTTCTTTTTACTATACTATTTTATTGAAATAATTAAATTTAATAAATGAATAAATAGTAACAAACACAAGAGAGAATATAATAGTCTAACACCATATGTAGAAAGGAATATATAACCAAAACATATTTTGTTAAGTAAAACCCTAAATATCAAGAAATAATAAATTAATCGATATATTTTATGCGTTTTCTTTATAAGCATAACTTTTTGTAAAACTAATGTGGGTATTTTGGTTCTAAAAAATACCTAAATAAATTATTATAAATTTTGATTTCGTCTCATTTTTGTGCAATTCAATATTTGCGCTGAATATAAAATGTGCTCTTCTTTATAATTTGGAGAAAGCAGAATATGATGTTTTTATCTCAATATTGTTTTATATGAAAAAAAAAAAACTCCGTACCTGGATGCTATTTTCAACACAAGTCAAAGAGCATTCAGATGTGTAGGTTTTTCTAATTTTAAATATAATAATTATACTCACCAGTGGCCCACACAAGGGGGGTGTCCTAGAGGTCCGGACCCCCCCAAAGCCCTTGATTTTTTTCCAGATTGATTATATAATATTAAGTATATAATACGTAAAATTTAATTAAAAATATTTGTTTTTAATGATTAATTTTATTAATTAATACTAATTATTTATCCAATAATTAGTTTTTTACTGTTTTTTGCTCCCTAAAATCGACAAAACAAAAGGAGCATGATACAAGAATGGTGGACTTTCGACCCTGGACCCCCTTGGAAAACTTCTGTGTGCGCTACTGATACTCACTGTAAGTATAATTTTAAAAAAATTTAAGGTGACTGCCTACCTTGAAAATGTCGTTTTTCGTTTGCATAAGGCATTTTTTTTAAAATTTCAAATTCTTATAGTTTGAACATTTTTCTTTCCAAAACAGTTTTTCTTTTTCCTTTACGCGAAATAGAAAAAAAAGTTATAGTGATTTTAAAAAACATCACTCTATGCAAAAGGGCAGTAAGATAAAACTTTAAATAAGTTTTTCTCAAAATTATGTTTTGAAAGAAACTCTTTACCAGATACATCATATCATAAGAATTAAACCAGATAACGTTTTGAAATTTTGTAGGAATGTTTATTATCTTATTTTTCATAAAGTGGACCATAAGTTTTGTTGCAGGTTAAATATTTTTTCATTTAGGGTAGTTTTTATAAAGAAAAAACTTTAAAAATATCAAAATTTTCATATTATTATGTATAATTGCATGTAATTTTTTTGTATTTTAATATTTCTTTAGATTTTGGTTCATTTTGATGAGCACCATGTGACGGGCTCACTCGCCTTTTCATTAACATGTCCTTTGGGTTCTTTGGGGCCAGAATTAATGGCAACTCTTTTCCAACCAAACCCAAGAAGTGAAGCGTGAAGGAAAGATGCAAATTGGGAAGCTTTTAAACATCAAAAGTTAGATTAAGCGGTGTGGTAATTTGGGGAATGTTATGATAGCTCGTGATACAAGTGTGAAGAGTCTTTGAAAGGCTAAGTGACAGCCAAAAGAAGTTATCCATGTCAGAGAGCCCTTAGGTCAAGGTGCATACCATTGCACTCCAGTGAACCGCAACTTCAACTAGGATCAGATTGATAGCTACTTCATTCGACATTAAAGTAGGAGTGACTATTTAATATTCGAATCTGTGGTAGCAGTGTAATTGAGTTAAGGCGAGTTAGTTATTGATAGTGGTCCGAGTTACGCTACTTCGGCATTATATATATTGTGTGTTTAACCACCGTAGATTCTCTCACATATATTATTATTATCTAATCTGTTAGAGGTTTAAGTTTAAGATCTTAATAAAGTCACATTAAGATCTGGCAGCCCTAGTTCTTCATTTATTCCTACACCCAGCTCACGCTAAATCAGGGAAGGGCACCCAAGGGGGCGCCCTACAACCAAAATTTTATTATTTGTGTATAAAGAAAATTATAAATTGTTTTAGTTTTTATCATTTCCCCTTTTTGTAAAATTTGGTAAAATTTTTTTGAAAACAATCGTTTTTTCTATAAACAATATTTAAAAAAATTTTATGTATTTACATTTTTTTTTTTTCCCAAAAAACACTCAATTTGTTTCAAAAATTTGTTTTTATAAAAAAAAATTGGGTCTGAAGGTAGGCAGTCACCTTAAGCTATATCCAAATAAAAGTAATTTTTCTACTTACATTTGAATACTCTGTAAATAATTAAGCTTTTGAAAAAAGCTATGCAATTTTAAAAATAATAAGATTATTAAAATTGTTACATATAATCCATCAACAGATTGATAGAGTTAAAATATGCTATCAAAACTTGTGTTATAATTAAATTTGGACACTCCCCAAAATTATTTTTTAATTACGTCTTTTAGGGCTCCTGATTTTAGACCCTTTTTGTTGGCAGTGCGAGACCTTCACTTGGTCTGTGATGAATCTCTATATCAGTAGTCTTTGAGTCAGTCTTCGTGTTTTGGCGGCGTTCTCCTGACCTTACTCATCTTTAATGTGAACGTGAGTAAAAATTACTCATCGTTAAAATTGCAGGTATTTGCCATGAGTAACCATTCATCCTAACAGCTTCTCCGTATTTAAAAAAAGTTTTGCTGAAGTAATGGAAGAAAAAAAAAGAGATAGTGAAATCGTCTTTCTCTTTCAATTTATTACCTGCCTTTTATTTAATGGATAACAGTAATGAATTTTCATTTAATTCCTATTTTAACTTAAACGGCCGAGCAGCGGCATTTCTTAGTTTGATTTTATGCACTTTTATAATTACATTTGTCTTTTTGTATATATATGTTATATGTTCTGCGACATAGGTAATTTCGTGCGTGCGTGACACTTTTGAGAGTGCGTAATTACAGTCGGGCCCTATTAAGGGGAAAAAACTAAATCCCCAAAAAAATTTGTTACATTTGGGCAACCCTTTTTAAAGGTTTCCCCCAATTAACTTTTTAACCACATAAAACAAATTTTAAATTCAAAACACTATCTATTAAAAAAAATAAATTCCCCCAAAAATATCTATTTATTTTATTTATCTTCCCCCCTCAAAAGGAATGTCGAGGAAATACACAATGTATTTTCAACTAAAAAATATTTTTATATTAAAAAAAAATTTTTAAAGGTTATTTTCTAATTTAAACCTACAAGAAAAACATTCATTTTTTTTAAACTAGTAACTTCAAGCATATTTTAAAATGTATCCTTTAATTACTTGAAAAGTCTTTAATTTCGTTTGATTTTTCCTTTTAAAGAATTTTTTTTCTCATTGGCTCGCATTTTTGCAATGCACCCTCCTCCCAGGCATTTCCTTCACACTGAAACCACGTTGAATTATTTCAAGTAATTTTTCATTTCATCAGACGAAGGTTAAAATTTTTTTTAAAATGGGGAAAAAAAAATTGAATCACAAGAAAAAAGTTCGTTCTATAGAAAATGCACTTCGTTATAGGGAGGCTATTTTATGAAGAAATTCGTGAAATGTTCTTAGTTCCAGAAGAAAATTCGCTATATAAAAAAATTCGCAATATAGAAGTTCGTAATATGGAGGTTCGACTGCATTTTTTTTCTTCCTATATTTCTTTAATTTGTAAGCCTATTTAATATTTACTTTTTTTCATACAATTGTACATGTTTGTATTTCTTTTTATAAAATAGGTTATTGTGACGGTATTGATTCCATATCAGAATTACACTGATTCCTAATATTTCTGTTCTAATGATGATCCATGTTGTTACGGAACTATTCCTATGCAAATGACTCCTAATGTAATCAGTTCGGAAAGGTTTGTTTGTTTTTCTTAGCTATTGTAGGCAAGAAAAAACTTAAAAGAAAAATATGTTTTTTATTTTCTTACGAAATGTTTCAATCATGGTAAAATTGCCGAAAAAAATTTTTAAACCCTTCAAATGAGTGAATACGGTAGCGAATTTTGAATTATAGTGAAAAGGGGGAAAACACATCATCAGAAAAACTAAAAACTTTTATAAAAGAAATTATTTTTCCCAGCAAATAATTTTAAAAAAGCACCGATATCTCATTTAAAAAGGGAAAATAAAACATTACCAAACACATATGAAAAAATGTTGACTTCCCACCTCTTTCCTTCTAAATGCAACAACAAATATTGCCTTTTAACCACAGTATATGCATCATAATCATGCTTCACAATTTTTTTTAATGGATGCTTTTGTTTGTTTTTTGAATGTTTACTGGAAGTAATGAATCTAAAACGGTAATATATATATAAGCGTTAGATTCATAGCAATTTAATATGTTGTCCATGATTATATATATATACAGTCGAACCTTCATATTACGAACCTCTATATTGCGAATTTTTCTATATAGGGAAATTTTTTCCCCCGGGAAACCAAAACAATTCCACCAAAAAAACATCCCCATAGCGGCGGGATTTTCTATATAACGAACTTTTTTTTTGTGATTCTTTTTTTCTATTTTGAATTTTTTCTCGACATTTCTTTTCTTTAAACATTTTTATTGGGGCTAAAACGTGAACTGGTTTTATTACAGACCGAACTGCCCAAAAGCAGTAAAATTCTGGGCATTTTATCCAAGAAGTGCAACCTTTAACCCACATTGTCCAGTTCACTAGAAACATCATTGATGTCCCCTTACATCCTCAATGGAGTTGTCTTGTGTCCCCGTGACCTTGAACAGTGTTCATTTGTAGGGGTTTATAAGTCCCTTTGGAACTTCGTTTCTTGGCTCGAAAACGTCAGAACATAAGTGCTTGAGCATCAAAGAAAAAAATTTAATTCTTCAGGAAGTGGATAAGGTGTCAAGAAACTTTTCTTGCAATTCTTCTTTCTTTTTTTGGTAAGTAAGGTATATAAAATAAATGTGTATTAATTTTAAAAAAGGTGTGAATAACTACTTTTTTAATATATAGTGTTTATGAGTTTAAAATTTGTTTTATGTTGTTCACACACACACATAAAGAAAATTGGAAGAGGAACCTCTATATAACGAATTTTCCATATAATGAAGAACTTTTCGGGATTGCGCTTGACTTCGTTATATAGAGGTCCGACTGTATATATATATATATATTACAGCCACTACTTACCACCCCACTAGTGGCTGTTGAGGGTATGAGATTTTGAACTTGAAAATAGGGTTTTAACGCGTACACATTACGACATAGGGGCGCGAGCCACATGGGGAAGCCGAGAGCGACTTTGAGGCGCGAGCGGCGCGAAGCGGTACCCACTGCGCGATAAACGCCGTAGAGCGGCAAGCAAAGTGAGCATTGTGAACAGGCGGCAGACGTTTTAGCCGATTTCAGGTTGTGAACGCCAGGCCGACCAACAGCGGCATTTGCGGCGGTGACATCCATGGGTGGCGAAACACGGGGCGAACCGACGCTGGGTCGCGCACCATCGCTGGCTTCACGGCTGACGCTTTCTTTCGTGGAAAGCAAAACAACTGGGCGGAACATGGGTTGCGTAAATACTAACCAGTCGCTTCAGCTGTAAGAAACTGTGATAGTAGAACGCTTTTCTGCCAGCGGGTTTGCGCTTAATAGGTACGTTCCAGAACCGCGTTTAAAAAGTATAAGCTTCGGTGTGCACAAGATTCAAAACACCGCCCATAAAGGCCAGGGGCACAAAAAATATTTAAACCCTGGCAAACTTCCAGAGTAATCACTAAAAAGTAACTTTCTAAAACAACATCTGGCTGCAAGAAGGCTACCGAAGGTGACACTTCAGGGATTTTTGAAAAAGGCTGCATTAACTTTCCGAGTACCTGCTACAATATAATTTTCCATTGCTTTACTAAACATGTAATATGAATAGCTTACCCACAAATTTATTTCAAAAAATTTACAATTTGAGGAGTCTGAAACTGTAGAACTCAAAATAGCCATACATACAAAACGTTTTGCAGACAATATTTTGAAAGCAGGGGTAAGCATTTCGCTTGTTCAGCAAAAGCCTCTTGGGCGCTGAAGCCATTGCTTAGCTGCGGCACTGCTGATACACTATATGCCAGCGCAACCGCCAGCCCGCGCTCACGAAATGGGTGCAAAATTACTTTATAACTGCGAAAAAACACCTGGCACATAGTGGCCAGTATCGCGCACCGGTTACGAAACGCGAATATATTCCATGGCTATATTCTATGAAAAACAGGCACTTTTTTTGTACAGGAGCAGGGTTTCAAGGCATTTTCAAGGGCCAAGGCACTGCTCAAAAGTGGCTGCACTGCAGGCACTCCAGCTCAGCCACTGCTGCTTTGAATCCCTGCAGGGCATTCCACATTTGCATGCTTCCTTTTAAAACTCAAAAGGCTGCAATTCCTTTTGTTTTGCGGCTTGGAAACGGAATTTGAAGCTTTTCTTTTACTAAACTTAAGGTCAGGCGGGTTTTCAGGGTGCGGGCACTTCAATATTTCGCTGGCAAGGCAAATCGCGGCGAGAAAGAAGCAGGCTACCTGCGCCGTTCCTGCCTGCGCATCATGCGTTGGCTGTAACGACAAACACTGTGATTTAAGTTGATAAGGCGGTTTTAAACGAACGCGGGAGCAGCAGGGTGAATATTATTAGATAAGGTATTTTGCAATGCGTGTAGGAACAGCAAAATATAAGAATAAATAATCACAAGGATTTTATTAAAAAATGTCTTTATGTACAAATTTTTGAAAATAATTTCCATAAAACATGACCAAAGTTACTTTTTTTATTTATTTTTACAGCATTTTCAGAAAACTTTTAACGTACCTTTTAAAATTTTAGTACTGGGTACAAATTGCTAAATTATAAACGAGATTTATTTTATATGTGAAAATATCAATATTCATTTAGAATCTGAGGTCATGAAGATTTTGGTTTTAATGTTCTTCTTCCGAGTGAATATTAACGTCACACTGTTCAGCTACACGAAGGCTTTTGGCGACGGACCACGTCATTTTGAACCATGGTCAAGTGACGTGGACGACACCTGAGCTGGCACCTCCTGGCTACCACACCACCAACGGGAGGACGTTTCAGCTCTCGGCAGATTTAACATGCGTCGCTGCCCTACACGGCGGGTCTTTAGTGGTTCTGGGCTCGAACTCATGACATGCCTGCCATGATCCGATACCTTGACCACTGGGCTACCGCAGCCCTGTCCTTCTTCCGAGACCGAGGATCTTAGAGCAAGAAATTAGACATCTAAATAAAATAAAGTTAAAGTAAATTAAATTCTGTATTACATATAACTATACAGTCGGGTCCCGATTTAACGAATTCACCGGGACCGAAAATTTTGTTCGTTAAATCGGGGCTATTCGTTAGATCGGGAACCAAATAAATTTTTTTTTTTTTTGCACTTACTTTTTTGTACTTTTATAAAAAGCAACTTCACAAAAAATATCCATAATTAGAAATTACACGTTTTTTATTCAACAGCTAAAAATACTATGAGTGAAATATTAGGCTCCAATTAATTGAAAATTTTAAAAAACTGTCGGATCTCTATATAACGAAGTCACTGAATCCTGAAAAAAAGTTCGAATACGGAAAATTCGTTATTTAGAGGTTCATAATTTAATATACTTTATATAAACCGCATAAAACAAATTTTAAATTCATAAACACTATATATTAAAAAAAGAAATTATTCACACTTTTTTTAAAATTTATATATATGTTTATTTTATATATCTTAACCAAAAAAGAAAGAAAGAAGGAAAAAAAAAAAAAAACGGCAAGGAAAACAAGAAAAAACAATATCGAATGTGTCACTGTATTTTCAATATTAAGAAAATAATATATTAAAATTAATTATTTTTAAGGACATTTCCTAATTTAAAGCATACAAGTAATATTAAACATGCATTGTTTTATAACTAGAACACGGGAACACGGGACAACTCTACTGAGTGTGAAAGGGGATATCGAAGATGTTTCTAGTGAACTGGACGATGTAGTTTAAAGGTTGCACATCTTAGATGAAACGTCCAGAATTCTATTGCTCTCGGCGAGTAAGGATTTAATAAAACTAGTTCAAGATTTATGAACACCATAAAATGTGTTATAGAGAGAATAACTTGAACTATTCAGAAATACTTTAAAAATAGGGAGGGAAAAAAATTGAATCACAGAAGAAAAAGTCCGTTATATAGAAAATGCACTTCGCTATAGAGAGGTTATTTTACTAAGAAAATCGTGAAATGTTCAAGGTTCCAGGGAGAAGTTCGCTATATAGAAAAATTCGCAATATAGAGGTTCGACTGTACTTACTAATAGATGTTTAACAATTTTTTTAATTCCTGACTTGAAGGAATTCTTTTTTCGACTTTATGCAGAGAAGAAAATACTGCATCATGTTGCTTGAAGTATTTTTTTTTTTAGTTTCCAAACAATGGAAAGCATTAGAAATTGTAACAAATTTGATTAGAATTTACTTATCAATTTCTGCAGCAGAATCACCATTCATTGGTTCCAACAAACCAAATTCATTTTCATCGATAGGTAGTCCGTCATCAGATTTAACATAATCGCTAAAATCTTAGAATATCATCTGCGTTGTGGAATGGGATGGGATAAGAAAGGAGTTTCCTGTGACATTCAAAACTCACACGAGAGGTTACATCCATGACTCATCTGCACCTGTTCAGTCTAATATTTCCTCATATGAAAAATATTTCGAGTACGCAAAGAAATTGTTTAACAACTGAATACTTAGAATTGTGTCAAATTGAAAGTAACAAATTATATCCCAGATTTTGCAATATGAAAGTGGTGCAAGCACTAGGTTCACACTAAAAATTTTTTTATTTAACTATAATGAACGGAAATATATATATTTTATGTTGTCTACTTCTTATTTGAATAAATATGTTTAACAATACATAATATATGTACAATTTTAATTTTCTTACTTTTGCTGAAGAAATATAGTTATATTTTATGCTGTTTATTTTTAAGTCAAGAATTATGTTTAAATGATGCCAAAATAATCTATAACACTGCAAATATCTATTTTATTGATCTTTAAACTCGAACTCTGCATGCATTATCGTGGGAATCGAAATGTTTCAGAAATGTCCTACTGTGTGGCATGCTGAGTCATATTGGTAGATTGGCTTAGCACGCCACTGCTGAAAGGTTGCCGACCCTTGCTATATATAGTCGGACCTCTCTTATTTTACGAACCTCTATTTTGCTTACTTTTACATGGAATTGGTTTATAAAGTATATAGAAAGATGGACCTCTACTTAACGAATTTTCCCTATAACGAACTTTTTGGGGGATTTAGCGACTTCTTTAAACAGAGAGGTTTAACAGTAAATAATAATTGTAATAAAAAAATCTATTGAAAAATTACATAGGTACAAAAATAAGTTAAGAAGAAAATAATTATTTGAAATTTTTTCTGTTATACAGTAGCTTACGTAAAGAAGGTTTGTTTTTATATAATTTCAAACAAAAAAGTGTGAGACATAGCCTAACGTTACAGTCTGAGCAGTAATACATTAGTTATGTGAATCCTTCCTGAATCATTCTATAAGACAGCACACAATATTGCCTTGAAAATATCATTTTCTTGTTAGTTGCTGGAATCACTTCTAAAATATTGTCTTTCGAAGTTGATTTAGAAGAAATATAGGGTGTATCTCTATGATGATCTAAGAAGACTCCCAGAGCTTCTCTATATATTACTTTATATTTTCCCTCTAAAAATTTATCCTTTTCTTATTTTCCTCAAGAGTAATTTTATGATAAAAATATCATGTACCATTAAAATTTTATTATTTATCAAAAGTAAGAAAAGAGGTCATATTTCATTGGACTGCTTTTACCCTTTCTTAATAAAATTGTGAACTAATAAAATTTTTTATATATATACGGGCAGAAAAAAAAATATTAATGGAACGCATAAACTCTGAGAGCTGTGATAGCAAATTAATTGAGTTTCCGAAGTGGTGCACGTACAGCGCGCGGGCAAATCAGTAAGTGATTAATTGTCTAAACATCTCATCCAATTGAAGAAAACCTTGAATGTATCGCATATACCTTTTTCTGTGGAAACGGCTACGATACAAGTCAAGGAATTTCTTTTGAATTAATAGAAACCCACATTCATAAGGGAAAATGCCATCGAGCAAACTTCAATAAGATTTTGATAAAGCCATTATGTGAAGAAAAAAAAGTTGCTTTTCTGTAATTATCTGTGATATAGAGTTCACATTTTCATACACAAAAGCTGGAGATTATTTGTAACAAGTTTTGTTTGATGCTATAATTATAATGTTTATATAATTTTACTTGGGATGTATTATTTCAGCAAATGAAATATACATAAAAACCACAATTACAAACTGCAACAATTATTAGAATTGGATACTTTTTTAAATGCGAGATAGTTTATGAATCCTCCAAGAAACATATTTTAGTAGCGAAATGTTTTACTATATGCAAGAGCTACAAAAAGTTGGGAAAGAAGAAAAAAATTAAAATACCCTGAAAATCTTTTTCAAAATTTTTTAAGAATTATTTCAACTGTTTTTTCTCTTATAAAGAGAAAAATTGTAGGAAGCCCCATTAAGAGTTGCACACTGAAGTAACATAAGAGACTATTCTTTGTCAAGGCTGCCTTCGGTATTAAATACGAAACACATTTTCGGACAAAAAGATGTCTCAATTTTCATGGAAATTTACAATGTTGTAATTCGGTACATCCGTTTACAATATTGCGTTTTCAAAGTTTTAAAATATTCCATACATAAGCATTTTTTTAACCTCTGAATTGAAACCTCATTTAGCATTACGATAGTGAAGAAAAATGCGATACACATTTTATGCCACAAAAAACGGACCAATTTAGATAAAAATAATATGTTGCTCTCACTAAGAGAGTGAAGCAGAATAGGATATTAATGCAGTACTTCTCAAACTTTCAATATTTATGACCCAATGTTCAATCATAATTTTCATCGTGCCCTTCTCCGTGAAGTAAGAATGTATTGAATTTAATAATAATAAAAAAATAATATACTTTGACGTAAAGCTACAATGCAACTTTAATTATAAACCATACAAATTATCAAGATAAGTCTTAAATTTTGCATATCATATTATATATGACAAGCCCAATAGAGTCACTGGTAATTATTAAAATCCCTTGTTCTTAACTTAGTATTGGAGCTAAATTAACATATCAAATACATTGCTCCAGTACCGATACATTTATAAGAGTACATATTATGTAACATGTATTTACTTTTTATTATACCAGAATGTATTTTGTTTTGCTTGCTTTCGATAAATTAATAATTATTTTTAAATAATCTTTTGTTTTCAACTTGTCGATATGCTCGCGCCCTCCACCTAGGGCAGGGATGGCGAACCTTTTTGAGACCTGGGTCAAATTTTTGTTCATATTTTTTAGTACCAGCGCGTGGTTACTAATGCCCATTTGCACCAGAGTTGTGTACTTAACTGAGTATTTTAAAAACTCTCAAACATCTTAAATTCAATTGACTTATAATGGGTAAAAAAAAAGGGTGCTATGGAAGTCTTCTTTTCGACAAAACATAACTGATTAAAGTGCATTTTGGCCCTAAAGGAAAGTGCTTTTACAAGTAGTTTTGCTTTGGTTTTCGATTGTTTTTAACAAACTAAATGAGCAAACTTATACACTTTGATATTTTGTTATCTCTTTGCTTTTTTTTTTCTAAATACTTTGGCGCATACTCTCACATACATTTGTTGCCGCGCAGCCAAACCTAGGGTGTAGCTACCGCCATATTTCCACGATATGGGGCCCCCGCTTCAAGGCCCTAAAATGTGTGTAAGAAGAGATCGCAAAATATTGAGAGCCCACCAAAAAGGGACTCCAAAGAATTTGGATTCAGGGTCCACTCAGGACTAGCTACGACAGTGTTTGGAACTGTAATGATCAAACTGAAGTGTGTGCTTTTGTGTCAATGGGCTTGAAAAAATTCAAATGGAATACAAATAGTCCAATACCAAATAAAAAAATTTAAAATGGAACTCGCAAACAAACAAGGGTTGCCTAGCAATCGTGGGTCAGTTAAAAAGCTTGCGTGGGTCAGCGTCTGACCCACGGGTCATAGGTTCGCCATCACTGACCAAGGGTTATCATGCCCTCCTAGGTGGGGGCGGCTCACAGTTTGAGAAACGCTGAATTAATGGTAGAGCACTCATATGTCTAAAAAATGATTAGAATTCAGGTTCCATTCATTGACACTAAGCGTAGAGAGCGTTCGGTGCATCAAAATGATTGCCTTTCTTTCTAGTAAAAACATCGGAAAAATAAATATATTAAACTGTCATTCAATGGTCCTTAACAAAGTTGCGGATTGATAAATGAAAAACGTTCCACAAATAACAATGCTAATCGAGTTACGAAGTTAATTGAAGCAAGTTTAATTTTCTCCCATCAAACATCATAATTAAGAAATTCTTTGACTTTAAATTAACGCAATCAAATAACAAATATAATTATATGTCACAAAACCAAAGAAAGAAAATATTTTATTTGTGCATAGTATAAAATTAACCTTTCAAAAAATAATCGTTAACTTATACCAGTATTGAATCCCGTCGACTTAATTTCATTTTTCCACTTGAATAAAAATAGTTGAACATCCATTTGACATTTAATATCATATTGTTAAAAATTCATATGGCATTCTGTACTTTAAAGTTAAGAATCCGTTTGAGGTTAAGAAAACTGAAGAACAAAAAATGGAACTAATGTTTAGGCATTTTTCGAATAAAAAAAATTTTTTCACAAGTTTGGGACCTATTGCCTGACATTGGCGAAGGTAAGCTTAAGTGAACCATCAGCTTTTAATTAATAGTACAGTCTCGGTATACTTCATTCTCATGTTGGTTGGGGTAAAGATGACGCTCAGTATTATGCTTCTCGGGGGAAGATCCAAACGCAGCATGGGTGGAGAACCATTGAATCGAATTCTAAATGATAACTACAAGATTTGCTATCAATTACTATTTTTAAGTTAAACACTAGAAATGACTATGCGATATGTAGACAAGACATGCTAAAGGGTAAGAGCCAATTTGTACTTATCTGAATGAGATGTAATCCCATGGACATGACAAAAGTGAAAATCCTACGTTATCTTGTAATGTAAATACGTCTACGAAACTGGTTCTGGCATCAATTAATGTGGCTATATCGTCCATAAACATTTACTATTCTCTCTAATCGTTTTCTATCATATATAATAGTCTACTTCGTTGACTATTTATATGTTATTCGAAGTAACATTTATTTGAGGCGCTGTTCTAGCTCAAAGTGCGTTTGAAGGCATCGGCCACAATGGGGTCATCGTCTCGTTCTCGACTCAGCCTTAAGAAGATCATGATTCGAATAATTTCAAACGTTTTTTTCGGTCGTGTTCTCCAAGAAACGGGGTCAAGAGCGATAGCCGTCGTTTACGCACAGGTCTAAGCTACCACTATACACTATCATTACTCATTCAATCGGTGAGACCAGGGATTGTAAGTCATGCATATTTATTTGTTTCGGGTTATTGTTTGTTCGATTATTTGACAACGTATGCTATGTACTGTTGTGACATCTCTCGCGTTCTTCTTCTAACATAACTCCTACGTTCTTTTGGATTCGGCCAATGATTAATGGCGCAAAAACTTTTTCCAACCCAAATCCAAGAAGTAAAAACGAGCAACAATGCAAATAAGATAACCTTTAAAAGGATAGAAAGTTTAGTGAGCAAAGATGGCAATTTAGAGAAAGCTTAGTTTGGAACAGGTGGAAGTGTGATTAGACGGTTACCAGGAATACGGAGACCGCCAGTTGTGTCAAGGTGCATACTATTGCACTCGCGCCTAACCCGAATATCTGAAGTTGATTGATCGTTGATTATTCTCCGCTGTAGAAGATTGTATTCTGAACGCTATAGTTATTGAATCGCTATTATAAGGATCTAATTAGTTATTGATAAGTGATCTAATTGCGCGATCTGACTTAATTAAATCGGCGTACTTTTGGTTTATTCTCACCTCTAATATAAGTTTGTTCGTTATATGGGTACTTAAGTTAAATTCTTAATAAAAGTCATATTAAGAATTATAGAATGTCTCATCCTTCCGGGATAATTCCACACCTCTAACTTACTCGGAACCCCCAAGACATAGCTATCGACAGATGGCTATGACACACTGTCTACTTTTGGATTGTCAAGGCAATGGGCCTCATATTTTAGTAAGGGCCCTAGTATCTACTTTTGCTGAAAGCAGTTCAGGGCTTCAAGAAGTCTCAAGACATTCCTGGCTGGATGGAAGAAAATCCGAGTTAGTGAGGATAGACCTGGCAGGTTACAATACTGTTGAACAAATGAGAAAACACGCTTCTACAGTTCTAAATTTATATATTTTTTTAGTCTGATGACTGTAAACTGAAGCTTGATACTTAGGAAATGACCCATTTCAGATTATCTCACCGTACGAAAATAAGTACATACGAAAACATGGGCTAAAAAGAAAATTCCCCGCAATTAAATTCAAATTCACTCCTAAATTGGTACAAAAACCATCAGTACGCAAGAAAAGCTATTGTAATTAAGAATTTGAAAAAAAACAGTCCCCATCTGATCATTCTAAAGGTTTGTTCTATCCTAAATAGAGTCAACCAGCACTGAAAGTTCGTTCTAAATAAGTAAACACAATTTCCTTGTACTGGATGCAACTGCAACTTAAAAAAAAAGAAAAGAAAGAAAAAATATGAATATTTCCACAATTTTACAGGTAAACTCTCCTTAATGGAGTCATCCCATTGCGAAGGTTCACTATAAATAAACAACTCCATTCGAGTGGACAGACAGCGCTTCCCCAGGCGAGCCTTGTAGTAGCAGCTGGTCATTACGAGCCCCGCTGCTTCCAAAGACCACCCATTCACAGCACATGCCGAGCGCACTTCCTGCCATATATTCGCCGCTTCCTGTGCCCCATCTTTCCTTTCGGGGAAGCGTCCTCTTTTTCCCCAGACTTTTTGTTTCCGCCAAACGATTCTTCGTCTTTTCCACTCTTTCATTACTTCCGATCCGAACGACTCACAGACGATTTGCGGACGATCGCTTTGAGAATCGGCGAACGACTCCCCTTATGGAAGCGAACGTATTTTTTTTTCCTATTATATATTTTTTTTACTCGCTTTGAAGGTGATAATAGAATCTTTATTCGAGCTTTTTTTTTTATTATTTTTTTATATACTTTTTGCTGCTGTGTTACTCTTCTGGTCTTTTTATTTTATTTTCTTCTTTCTAGAACTTCGAAAAAAGAAGCGATCATAAATGATAGCTTTGGTGTACCTCTTAACCTGGATGGACGATTTCGGTAATTTAAATTGTTGTTTTCCTTCCAATTACGGGGGAAAAAAAGGGATAATGTTATCGAATTAAAATGGAATTATTTTTCTGGGGGATAAAAATTCCACCCACTGCTTCTTTGAAAATTTTTGATTCGTTCTTATTTTATTACATTTTTTTGCCAATGGGAAAAGTATGCAATCGTTTAAACTTGAAAGAAATTCCGCTTTTCAAGAGGTGACCTTCAAAAAAGAAAGAAAGAAAGAAACATATATATTTTTCACATAGAACTTTATAAAATTTATTCTTAGAACAATTTCTTTTTAATTATTTTTCCCTTCGATTTTATTATTCGTATACTCTATCCACCCCCCGGCCACCCATGTTTAAGGGAGGCACACTCTCACATGGAAGAAAGCGTAGGAATTAGTAGAAAAATTAATTTTTTATTTGTGCTTTTGATTAATGAAGAATTTTTTTTTTTATTATTATTTTTATGTCTGAAAAAAATTTTTTTTTCTTCAAAGATCTACATTTCTTCAAAAACTTCTTTGGAACCGAATTTTTTGTTTTTTCTCGTATTGTCTCTTGCGTTTTTTTCCAAATTATACTTAATTATTTTTAAGAAATGGTTTTGTACACAGATCGAACATTTAATTTTTATTATTTTCTTACTAAGTTTCCAACTGCACCATTTAATTCTTTTTCCATTTTTTATACGTAGAATGATGCATAAATTTTAGTTCTTTTATTTTGTTTGTCTGTGTTGTCTTTTGATGATTTAGCTCAGTTTTCACATCTTCGAAAAAACTTCTAATATAATTTAAAATCTAATTTTTGCAAATATTTCTAATATTTTGTACATTATTTTTCTTTTCTTTTCTATCATTTTTCTATATATATATCTGAATATAATCTACTTTCGTGAAATTCTTTTAAAGGTGACCTTAAAATTTGTAGATTGAAAAGCCTCCACACAGTTATTTATTTTTCTTCTTCTTAGCACTAAAGAAAGACTGATTACACTTCGTCAAGTTCGTGGTTTTCAAAAAAATACAGACATGATCCCTAAGGAAAAAAAAGTTTGCTTAAATTTTGCACAAATTGAATTCATAAACTTCCTATAACTAATCGCTTATTTTATTGACTGGAATTACTAAAAATTAAATTTTTTCAGTGTTCAACAAGTACTTATTAATTGGAAGAAAAAAATTACTCACAATTTATTAATATCTTATTGTTGTATCAAATATTTACAGAAGCACAAGCAATTATTTACAACTTTTAATCAATTTCAACTGTTTGTATCCCCTATGTCTCAAAAAGATCATGTTGTAATATCAAATTACTTTTATATAAAAACTAAATAACTACGAATTAATATAGTAAATTTACATCATAGTTCGACATGAAATTTAACTAAAAAATCATGTAGTTTAATTTTAATATTTCCCTTAAAATTTCGAGCAAAACATTAACTGGAATATCAAATTGATTACAGTTCAAATATTATGGTAGTCATTTCATTTAAAAAAGATAGTTTCAAATATAAACATCTAAATCACAGCAATGGGCAAACTATGGCCCATCTAGAGCAAACTGTGTTCCACACGGAACCCTGGGGAGTCAAAATAAAAATTCGAAAAAAAGTTATAAATGTGTATGCCAAAGGGATTTCCGTTGTTTGAATGACTACTAGTATGTAAACTAGTATTTAAAACAATACTTTCAACGTATGTGCCAACAAAAACAAAATATAGAAACAAATTCGGTATGTCAAATGTAACTGCAGATCATTTGAACGCAGTTTGGGCATATAAAAATATGCAGGAACATATGTACCTCCCAGTTACTAAACATAATGCATGGGTAGGTGACACATAAATCTCGAATTATAGTATCATTTATGAGTAAATTATATTAACATTACATTGAAATTTTTTATGAAATGCATACTTTTTTCTTTAATTGTTTTCACATAAAGTAACTATAACATATTGATCTGCTTTAAAAATTATTTTTAAGTATATTCCTCTAAAATTAGGGCTTCATGAAAACACCTTATAGGCCTAAGGGTTCCTTGAGTCAAAAAGTTTGAATTTCATTCATTGCAGTAGTATGACAGAATTTTCAAATTAATACACTTTTTTTCAATCTTTATATTGTCTTTCATAATAAATTATATTGGCCCTTCAATATTTTAAATTTTTTTAATTATTTGTTTATTTTTTCACTCCTAAATTTTTTTTCAAATTACTATCTAAATAATGAGCCAATTTCTGAGATAGAATATAATCATGAACATTTAAATCACGCACAAAATTTTTTTGAAATATATAACTTAGAAGTGGGTTTATCCATATTTTATGACAACAGAGGGGAGCCATTTTAGGAAAAAAACGCCGATAATTATTTCAATGGGTTGTAACTCTGAAAATAATAGGAATTTTTCAAAAATCCTAGTTGAACCTCTGCAAAGAGGTCTGAGCTATATACAGGCAAAATATTATTATAATAGAAGTATTTTTCACAAAAGGAGAACATTTTAAAAAAAGATTATTCTAAGTTCATTTTTTGCCAAAATATTGTATTTATATAATTTTCTTTGTCAAAATGTCCTTAAAAACAATTTTATGCATGTATTCTAATCTGAGTGACACTAAATATCAGGAAAATTATCCATTTATGCGCTTTTTTAAAATCACGGCTCCGAACGTAGTCGAATACCTTAAGTAGGCACTGGTCAAGTGTCCAATCAAAATTGGAGAGTTAATAGCATCGAATAAGATTTTATTCATTTTTCGAGATAATAAAAAAATAAATTTATGTGTGTCAATTTTCAATAGTTCTAAATATTCTAATGACACTTTTATAGAAGAAATTGATAGAGAATATAACACTATCATAAACATCTTATCTTTTGTAATCATCCAAATTTATTCCTTTCTGAGTGTGAGGTCAATTGATTCATGAATTGTTTCTTAACGTCACATTTCGAAACAACGTGAAAGTTGTTGGCAATGGCAGACCTCACAATTGGAAACCACGGTCAAGCGATGACGATAGCAACCGAGTTGGCATCCCATTCTTCAGACTTCCACACCACGCGTACGGTAAAGTAGCTAAAAAATAAACGAGAAATATGCACTGTTTCTGTGTTTAACCAAATTGGTATAGAATCTCCAGGACTCAAAGTTGCGTAAAGGTAATCATTTTTTTTTCAAGTAATTTCGAGTCGCTTAAAGGTTTTTTCCCAACACAAGTTTTCCTGCAAGATTATCACAAATTTGACTGATTAAGTCAGCTTCTATTTACACTCATGGACAAAAAAATTAGCGCACCAAGAAATAGTTGCGGAATCGTAATGAAACTTGGCACGAAGGTACATGTCGGGGAGATATGCAAATGATTAGAAATGCAGCATTATTGCGCATTACGTATAGCCGATAGAGGGCATTTAACGTCGTTCTCCGTGGAGTATAAAACAGGTAACCAAAGCTTGTTTGGATGTGCTGAATCGTTTACAAAGGAAGAGCTGAGGTAGACATGCCATTATGCCGTTTTTGAAGACAATATGAGCAGCTGTTGCAGTTTGAGAGGGGGAGAATCATCGGCATGATGATAGCAGAGTGGTCAGCTAGGCAAGTAGCTCGTCAATTAAGCCGTTCTGATTGTGTTGTGAAGAGGTGCTGGGACCAGTGGATCAGAGAGATGTCGTTTTCAAGAAGACCAGGCTCAGGACGCCCTCGACAGACCAGTCGTCGAGAAGACCACCACATCGTAAGAAATGCACGCGTACAGCCGATTGCTTCATCGGCCGCCATCCAGGCACAGGTAGCACCTTCAATAGGGGCCCCTGTGTCTTCCTGAACCATACAAAGGCGCCTGGCTGAAGGACATTTGGGATCGCGGCGCCCATTACGTGTGCTGCCCTCGTCGCCGACCCATCGACGCCTCCGTTTGGAGTGGTACCACGCACGAGGAAACTGGACTGCAGGGGAAGGGAACCAAGTCGTCTTTAGCGACGAATCCAGATTCAATCTTAGCAGTGATGACAATCACGTTCGTGTGTGGAGACCCCGTGGTGAACACCTTAATCCTGTCTTTGCTTTACAGCGACACACCGCTCCCACAGCTGGTGTGATGGTATGGGGTGCCATTGCATACAATACACGGTCAGCCCTAGTATTGATCAGTGGCACCATGACAGTCCACCGGTATGTCCATGACATCCTGCAACCACATGTGTTGCCATTCATGCAACGGCTCCCAGGAGCCCTTTTTCAACAAGACAATGCTCAGCCTCACATGGCAAGGGTGTCACAAGACTGTCTCCGCACTGTTACTCCCTTCCTTGGCCTGCCCGATCCCCAGATTTGTCTCCAATCGAGCATATCTGGGATCATTTAGGACGGCGAGCTGGGCATCCCACGAGTTTGAACGAACTAGAGGCAAGGGTTCAGCAAATATTGAACGAAATGTCTCAAGAAATCATACAGAACTTGTATGCCTCAATGCCCGATCGTATCGCATAGTGCATTCGCGCTATAGAGGGGGTTCAACAGGGTATTAAATCCTTCGTTCTTTTGCCTTTTTCTCTGAAATAAATGATCCTTTTTCTTTGATTTTCTAATCATATCTAAGTAGTCATTACGTATGTAAAATTTCGTTTCATTTTGATGACTCCTTGGTGCGCTAATTTTTTTGTCCATGAGTGTAAATGCATAAGTTATATTTATGCAATTTTGTTTACTACATAAAATTATTGTTAGTTAAATAATAGATTCATTAATTTTGCTAATAAAGTTTCAACAGGATAATTCCAAACTTTTTGTTTTCTTTGCAACGGAAATCTTCCGTAGATCTTTGTTGCTCTCTCAAAAAAAAAAACACCATTGTCGTAATCAAAACTCATCTTAAACTGTTAAATTATATTATATTGAAGCTGTAAAATGAAATTTTTATTTTCTCATACCAAATTTGATAATTATTAAGTAAACATAAAAAAGCCATTTTAATTTTGTAGGAATATAGCTACAATAAAGGAAAATCTAACTTCCTTTTTAATTTTTTTTCCAGCTTAATTTTGTTCCCGTGAGGGTCAAACCGGTTGCCGGCGTTGTACATGATTGTTGCTTTAGCGTTTTCGAGTCCTGATGCCTCTGGAGACCCACCACTTAGAGGGCTAATGCAAATTAAGTCTGTCAAGGCTTAAAGTCCTTAATTTGGTATGGTGTGAAAGTCGGGACATTCAGATGTCAGCTCAAATGCCGTCTTCGCCGCTTGACCATGGTTCAAATTTACGAGGTATGTTGTCAGTAGCCCGGAACAACTTCAAAGTTCGATGTTAATTTAAAAAAAAGGAAATCAAACCCAACGGTTCTTGTAATTGTATTTGTCCTGGAGTTATGTACTACTGTATTTAAATCTCTAAATTTAATACCTTGTTTTCAAATTTGCTTTTTTTTATGAGTAAAGAAAAAGTCTTTCTCTCATTTTCAGTGTAAGCAAATTTCTCCATTAATTTATTCACAACGGAAATGAACTGTTTGCTTATCATATATTTCATTACTTGAAGCAAAATGAATACAAAATATGTTTACGTATTTTTGTATTCAAATCTACAAATACATATCCTCTAGTGAGGAAGCTAGAATTTATTGCCAAAATAGAAAAAGGAGTATCTCATTTTATCGTCAGTTGAATTGCAAATCATCTCTTGCCAACGGAAATTCAGCAAGAGCTTCATAACTCTCTTATCTTTCGCTAGATGAAGCAAGCCCACTGAATTCAAGGCACTTTTATAACTTTGTATCCAGGTTTACAAAGTTCAACCTCGCCAAAACGTCATCTCAGAGAAGCGACCCAGAGCTTCCCTGATTACAAGTTAGGCGATGTTCTCTTATCCGCTTGATGATATGCTTGAAGTAGACGGCCCGTTTATCTCTGCAAATGGATAAGGCAGTTGACTTTTGCGACTGATTTTGGAGAGAACTTTCAATGAAGCTCTCAACGAGTGGTTGGAATCCAGCTTTCCTATCGCTTGTCAATCTCCTGGGTGAAAGGAGAGCACAGGTGGCTAGGAGGCTACTCTGGGGAGTTGGATTGCTCCGGAAATCAATATTATGATAAACAAGCTACTCTGATTATCAGAAGAAAGTTATTATTAAGTGGAGTGATAAAAGAGCAATTTTGTGGAGGAAAGATAGGTTTTTCATCTTGTTATTTCTAAGGTGAGGTCACATTTTTTTAGCCTTAACGTTGTTGCTAAATAAAGAAATCATCGCAATCGTTAATAATCTTTATCTTGTACTTGGCTTTTTTTAAAGTTGATGATGAGGAAGTAGACTGATGAAACATGTGATTTCGAACTAAAGACATAAGTTCTCAGGGATGTTATATTCATCGATGAATCAAAATTTTTTTTATGGATTGATTATGGACCAGCGTTAACGTCATATGCATATGCAGTATTCAAACTACAATGTTTAATTTTAAAAAAACTGCCATTATTGCTTATAAAATAAAAACTAGAAAATAATTAGTCCACTTACATAACTTCATTCTTTAAATAAAATTCCATTGCGTATGATGTCACAAACAAAACAATATGAAGGAAATAAGTTCAATTAAAATGTGTGACGACAGTTTTATACTGAAGAAATTTGCTATAATATTATTCATAAATGATTCCATGAAGTTTTTAGTCATAACATTTAGTTAGAAAGGAAAAACTTCACGTAACGTTTAATGATTGTTATTTTGCAATTCAGTTTTTGAGCTTAATGGTGAGAAATTAAATTCCGGGACAAATTCTGAGTGAAACCGCAAATTTCTGACTTCAAGAATTATTTCTAAATTTTACAATTACTGGAATTCTCAACAACTTTAATTCAAAATTTCAGCCTGATTACTCCGGAAATGGTAATGATGATGATGTAAATTGCTTATCAGGAAGGAAATGATTTTTGACGCTGTAAATTTAAAAACTTCTGCAATTTAGTGCAAGAGTCAAAGTTTAAATTCACATTTTCTTCATCAGATAAGGTTTCTTTGTTCTTGTTGTTGCTGAAGTCTTGCTATAAATGATGCACTTGTTTTAATCTCCAAAGAGAAAGATTAAATGAGTTGCTTTGAAATGCTGTAAGAAACAAACATACTGTAATATAGCATCACAAAATATACTAAATCTAATTATGTGTTGCTGCTAAAATGTCAGTTATTTAATTCTGTGGCAAAATATTTTTGTACACAACACCCAAGTATTTTTTTTGCAGTTACCGATGATTTTACATAATTATAAAATAGACGTTTCATCGCAATCAACATAATTTCTAGTCATAATTTATTTATTTTTATTCTTCTATTGTTGTAAAATCAGTCTAAGTATCTAATTGCAATTGGGTGAGCTGTCCAATCTTAATCGTACAATATATGATATAACAATTACAATAAATGATGAGATTCAAGTAATATTTAACTGCTTTTCTGCTCTAATAACTGCTTTGAGTATAAAAAAAATAAAAGTAATTTAATATTTTATTTAGTTAGTGCTCTTAAATAACTACAATAATAGTGTTTACAGGCCACCCATCCAGTATAGTGGATAGTGACGCTGACTGAAATGCCGTAGGGCCTGGGTTCGAATGCCGGAGATGGCATGGATGTTTGTAAATGTATAGTGCCTTCACGACATGGGGGTAGTCTAAACAGCCGTAGAGCCGCAAGTCCTCTCGTGAGGTTGGTGGAAGGGGAAGAAAAGTGGGAGGCCCCGACCACCACCAGGGTGTTCTCCCTCAAAATTCAGGCGGAACCCAGCAAAATCATTCAGTCACCTGCATGGTGCTCAAATCTAAGGCTAACGACAGGCTTAAAAACCTAGCTCTTGGCCACGATGAATTTCGTGGACCTTGATTTGATAATACTGTCGATCAGGTGGCATAAGTAACAGCAACATAATGTTCACTAAAACTTAATAATTTTATGGGAGTCCCATAAAACTAATGCTAATAAAGAAAAATAATGTTTTTACTAATGAAAAAATTTTGAAAAACATTTGACAAAAAAGTATAGAGCTATTGTTTAGAATATTTCCACATTTTGAATTTGGTTGTGTGGCGTTCTCGTATGTAAAGTTTTTTCTTTCCTTTTTTTTAAAAAAAGTTATCCAAGCATTATATATATTGCGTAATTTCTTCTTAAATATACTTTCACTGTAGGAACGTAATCCATTCTTTTTAAACTCTCTTTATTTAAAATGTCAAAAAATAGGATCCAAAACTACTTACCAAAACACCGATGAAAAACACATCAATTGTTAATATTATATTCTGACTTCCCTGTCAGAATATAATACTATAATGTTTGGAGAGAGTAATGTATTTTATATAATTCTGTCCCCGAGTCAATCCATTTGTTTCCTCTTCAAAGGTATTCTATATTTCGTCACTTCTGTTGGAATGTCAAATACGTTTTGAAACTTTTCCTATTCATCTCAAACGTTACATATTTATGGAATGTTTCTGGGTTTTAAAAAGACAGTATTTGATTTGATTCCGATTTTGGCGACGGAATTTTGAAACTCGGTCAAGTGACGAACTTACTCTTCAAACTTCACTCACCAGCTTGGGAACTTTGAGCCTCGACAGATTTAAAGTGCATCCGATTCTCTACACGGTGGCTTGTCTCATAAAAACACAGTATAATAATCGGATATGTAGACTACAACATGAAGAATTTATATAAAAAGTGGGAACATTTTCTACTTGAAAATGCGCTTTGAGTTTGAATTATGTTCTTTGACATTAGGCAGAGACAACCTTGTAACTAATAATCATACCATTTAACAATTGATTTGCCGAACCAAATATAAGAAAATGCGGGGATAGTTCTACTGGCCAAATCCCACAACTGGTTATAAACTTAATAAATGTATACCTTTAAAGTTACTCTTTTAAAATTGGCTAAATTTCTAAAAAATTAAACTATTAATTTAAAACTCATTTGTAGTATAACTTAACAACAGTGATCAATCTTCATTCTAATAAATATTGATTGCTTTGAGAAGTAGTTTTTTTTTAAAGAAGTTCATTGTTAAATGCTTAGACTGCTATTCAGAACCAAAGTGGCCTTCATTACAGCCTCATTTTGTACTGTCTGAGATGCGAGCGAGCTTTATTTCCTGTTTCGTCTTTAAAATCCGTTTCCGGAATTTTTTTTCTGCTAAAACCCAACCTTAATATCTAAACAAGTTAAATTGTTTATTGTGTTATTTACGAACTTTTTTGAATGTTAGCGGCCCCAATTATTTTTGCTGGTTGCGAAAGGGCTAAATAACTGGGATGCATTCGTAAGGTTTCAACCATATGTCCAAGTATATCAGTTTTCATCTCTTATGTTTCCCCATCATTGGGCTTTCTTAGCCCTTCCTCCTTTACAAGTGGTCCAGAACTGTTTTGTGATTTTTCTTAGTAATGAATAATTGCTTCGCGAAGTAATAAAGATAGACATAGTCATAGTAAGGCTTCAAACATATGTTGACGTATATCATTTTTCCTTATTTTGGATGTTCTTCTGTAATAGATTTTTTTCGCAGACCTTCTTTCTGTACGGTAGAGAATTTTTTTTTTGATATTACTTCGAAGGCGCAAACAGTTTCTGAGGAACGGATATTACTCTTATGAAGACAGATGTACTTTCTAATAAGGCTTCGGCCAAATGTCAGCTGAGATCCATTTTTCTTGTTAGTGTTATTTCAGCTCTTTTTTCACTCATCTTCTTTCATAATTTGTCCAGGAAATTTTTTGTCTCATATTTATAATATATACAGAGACGTCTTAAGACGTTTTGAAACCCTGGGCCTAGAGACATCTTAAGAGGCCTTGGGCCCCTATCTAAAAGTAGGCCCTACGTGCACCTTTAAAGTATGCAATGTACAGTATACATTGTAAAATACTCGTACAAACGGTCATTTGAAACAAATCAATGTGCATGGCTCACAATCTCATAAACCTCGGCACTCGACCAACAGCAGCATTTCTAAAAAATGATTTGACTAATCGTTTATGACATTAGGCCTGGGCAGGGACAACAATCATCACATAATGGTCATGCCACTCTTAGCAGTTGACATGTACTTTGAAATTCCTGTTTTTCGGAGAATATGTACCGGGGAATAATATTCGAACATTAAAATTATTCAGATTAGGATCGTATTAAGGACGAAACGAGGCCACCACCGAGGATGAGGCCCAGTTGGCCCATGCCTTAAGACGTCCCAAAATTCTTGCCCTGATTATAAAAATGCATTACAAAATAGCCATTGGATATAATAATAGATCTTTTGTTTCATTGGATAGGCCATTTTTAATAAGTTTTATTTATTTATCTTTCTTTCTTTTATTTTGTATATATGTTTGTATATGGCAATACTCCTTCAAGAATGACTCGGGGGAACATTTGTGAGAGAGACATCATTTTTTGAAGAAATGGCGTTGATTCAAGAGAAAGCCCGATGTGTGTTTTGGTTTCACGAAACGAAATCGCCCATTAATGTTCAGCGTAAACTTCGACGGTGTCATGTAAGAAAACCTCCTGGTGTAAAATCAATGAAATATTGATATGAAATATTTAAGGAAATAGGCAGTGCTAAGGATCTTCCTAAAAGTAGTAGGCCTAGTGTGAGTATAGTTACAAATGAACACGTTCGGCAATCGTTTCAACGGAGTCCTAAATGAACTTTTGAAGCTTCTCTAGTGAACTTTAAATAACACAAACAAGTTAGGTAAGAATTCTTCATAAAATGCTTAGTGTGTATGGATTGGCGTAGATAGTCCTGAGTAGGTCCTGTATCAAAATTCCTTGAGGATTCTTTTTTCGAAAATAAAAACGATCGCATTAATAAAGCGGGGGCGTATCATTTATATGGCTGATGCGGCAGTAATTACATCCCTGGCTGCATACTAATAAAGAGTAAGACGTATCAAGGAACACTTGGAGGGAATTGGAATACCGCTTAGACCAAAGGGACCAAAGTCAATGGTGTTATAATAAAATTCATGGTAAAACTTACAATATGTCAAAAAAAATCTATGTCTAGTTACAATAGTTTGAGCACAATAAATATTTATAATAAGGACAGGACTTTGGGTTCACCCTATATAGTGTATGGACAAAAGTAGATTGTTGTTTGAATAAAATCCAGTGATGGAAATGATGCCCATTTTGGATTCAATAAAAATATTTACAGCTAATTTACACTAAATTACTTACAATAAAATACAGAGAGAAATATATCAAATCTAGGAAAGAGCAACGAATATTTATAGCAGTGATTCCCAAAGTGGTCTATATAGACCCCTAGGGGTCTATATAGATTATATAGATATAGATTAAACGAATATAGATTAAAACGATGTTTTAATCTATATTCGACATTTAAGTGCCCTATATTCAGGTTTTGAAACTAGGTTTGAGAATGATTTGACTATGGTAATTACTTCAGTAGGTAAAGAATTCATATAGTTACATTGAAAAAAAAATGCCATATTACAGGAGGAATTGATCTTGAAAGGCAGTAGCAGAGATCTTTTAAAGTAAAGTTTAGAAACAGATGTCAGCAATTTTGGCTTTAAAAAGGCACATACCTGTTAATATTATCCCGAATTATGGAGTACAGTGAAAAAATTTTTAATTACTTTTCCCAATGAGAAAGAGTTTCAGTGTGGTTGTCAATCTTCAAAAAAAAAAAAAAAGAAAAGAAAAAGACTAGACTAGACTAACCGAGGAGATTTAAGGTTTAACCTGACAAAATGGGATGCCAAATGTTGAAAATTTGTTACTGAAGCACCAGATTCATCTTTTCTCTTATAAACATTTGTTTATTGGTCAGTTATTTTATGTATTAATTAAATTTTAATTTAATTAGCCCGTGTTTCTTAAGTTTTAAGCACTATAGTTAGAAAAATGGACTCCAAAAATAAGTAGCTCTCTACCAACTGTCAAAAAGGCATTTAATTTGATAAATTTGCGAAAATTCAAGCAGGGGGCTACCCAAATCGAAAAACATGGCAAGGGGTCTATGAGAAAAAAAAGTTTGGGATCCTCTGATTTAGAGAATAAATGCGAAGGACTTTTTGACTAAGGCGAACAAAAAAGAGATGTTGCGTCCAGTGCGTTTTTTCTGTTTACAATAATAACGCACCATGAGGGTGTAAGGTTACGATTAAAATAAAAAGGGTGAAAATCAGCTCGAGTTGCAGTTAAGGTTGGTAAAAAAATGTAGGAAACAGAGATCTGTGTAACAATGCTCCTTGCTCCTCTTGCTTCACTTTATTTTCTCGGTTATCTTTCTAAAATTGTTTTATTATATTTTTCACAAACGTAAATTATTACTGAATGGCGAATACTCTAAAAATATTTTACGAGTCATTCTAATTCGGTTGAGGTGACTATTTCACAGCCAAAAGTTCCTTTCAGTGTAAAGGTCCGTTTCAAGTATGATACGTTCCACCACTTTCAAAGGTCACGGAATTCCTCTACGGGTTATACTTTCTCGCTTACTGCTAGGCCAGGGCTCGTAAAATTGTGACTTAGACTTCAGGTTTGTCTCGTAAATTTTTGAACCTCGACCCCTTAACAACTGTAAGGGAGGGCGAGTTGCGACAGGATGGTGTAAGATTTAACTTTAGGTTTTTAGAAGCAGATTTGTGTTGGCTGCTTTACAGATGATGTCGTGCTGAGTTAAATTTATTCATGTCTCTATCGTCAGTAACGAAAAAGAATCCGACATTTTTTTTGTTGCTGTTGTTGAAGCGCCCCAAAAATGTATGCTAACGCAATAGCAACGATCAGTCTAACTCATCAATTTATAATAATTTCTCATGAACTACCCCAAAAGTCGATTCACTTTCTAAAAATTCTTAAAATTCGACAAATGATTACATCAAACTGGTATTCAGATTGTAATACTTATCATGAAGGAAGACTGGAGTACTTTTCTTACCACCTAAGCTACAAATATAATTTCTTTTATGTCTGCCTTCATTTAAATTTAAAAGATAGGGATCTAAATTAAGGTCATTTTTAATGCAATCAAACTAATGCAAAAAAAAAAAAAGTTTGTTCGATTATAATACATTTCTATTTATCATACTCACACGCATTACATCCTTAAAATTTAAAAACATTCAACAAAAACTGCCTTTTCAGTTAACATACAAAGCAAATAATCTATTTGCCATCAAATTATGAGACAAAATATATCGCATACAAGAAGGGGGAAAAAAAAACGTGTTAATTCAGAGAAAACATTAAAATTAATATAAAAATATGTTTTCCTTTGTAACATTTGGGAAGTTATAATTATAATCACACACACACACAGGGGCGTACACATATTTCTCTAATGGGGAGGTGTAAATTCTGAAAATCACGTAGGTGGAAGCGCCGAGGGGTAATCTCTAAGGCAAAAATTAAAATTTGTTGGTTTGTGCGGGGGGTTATGGAACCCGTATTCCTCCTTGTGTGCACCACTGGTCATAATACAATATTAACAGTCCGAAAAAGTGTTCCTCCTGTTAATTAACATTTAAATTTTGATTTTAATTTACTTATTGTAGGGGCTATTGGCAAAGGACCCCGTAATTTTGAGTCACGGTCAAGTGATGAGCTGAAGAGGCACATCTATCCAAACTTCCACACTCTACCACCGGAGAACTTTGAACCTCAAGAGATTTAATGTACATCAGCCCCTTTACAAGGTGGGTTTTCAGTGGTAATAAGTTTCGACAACACCAGCCACTTGAACCTTTGGAAAGGACAACCTTAAAAGGAAACCTATTGAAGATATTTTTTCACTACGGACAATAGCGTTACCAGTAGAATGTGAGAATGAAATACCTTAACAAGTATACAGTTAATGGTAACTTTTTGATATAAAACTCTTTTGTAAAATTATGCTAGGAAATACCAAGTATTAAGATTCTTGATTAAACGGAAAATGCTGGAAATATATTTTTTACACTTTATAGAAATTCGATGATTTACATTCCCACCTATACTTTCAAACCATAGCAGTTAATAATGGAAGTCATCGAAGAATCATTGCTGAAGCCCCACATTACTAAAAGATGATTCTTCAAAGAAATCGCAACTGGACGTTGACCAATTGTTGCTATCGCATGCTATTTAATACATAAAATAAGACAAGAGTTCGGAGCTTTTGAGACTTCTCTTACGTACAGATTCTAACTGTATAATACATAATTCCAGAGAAGAATTTCGTTTCTTTCTTTTTTTAAAAAAGCTTTTTTAATATGGAAAGTAAGGTACTTACGTACTATCACAACCAAATCGACGACTTTGAACAAAATCGCACAAATTCTAAGAACGGAATACGCTGACAGGAATATGGAGCACGTAGTCGAAAAATACTATGAGAGAAATAGTACATAATTATAAATAAGTAATAATCAATAAAAGAATAACTAATTTTTAAGTATTTAATTTAATTTTGTTTTATTTTATTATTATTGTTAATTTATTATATTATTATTTTATTATCCTATATAATAATAATATTATAATAATCATATTTTTTTTTGTTTTATTATTTAAGAATTCGGTAAATCTCAGATTCACATTTAGTATTCGAGCTTGTTATATCAACGAATGGTTAGGCCTAGAATATAGAAATCGCAATGGTGGCCAGCGGTGAAATATGAAACAAAGCACAAGGATGCCAATTCAGCGCCCACAACACGTTCGAAATATAGACTGCCAATTTGGCAAATTATCTTGAAAGTTGACATGGTTGCGATAGTACGTAAGTACTGAAAATAATTTTGTGCAAGCAAATACTGTGAGCTAGTTTATATAAATAATAACTTTTTTTTAAAAGAATGATATGTTTTAATGAAATAGAGTATTTTTCATATTTTTTTCTGATACCTTTTTATTTGTTTTCAGTTTGTTCATCTGAAAGAAATATATTGATTTTTATCATGGCATGATTCCTTAGGAAATGATTTTAGATCTCCGATTTATTCTTAACCTAGGTCTACCAAGAAATAAATATGCAATATAAATAACAATAGATTTAATTAGCAACTGCAGTTTCGATATAACCACATGCACTTTCATAAGATGTGAAAATCGGATTTGATGCAATAAGAGTTTCCTATTTCATTGAATCATTTCTATCGATTTCCTTTGTCAAATGACTTCGTAGAAAATTTCAGTCTTTCAGCCGTCTATCCAACAAGGAAGAGGAAACTAATGACTTACTTAAAGCGATCTAAGTCGGAAATGAGTAATTCCGACATTGAAAGCTACATGCATATCTAGCCTTGGAATGTGTGGAAAAAAATATTTTCCAAGAGCATTTTCAAAAGGGAAACTGTTTCACGCTTACTTAGCTTTTTCGAAACAATCAGAATTTGTAGAATATTACTACAATGCATTTTATTTTTACGTTTTCACAATTCACTTCTTTCAGCCAGTTGGACGATCCATCTTATATGCTTTTTAGATCTTTTACCTCAAAAATTGTTTCATATTATAATCAAAATTTAAAAATGAGACTTTAAAACAGCACATACTGACACAATAACAAATTACAAATCCTAAGAATACTTGGAAAAACTGAAAGTGAAAAAAAAAATTAAAGGCTTATAATTTAAAAGTAGATTATGAAATTGTTTTCAGTTACGTTCCTGCTTTTAATTCTGACACCCATATTAATGATTTTAACGAAGTTAAAAGTTAAAAAAAATTTCATAAACATAACCACACTTACCATTTGTGTTTAGTTTTATCGATAACTAGCTGAAACAACCGGTGAATGCTGGTGAATGTTTTTTCGGAAAAACTTTGTTTTGAGATTTATATAAAAATATCAGAACTTAAAATTTTTCACATTTTTATCCCCATTTACCAAAAAATAAATGAATTAAGAATTAAAATTAAAGAAATTTAATGAATCAGAGCAAATTTTTCTATTTATTTGTATATTATTAACTTGTACAATTTTTTAAGCCTATAATATGTCAAAATTTGATACATTGTAATTTATAAAGTCTAAATGAGAAGTTTTTGCACTATTAAACGTACAGTTAAATCAAAATATTTAATTAATTTTACTATGAAGTTCGCCCAGTGAAGGGAAAAAAAGTTTCTGAAAGAAAATCAGTTGAATAGATTCAATAGTACGTTAAAATTACGAACGGAATGAATATAATTAAAGAAATAAAAGTAATATAAAACGTGATGTGAAATCACTGCAACAACAAAATTGTTTTGCCTCATTCCATGCCACGAAGAAAGCCAAATTAAGAAGCACTTTAATATCTCAAGACAAAAATTGCCTCATGTCTCTCTAAATATTCTGAATATTTTAATGCTTTCTTTCTTTTTAAATAATTATTTATCATGTATAAATTAAAATAATATGTTAATCGATAGGTTAAAATTTTTTTAATTTTGCATGCAAATTTTATTTCAATAATAGAATAAAAACGTTAAGATAATTTTTTTAAAAAATTGTTATGTATTTGTGAAAATTATGTTCCTTTCTGGTGGAAGCAGATGATATATAGAAGCTTCCCCCTCTTTCACAAATTTTCATCTTTACAAATTAGATTGAGATGTCTTCTCTGTACGGGTCAAACAAAGAAACATTTCTTTAAAATAAAATATTCTGTAAGTAATTTATTTAAATTTGAGTATATATATATATATATATAAATATAAATTTCTGGTGTCAAAAAAATCAGAAATAATAAGTAACTATAAACATTTTACTAAATACTGCTTAAATCAGAAATACCCAATTAATTTTTATTAATAGTTATATGAATATAAAGCTATTCAAAATAGTAAGGATAAAAAATTATGAGATTATAATAATAGTTTATTACAATAAACTTAAATATTTCATAGTTATAGTTATCTCCATATTCTAATATTAGATAAAATTACTTATATTATTATTTTATTCATATTTACTCTAGTGTTATTAAAGTTATGCTATAATTTGTGTAACTATTATTAATTTTTATTTCCATTCTTTTTATACTTTTGTTAAGTGCTACATTTCAGCCATTCACATGATTTAAATCTGCATTAGGGTCCAGAATCTGGCAATAACTTATTTATTGCACTCAGATTTAGCGCGAGCTCTGCATTTTAAGTGCAATTTTTAGGTAAGTTACCTCTATCTTGTAATGGATTTAGATATTCCTATCCATTACTTTCAATAGGTTTTGCTCAGTATTATTCACATAAAGGGGAAGGTTGGCTGGCCAAAAACCATGTTCAACCCCACTTTTATATAAATTATTTTATATATTAGCTGTCCTAAGTCAGTAATGTTTATAATACTGCTGTGCATCCACTTTATAATTTTTAATCTCGGTTACTCATATGTCCTTCATTGCGTGATTTTCCTACTGTCGATGTGTTTTTCGAATGTGATTGATGGATGTTATTTCTTGTTTGTAGAGAATAAGCCTATATATATATATATACACATGTATACAGTAGCGCGCACAGGAATTTTTCAAGGGGGGTCCAGGGTTGAAAGTTCACCTTTCTTGTATCATGCTATTTTTGATTTTGTTGATTTTCAGGAACAAAACACAGTAAAAAACTAATTATTGAATAAATAATTAGCTTTAATTAATAAAATTAATCATTAATAACAAATATTTAATTAAATTTTAAGTATTATATACTTAGAATTATAACCAATCGGAAAAAAATTAAGGGCTTTGGGGGGGCGGATCCCCAGGACCCCCCCTTGTGTGCGCCACTGCATATATATATATGTATGTGTGTGTGTTTATTGTATTGATAAGATGGTATTTTTATTTTATGAATTGTAGTCTTGATAATTATCATGTCATCGTTTATTTAATTTTAAAATCGGGAGATTTATTTTCAGCGTGTTGTGTGTGTGTGTTCGCTCAAGTGCAAAAATACAAGAGAGGGAATTTCTCGCTTTTTAGATTTAAATACTCTGGGAAAAACAGGGGGAAATGTTATATAAAAATATAATCACGTGTTCAAGGTATCCGACTATGTTCGGAATCGTGATTTTGCAAAAGCGTATAAATGGATAATATTTATGATATTTAGTGTCACTTAGATTAGAAAATGTATATAAAATTGTTTTTAGAATAGTATTATAATAAAAATTATTTAAGTCAATATTTTGACAAAATGAACATAGAATGACCTATTTTTAAATATTTCTTTGAAAATGCTTTATTATATATATTTTGCCTGTATACAGATCTTGATACAGAGGCCCCAACTAGAATTTTTGAAATATATAACATAGAAGTGGGTTTATTCGTGTTTTACGACAACAGAGAGGAGAACATTTTAAGTAAAAAACACCGATAATTATTTCAAATGGTCGTAACTGGGAAAATAATGTGAATTTTTCAAAACTCATAGTTGAGCCTCTGTACAGAGGTCTGAGCTATATACAGGCAAAATATTATTATAATAAAAGCATTTTTCACAAAAGGAGAACATTTTGAGAAAAGGTTATTCTAAATTCATTTATGCCGAAATATTGAATTTAAATAATTTTTTTTGTCAAAAAATGTCCTTAAAAACAATTTTATACATGTATTCTAATCTAAGTGACACTAAATATCATGAAAATTATCCATTTATGCGCCTTTTTAAAATCATGGTTCCAAACGTAGTCGGATACCTTAATGCGAAATGAAATGAGACGCATTTCGAAGTAGGGTATTCGGAATTATGTGATTTAGAGAAAATATTTAAGATTAGAATTTTTTAAGTAGATATAACATATATATATATATATATTATTCCCGGGGTGGGCAAGGTCAACTCAGCCTTTCATCCCTACTGCAGTGAGTCGATAAATGAGTACCGTTGTTTGGGGGGACTTAAGCACGGGGGGTCTGCTTCAGACTGCCCCACCGATCGGGACATCTACCATGCACCCCAGCACCCAATGGTCACGTATACCGGATGGGCACAGTAGGCCCTGCCCTCGGGCGTTGCGCCACTGATTTTGGGGGGTATATATATATATACAGTGGCGCCCCCAAAAGGAGGCCCGGGCCCCCAAAAGCCCTTTGATTTTTTTAGGTTTTAGTTAAAAAAGATATAATAGCAATTTAATTAAATATTTGTTATTAATGATTAATTTTATTAATTATGTAATTATTTTTCAAAAGTTTTTACAGTGTTTTGTTCCCGAAAAATCGACAAAATCAAAAAAAATGATACAAGAATGGTGAACTTTCAACCCCGGACCCCCCCTTGAAAAATTCCTGTGTGCGCTACTGTATATATATATATATATAAAATAAAAGTGAAGAAGTACTAGAACCTACAGTGCTAAAGCAGGAAGAAATTGGAATACCATCAGACACAAAAATGTAGATACAAAAAAATATATAAATATATATAATTGGGCAATAGTTTAATTACATTTCATGTGCTTTTTTCTGAAAAAGGAAATTAATATGTAATAAAAATAATGTAATAAAATGAAGTGCTGCATATTGGCTTTGGGAATTCTCAGTGTTTAATTTTACCAAAATTTATAATTCTTGAATGACTAGAAATTATAGAAATAGTCAAAATTAAACATCGATGAAATAAAAGTAAATTTTACAAAATGATCCAAATAAACTATTTAAGTTATATCAGGATATAAACTATGAGGTAAAGAAAGTTTTTCTTGTCTGGTTTATGTATATAATAAAGCAAGGCCATCATTCATTTTGAAGACCACACATCGGCCTTCTTCCGGTCTGTGCATTCCTGTTCCAAAAGGAGGGGTTTTTTTTTTCTTCTTCTTTTTAAGCTCCGACATCTAAACCACTGGCGACTGCGGTTTAGTTATAAAGAGGAGATTATGGGAAATGACCACTTTGCTTTCCCACATGTTTGAGGCATGTCCACCGACAGGAAAGGGTATATCTTTCTTGGAAGCAGCTTTTGTCCACCACCTTCTTCCGGTGGGGGAAAATTCTCACTTTCTTCAATATTGGGGTTATCAATGAGAAGCTTGGAAGTTACTATATCCATCATTTTACCTTAACAAATCTCATATCTTGGACCAAATATTCTCCTTGTGGGGTTTTAAGAAAAAAAAATTTATTATCTGAGCAACTCCTGCTTTACCTAGGTAGAATTCCAAACGCGCTCTTTCAGAAGTCTGATAAAATGTTTCTTCGAATATTGGCTTAAGAATGAAACAGCCTTTCGCAAAAAACAGAACATTATAGAGATCTAAAGATTATTGATGGCTTGACTCATTGGCGCCTGTGTTCCTTACATGTCAATCAATTCATCGTTTTTTGTGCTTCGATTATTTTTATTTTAGTACTTCAAACCTGATATTTCAAATTCTAAAAATATATCCCTCCGGAAATAAACATTTTTTTAAATTGAAAAATGTTTATAACTTTTATTAACGAATCATTGCAAATTAAACTTTCGTCTGAGAATATATAACTTTATCTTCCGAAATAGCGTTCGACTTTAAATTTTGATGTTACTAGTCACTACTTTAAGCAAAAATATATTTTAATCAATTTGTACTAGTTTATTTTTACAATTCTATATTATTAACTCCACACGTCTTTCTTAAAGTTTATTTAACTCACCAAAAAAAAAACATATTTGTGTTCATTGTTAAATAAAACAGCAAGAAATTATCACATTTTAAGCTGTTACTTTCTAGTCGAAAGAAAAAACAATATAATATAAATAAAATTTTGATTGAAGGAGTTTTGTGAGGCTCCTAACTGCAATTTTAGCTTTTCAGATATTTTTGAGGACACAAAACAAAAAAAAATTAGCATGTTTAAATTTAACATAGGTTTCTTAAAGGAAATGCATTGTCTTATTTATTTCCGTCAAGCATTTATCAATATAAACAATGTTTTCCCTCTTTTTATCGGTGAAATATCCTTTAAAGGTACAGAAAGGGTTTTTCCTCAAAAAAGAAAGCAAACTTGCAGTCCTCAACGTTGTACAACCAGCCAAGTGGAACTAAAGATCTCCTTTTAGAGAAATTCTTTTTTTACTTCTTTTTTCTTCTAAAACCTTTCGTTAAGAAGAAAATGTTCAAAATGTTTTAACTGAAAACACTCTTCATTACGTTAAAAAGTCATTTAAAGACAGTGAATTCGTCTGTGCTGACGGTTATTGATTCTCTTTTTTTCCTTCAAGAATTCGTGGTTTCATCATCAATCAAGTTCCTTTTGAATGAATTTTTTCCTCCTTCAACTGTATTTCGGTAGA
This sequence comes from Trichonephila inaurata madagascariensis, assembly GCA_019973955.1. Taxonomy (NCBI): domain Eukaryota; kingdom Metazoa; phylum Arthropoda; class Arachnida; order Araneae; family Nephilidae; genus Trichonephila; species Trichonephila inaurata. The sequence continues at coordinate 75,756 of BMAV01011264.1, forward strand.
TAGCGGGAAATGATAACAACATAATGATATAAACGTAATGTATTCACAAACAAGAACAAAGAAGATGCAGCGTCTTACTCTTTCTGCTTTCAATGACTTACAATTGTATGACATCATAATTATTGGTATGATGTTTCAAATCACTTTCGGTTGTTCACAAGGATCGAGGAATTATATAATGTGGTGATAGACAGTTTATTGTACAAGTGAAAGCCACCATTTTTTTTTTTTACTTCACAAAGAATATCCCAAATTAATCTTCTCTTTGCCAAGCATAAGTGAGAGGGAGAGTTATATTAACGCCGCGCCTGGGCTACTGACGACGTGTCTCGTAATTTTGAAACTCGGTCAAGGGACGTGGACGACACCTGAGGTGGCTCCTTTCTCCTAATTTCCACATCACGTGCATGGAACCCCTCTACATGGAGGGTCTCCAGTGGCACCAGGACTCGAACCCATGACACTCCTACTACAAGTTCGTGACCACTCTTTGTATAAGATTTCAGGATGGAACTTTTTAAATGCCAAGAAAGCTGTGTCACCATTTTGTATCTTGGAATGTGCCTGAAATGATCCCTCTTTTAAATTCAAAACAGATTTAACAGCCGAATAAGCTTTCGTAAAATTCTCAAATTTTTCTACTTTAAGGGTAAAAATGAGGGACAATTTGTGTTTTGTTTCAAAAAAATTATTTGTAGAATCCTTGTTATATTTTTTCATGACGTGTATGTATTGTTCACTCGATTCATAATTGATCTGCATTATCCTCTGTCCTAATAAGAATAATTGATTTCCCATTATTAAAATGATACAAAAGCAAATATATTAAATGAAATTGCATTCCTCAAAATTTCATTTTGTGCACTTCATTGCTGTGAGAATTCTTTATTACAAATCAAACTTTTGTGATCTGTAAAGTGACGGATAATTACTGAATGTGATAATCAGCTTCGAGGTTCAAACCCCGGGCTGGGCAAGGTTGACTCAACCTTTCATTCCTTCAGTGGATCGATAAATGAGTACCAAGCTTGCTTGGGAACTAAACACTGGGGTTTCAAGTCAGACTGATCACCTGACCGAAACATCTGCACATGCACCTCAGTGCCCAAGGTCATGAAAACTGAGATGGGCACAGCAGGCCTTGGCCCTCATGGGCAGTTGCACCCCACTTAGTTCAGATAATTAGCAATCCCGTTAAGTAACAGAAGGACCGAACGCACATTTAAAAAACCCATTAAAATAGCTTAACCTATCCGGCTAAACCATAACATTTAATTACTTTTTTGACAGAATCTCACTAAATCAATTACTTAACCATAAATAAACTTTAATTTTCCTCCGATTATTGTTCTTCGTAACGTTTGGAAAAAATGACAAGTGAGGGAGTGGATATCCAGTTAGAACCAAAACGACAAAAAATAGTTGGTTCCGACAATCTAATGAGTCTCTTATTGTATTATATCCAAATTCTGAAGATTACGTAGCCAAATACTTTTCAATCGCGTGTTTTTAAATAATTTTCTTCTTTTATGCGTGTTCATTAGATTTTACTACCGTTGAATATTTTTCTCCCAATATGTTATAAAAAAATATTTATATGAAGACCATTTTTAATATATAAAAAAACTTAAATTGCCATGAGTTTAAATATTCAATGTATCACATTAAACTAATTTATTAATAATTTAGAAATGAGTAGTAAACTTAGGTGATAAATTGAGATATTATAATCTATCAAAAGATAGAATAATAATAATATACAAATCAGAAAAAGTAGGACTTATTCAAAGCACATAATACGATATACTTTTAAAATGGCTTAGGAATAAATAATACTTGTCAGTAGTTTACAGCATTATATATATAAAGTATTCGTCATTATGGTCTAATGTACGAAATCATGTGTCAACAAGTTATGATCTCAGCATTAGTGTAGTAAAACAAAACGAAAAATTATATGATACAGCTTGTAAAATAATTTTCCTTCTTAACTCAAGATCAGAAATTATATTTAAAATCTAGGTGTAATTTCTTAACATTTTCGAACAATCTGTTTCAGTATCTTTCCAGAGAATTTTTTGTTTACATTTTCATTGGAAGAATACAAATTTCGAATGGTGACAAGTGACAGAAGATTTAACAAATACATCCTGTACAGCCAGTGTAATTAAAACTGACTTAGTGTACCAGTTTTATCGCATTGTAATCTCGGTATAAAAGTTTACATTTTTAATTCAGAGCTCTGTTTTGAAGCTGCAATTTCTAGTTGATTACAAACGACCTCTATATAACGAAGTCACTAAGTCCGGAAAAAAGTTCGTGATATAGAAAATTCGTTATATAGAGGTTCATCTTTTAATTTTCTTCATATACCACATAAAACAAATTTTAAGTTCACAAATACCATATATTTTTTTAAAAAGAAATTATTCACATCTTTTTGTAAATTAATGCAAATTAATTTTATATATCTTACCTATCGAAAAAAAAAAAAGAAAGAAAGAAAAACTGCAAGGAAAGTTTCTTGACTTCTTTATCCACTTCCTGAAGAATTAAAGTTTTTTCTTTGATGTTCAAGCATTTACGTTTTAATATTTTCGAGCTACAAGAAACGAAGCTACCAGTACGACTGATAAACACTAAAAATGAACGGAAACTAGTTCAACGACACGGGGACACGAGACAACTCCGCTGAGGGTGAAATGGGATATCGAAGATGCTACAGTGAACTGGACAATGGAGGTTTAAAGTTGCACTTGTTGGATGAAATGCTCTCGGTGAATTAGTTATCAAATAAAACCAATTCAAGATCAATGACCACCATAAATTGTGTTAAAAGAGACAATAACTTGAAATGTCCAGAAATACTTTAAAAATAGGAAGAGAAAAAAATTAATCACAAGAAAAAGCTCGTTATATAGAAAATGCACTTCGCTATTGGGAGGTTATTTTAAGAAGAAAATTGTGAAATATTCTTGGTTCTAGGAAAATGTTCGCTACATAGAAAAGTTTACAATATAGAGGTTCGCAATAAGGAGGTTCGACCAGTGGCGCACACAAGGGAGGGGTCCTGGGGGTCCGGACCCCCCCCAAAGCCCTTGATTTTTTCCGATTGATTATAATTCTAAGTATGTAGTACGTAAAATTTAACTAAGTATTTGTTATTAATGATTAATTTTATTAATTAATGCTAATTATTTATTCAATAATTAGTTTTTTACTGTGTTTTGTTCCCGAAAATCGACAAAATCAAAAGGAGCATGATACAAGATTGGTGAACTTTAGACCCCCTTGAAAAATTTCTGTGTGCGCTACTGGGTTTCGACTGTATATTGAATGAATGAGTCGTTTGTGAAATTTATAAGTATGAAAGTAATAAACATCATAATTCCAGGGGTGTAGCTACTGCCATATCAGCCGTATCAATGATACAGGGCCTCCAAGCTACAGGAGCCTCAGATTGTATAAGCAAAAATTACTAAATGTTAAGGGCCCCCAAAAAAGAGCCTTCAAGCAATTTTGATACAAAGCCCACTAAAGAATAGCTACGCCAGTGCGTAACGCTAATCATTATTATTTATTTGAAAATTCCTCTTTTAATATTTATTTCAACAATACACGTTAAAGAGTTTCACGATTTATTAAAAAATGCCTTTTCATCCTATTTTTAAAAATTTAACTTTCTTCTACAAATAGATCATTGAATATTTTTTTTCAGAGCTCTGAGTAATTAATTCACATTTGGGAAGATAATTTTAAAGAATAGAAACGTTTATAAAATAACTAGTCTCTGTTATATAGAAACTGCTCTATCCATTTATACAATATTTCCACTTATCTAACGTCATTACACACACAGCTGGTTTCGCGAACAGGAAATTTTGTGCCAAAACGATGTAACGGATATCCGGATTTAACGAGCATTTCCGTCGATTCTAAGACCCTTTTCTTAGGGAATCTGGTTTATCAGCAAAGACCTTATCAATGATCTTTGAAATTTTAGGAGTTTTTAAAAAAATCAATACAAGATGTCTGAGCTTACTGAAATGAACTTCTGAGTGAAGTGATTCCGTTTCAACTTGTAACTTCCGAGACAGATTATAATTGAATCTTATTCAATTAGTTTCTTATGTATTATACATACGACTGTTATACTCTCTCTCTCTGTACATTTTATAATAGTTAGCATTTATAATTAGTTGTTATAATAGTGCATTTTGTAATTTATTTTTATAATAGTTTTCTACTATGATGAAGTAAACTTTTGAACACTTACAGTGGCGCACACAAAGGGGGTTCCTGGGGGTCCGGACCCCCAAAGCCTTTGATTTTTTTCCGATTGGTTATAATTCTAAGTATATAATACGTAAAATTTAATTAAATATTTGTTATTAATGATTAATTTTATTAACTAATACTAATTATTTATTCAATAATTAGTTTTTTACTGTGTTTTGTTCCTGAAAATCGACAAAATCAAAAATAGCATGATACAAGAATGGTGAACTTTCAACCCCGGACCCCTTGAAAAATTCCTGTGTGCGCTACTGAACACTTACAATAACACCAAAGGAATTCTAAATTTTTTAAAATGATGATTTAGAAATTCCACACAAAGAAAAATCCTATGAGTTGATAAATTCCAATATATATGGACCCATAAATATTAAGCCCACAATACGTATATACGTGGGAGTATTTTGCAATAACATCTTTCCTATCTATGGGTAAGGAATTTAAGTAAGTAATGTAATTAAAATAGCGATAAATTATCCTAAACATGTTGTGAATCTTATGAAATCAGATTTTAGGGGAATTATGAATCATATATAATAATTTACAAAAAGAAAGAAAAAAATCATTTATGCTGCACGGGAATGTACTGCATTCTTAATATTTACAAGCGTTCAATAAATACACACTTTTTAACTTCTACAAATAAAGTTTAAATTCATTTGACTCCATTTTCAAGGCTACCTTCACTTAGTATTAACAACTATGATCCAAAATAGTTACACGTTTTCAAATGGGAAAAAAAAAATCCTAAAAAAATATATATATTAATATATTAGTGGGGTTATAGAATACATATCCATTCATAATACTAAAAATTAAGAAATTATTTCTAAAACCACTTTTTTTCATTTTGACAAGTAAAGTAATATCTGTTTAGCATTATACAATACAGGAAAGAATATTTGAAAAATATTTTATACTTAAATCCTTAATTTATTCAAGCAGAAATGAGGAGTATATAATGAAATTAAAATGTTCTTAAGACACTAGAGCAATTAAAGTATGATATTTATGGCGAGGAGGTTTTTTTGTCTCAAAAACCGCGTCCTTAATTATATTCCGGTTTTAACATTAAGCGAAGACATATTTAAGGAACGAGAGACAAAAATATCATACATATAACATTCAGAAACAAAATTGATTTCAAAGGATATGTATAGCAGAATATGCATGAGTATAAATTTATTGTTCTGCATCCAGTAAGGATACACAACACGTCCATAGTTACAAGGGTTTTTATTTAAACAACTGTAATTTATATAACCCTCTCATCATAATAAAAATTAAAATAAAACATAAATTAAAATAATTTTCAGTGGTTAAAATTTAAAATCCAGTAATGAAATCTCAATATGATTATAATGTAAGATTATTTTTTAATCTAAAAAAGGGGGGTCGGAGAGTTTGGATCCTACCCTATACTATACATAAAAATATAAGCCGTTAGGGTGATAGGAATAGTTAAAATTCAAATCGCGTCCATGCTTTGCAAAACTAGGTCTCACAAACCACGACGTTTGTCACTTAAATAACTTCAGTGGAAAAAAATATATAGCTCAAATCAAAATGCAGACCATTTTATCATCGATAATATAAATTTACTAGCGTTTTCAAAAGATTCCATTGGGAAGAGGGGGAAACCCTTAGCAAAAAACGACGGGGGAAATCGTCTGATTTACTACCCTGGGAGGGGCAGGGGGTAACCCCTGAAGTGAAGTGGGGGAGAGACGGCTTTGTGAAGAGATGACGTCTAATTGAGGCAATTGCAAAGATACGACCTCAATAAAGGTCGACCGGAAGTTCTTTAAAGCTGAATAGTTCTTTCCCTAACACTAACACATTCGAATTCTTTTGTTTATTGACCTAAACCCCACTTAAATTCTTCGACTACATATTCTTTCGAGCTGCCACATAAGAGTCAACCATTCCAAGAAAGGATGAATGAATATCCTGAGGGATATCTTTTCTTTTTTTCATTCTTTGCTTTTGCGTGCATGTTGCGTTTTCGCCTTCTAAGGCAATGTTTTCTCCCTCCCCCCATATGTGGACTTTTTATTATTGTGTTACCTGACTTCGTAAAATTTGATGCTTCGGGGTGCTTTTTGAAGAGAAAGGATTATGTACGTTTTTTTCTTCTTCCTGGCGTGTGAAAGTGAATGTGAGCCAAGATCGTAGACAATGAATCATGTGATAAGTGTTTAAAAATAATCATTTGTATTTTCAAGTTGTTTTTTGCGTGTAGATGCCAATAGGGACGAACCGACACACAAAAATGAATAAAATTCAGTTTTCGTGTGTATAAAAAAATGTTACTCTGTGCAAGATGTTCGTAATATTTATTTATTTTTGAATGAAAAAAGTATAATATATTTTGCATTTTACTCGCGTGTGAATTTATCACTATACATATTTATGACAACGAAGATTAGTTTGTTCTCTGGAAAGATTTCATTTATATGAAGTTAATTGAAGAATTAACACGTTAAGTTAAAAGTTTTGGAAACAACATTATTGTTTTATTCTTGTTAACTTCTAAAACTTTTTTAGTATATTTTAGCAGAAAGAAAATATAAGTTAATTCTAAAAGAAAGTAAAAAGTCATAATAAAATTAAATTTGGTAATAGTACTATAGCGAAAGAAGGTGTCCATGGAATTCCTATATCTCCCGCTTCAAATATTCAAAGCCACTTTCTTAACAATTAATAATTAATTTTCCGAATTCCAGAGCCGTAGTATTTATCATGATTAGAGAAAATATGCAGCCCAGCAAAGACCGTCATATATCTTTTGTCTAAATATTTTCTTCGTTAATTATACCATACTAGAAGGGGCATAAAATATGAGAAAACCTTACGGCTCCTCAAAATATTAATGCACATATTCTGTTCTACTTTGTGAACAAGTTTTATTTTATTACATATATAAATCTCTCAACTTATTCCATTATCCTGATAATGTACATTTACGTAAAATTAGTCATGCTCATTATTAATCAATTAATGAACAAATAATAAATATAAAAATCAATTAATTAAGGAAAATTATCATAAGTAATTAGCATTGTGTAATTAATATGTCATCAATTGATTGATTGAATATTAACGTCGCACTGTTCAGCTACACGAGAACTTCTGACGACGGACCACGTAATTTTGAACCATGGTCAAGTGACGTGGACGATACCTGAGCTGGCACCCCCTCTCCTAACTACCACACCTACGGGAGGACGTTTCAGCTCTCGACAGATTTAACGTGCATCGCTGCCCTACACGGCGGGTCTTTAGTGGTACTGGGCTCGAACTCGTGGCAAGGCATGCCACGATCCGATACCTATACCACTCGGCTACCACGGCCCTAATATGTCATCAAACTAAATACATTAATAAATTATATTGAAATTTTTATAATCAGTTTAAAAGTATAATTAGTTTAAATTCATTTTAATCAGAAATTTAATTAAATTGATCACGTAATATAGGTATTGTAGTATTTTTTATATGAACAAACTTTCTAAATATATTTCTTGCTTGGTGATTTTAATAATGAACAAAGTATTTCATATTGTGGGTAACGAGTATCATTAAAGTTATTGCAAAATTACATATTAATGCAGATTTTCTCTAGTGCGAGTATACTTTATATATATAGGCGAAAGAAATTTAGTGGTAAATAAGAGATAAAATTGTATGTTGTTTATATTTATATATTATATTTATGGGGAAAAAATTTGAAATTTACGTGATAGTATTATAAATAAATGATTTCAACACATTGCAAGCAAATTTGGAAATTCAAAGGTAAATTATCAACTTATTAAGTAAGCGAATTTATGAGTAGAAATTGATAATAGTATACTGCAGAAAATGAAGGATTTTTAAAATCTTATATTATATAAAATTTTAAAATGTAAAAACATCTATAAGAATTCATATTTAACTAAAATCTGGCAGAGCTATACATTTGTACCATATTTTCTGCCTCAAATTGTTTTCTAGGAACAAATTTTTTGTTGTGGAATTCTTACAAAAACACAAATTACCACTTTTACTTAAGTGATTTTTAAGAAAAGGGTAATTTTTTCTCTTTTTTTTAACTCAGACGTTAATCTTGATATTAGTGAATTTAAAATTTGGCCGAAAGATATCGCATTGAAAATGTCTATATTTCTTGAAATTCTGGTAAGAGTTATTGATTCAAAAATCGGTTCAAAATTACGAGGTCCGTTACCAATTATTCGCTGTGTAACTAAAGAAAAAGTACCGCATTCACAAAAGGAAAATGCACCGAAAAAGACCAGTGCGTATAGTAATAAAGTGCCTGAATAAAATGATCATAATCGCAGTTTTCTTCGTGCAAAATTAAGGTTAACTTACAGAACTTTCATTTCATATGTAAAAATAATGATTCATCTGCTGTGCAGACTTTCAATTACTATATACGATGGAGAGGATTGACGAAAATCTTGGATGATGTGTAGATGTTGTCATGCATTATGAATACTCATTAAGATTATTTTTATTGGTGATCTAGAAGAAATTTCAAGAAATAATGCCGCACATCTCGGAGGATTGAATTCATTTCATTAAAACACCTTCTTTTGGTGAGCATCAGGCATTGAAGATAAATCCAGGAAATTCTGAAATGCATGCGAATCACAACAATTTTTAAAAAGAACTGTATAAGATCTCCAGAAGTATATTTTCTTGTGAGATAATGTCTCCGATTTATCGCCCCTGAAATATTTCAGCAAGACTACAGCTAAACAATATAATCTCTTATATTTAATTTTCTAAAGCAGGGGTTCGCAACCTTTTTTAGCAGTGGTGTGCCAAACTAATCTACCAATACGATTCAGCGTGCCACACAGTAAGACATTTTTGAAACAATTTGAATCCCGTGATAATGCATGCAAAGTCAAAGAATGGAGGCCAAAAAGATAAATATTTATAGTTTTATTATATATTAATTTTACATCATTTAAAGATATTTCTTAACAGAAAAATAAGCAACATAAAATATAAGTATTTCTTCAACAAAAATAAAAAAATAAATAAAATTGAGCGTATATTATGCATTTTTAAACATATTTATTAAAATAAAAAAATAGGCAACAAAAAATATAAGTATTTCCCTTCATTACAGATAAATAAAGAGATAAATTAAAATTTTAATGCAAACCTAGTGCTTGCACAGCTCTACTTTCATATCACAAAGCCATGGGTATAATTTGTGACTTTCGATTTGGCATGATTTTGAGCATTTGCGAACTTGAATTTTTCTTCATATGAAGAAAGATTTTTTACTTAGATATGTATATAGAACCACAAAAGCGGAAAGCAGAGTACATGCAATTTTCTCTCTTCAAACAATTAAATCTCTCCAGCAATGACATTCAATCATTTACAAAACCGCTGTAGAATTATCCTTGGCTATCTTTCAGATTTTTTCATAACTCCGTAAAAGTCCACAATTCTGAAGATATTTGTCAAGTAAGGTCCATTACAAATCTATCAAGTTCCATCCACTCAAAAATTGACAAATCTGTAGAGTAGAGCAAAGTACCACTGAGAATTTTGTGCCATAGGCTGCTGATCCCTGTCCTAAAGTGTCTTCTCAAAGCTATCCTCCCCGGAATTATGAAATATATATTTTTTCTTTAAATCTGTCTCGAGCAGAGTAAAATATATTACACGATCTGGATATATTTTAATTTTAATCTAATTATTTGTTCATGTATAACTTGTTTACGATAATAAGTTTTCAAATATTTGTCTTACTATGGAAAATGTATCGACAGACATGAAATAAAAAGGTCATTGAAGCAACTGATTACTGCTCTGTGATACATTCTTAAGTGATAATTTTTGCACATGATCAAGCTAACATTTTACTTCTTCAAAATTAAATGCGTGTGATCAGTACTAGGAACAGTGGCGCACACAAGGGGGTTGAATAAATATGTTTAACATACATAATATATGTACAATTTTAATTTTTTTACTTTTGCTGAAGAAATATAGTTATATTTTATGCTGTTTATTTTTAAGTCAAGAATTATGTTTAAATGATGCCAAAATAATCTATGATAACACTGCAAATATCTATTTTATTGATCTTTAAACTCGAACTCTGCATACATTATCGTGGGAATCGAAATGTTTCAGAAATGTCCTACTGTGTGGCATGCTGAGTCATATTGGTAGATTGGCTTAGCACGCCACTGCTAAAAAGTTGCCGACCCTTGCTATATATAGTCGGACCTCTCTATTTTACGAACCTCTATTTTGCTTACTTTTACATGGAATTGGTTTATAAAGTATACTTAAAGATGGACCTCTACTTAACGAATTTTCCCTATAACGAACTTTTTGGGGGATTTAGCGACTTCCTAGGGGTCCGGACACCCCCAAAGCCCTTGTTTTTTTTTTTGATTGATTATACTTCTAAGTATATACTGCGTAAAATTTAATTATTTGTTATTAATAATTAATTTAATTAATGAATGCTAATTATTTATTCAATAATTAGTTTTTTACTGTTTTTTGTTTCCGAAAATCGTCAAAATCAAAAGGAGCATGATACAAGAATGGTGGACTTTCGAACCTGGACCCCCTCACCTTGAAAAATTCCTGTGTGCGCTACTGAATAGGAATAACCTATTTCTAAATTTCATTAGAATAAGCAATACGGAAATCAACTGCAATTGTTTATAGTGAAATAAATTCAAGGATTTATCGAAATCCATATACCTTTTACAAAACAATACAGACTTATTATTTTAAAAAAAATTTTATATCCGTTATTATTGCATTAGTTTTTATTCAAAAATTGGAATTGCGGAATTTATGACATTCTTAACAAAGATTCATTTGTCATTAAGGCAATTCAATTCTTTGAAGAACAAGAAAAAGTACTAGAAAAGGAATATATTTTTCGCACTGTTATTACTATTTTACTAAACCTTTTCCTATTCAACTAATTCTGTAAAAATTTCAGGCTGTGACAAAAAGCTCTAACGCGCGGAACGTGTTTGTATCTTTAGAAAATGTAAAATTATGCATAAATCTTGTAAAACAAAAAATGGAGGAAAATATTTGTGGAAAAATAATACCAATTAAGGAAGGTAGGAAAACTGTGTTTGGCAGTTCTGCAAAATAAGCTAAGGGGAAAATAAATGATTTCAAGAACTTTTAGGGAAAAGTAATGAGTTATAACATTTTTTAAAGTGGCATAATTTGATTTTTATATATTGGAATTCGTTCAAAAATGTGTAAGTTAAAAGGAATGACGAATAGTGAGTTATAAATTCGAATATTTTAAAAATATAATCTTTTTTTTTTTTCAAATCCATCAAAATTTTTTACGGAAATTTTGAATTAAAAACAAAAAATTTTTCGGAAAGAGTAGCATTATTCCAAGCAGTTTCATATTTTGTTATTTTGACTTTTCTTTTTGCAAATTCCCAAGATATACGTCAGTCATATAAATCATACGAAAAGACATTCATGTATGCCTTTTTCTCATAGTGAAAGTAATAGTAAGACTATCTCAAAACTTAATAAAAAAATTTCTCTGAAATAATCCACATTCCGATTCAATTATCACTGAAATATATATCTGAGATCTAACACAAAAAGAGCTAAAATTACTTATTTTTATGAAATGAAAACGTAACTGATTAATATAGTTTTGACCTACTGTTGATTGATTGATTGCTTTTTAACGTCACACTACGAAGAAATGCGAGGGGTGTCACCGGCGGACGTAATTTTTAGCCACAACTGAGATGACACCTTACTCTCAAGATCTCCATACAAGGCTAACGTGAGAACTTTGGCTTGGTTAACCTCTATACATGGTAGGTTATCTAATTTAAAGAACATGACTTAAGTAACAAATATTCTTTCTTCTACAGAAAGTGCCTTGATATAGAAATTGTATCTTAATTTAATTATTATACACAGAATAACTTTTTAAAAAATACACTACATCTTTTTGAATCTGTTAGAGGTTCCCCCTTTGTGCAATGCTTTCTGTGATTTATGTACTGTACTTTAATGCCTAGTAGAAATAAAATAGAAAAAAACTTGGCATTCATTACCTTAAAGGTAACAAATTACGCATGATGTCCCTAAATTTTAAAGGTAGATATTATAATAAGGTATATGCGTATCATAACTTCCAGAACTTGTGTTAAGTTCTTTTTTTGGAAATGTTTCCATTAAAAAAAAAAACTCCGAGTTTTTGTCTTTTTTCGCATCACATTAGACAAAAATAGCTTTATATATATATATACATACAATCACACAATAAACTTACTATTAATTTAAAAAGAAAAACCTTTTACGATATTCATATACCTAATTTTAATATTATGTATATAAATATATATATAAATATACTTAGCTAAATTGTAAAATAGCTAAAAAAACAATCAAATAATTTATTATTGAAAATATACGTCGCTTTTAGAATAATTCGATATGGCTATTTAAAGAAGTGAAAAAATATAAAATATAATAGAAGGGTACTCTCTCTTTTTTACTTAATACGGAAAAAAATATTTAATTTATATGAAAAACGGAAAATTAACATGAGATAGAATTTCAACAAATATTAAATTCGATTTCGAATACCTCTAAATATTATTTTAGTTAGCTTGCACTGGATGTTTTAAATTAAAAAAAAAAAAGATTATTTTATAAGGTTTATTTACTGAGAATTCAGATTCGATCATTCTGGCAGCCGGAAAAGACGTCCAAGAAAAAATCGCGTTACTTTATTGCGCTAGTAAGTCCTTTCGAACATAAAATAGCAATTCATATGAATAAAAACTTTAGAATACAAAATATTTATCGGATTGAAATAGTTTTACTATTTGTATTTAAAAAATAAATTTTACCCATAAATTGTAAAATTAAAAGCTTTGTAAGAATGTTTATTTTGATCAATTTCTTTCGCACTTTTATTAATAAAATTATATATATATATATATATGTTAGAATTAGAATTTTTTTTTTAATTGAAGGAAGAAGCCAATTTTTACTTATGCAGCACAAAATCCTTTTCTAATTATTTAAAAATATGCAAGATATGATCCGAGATCAAAATACGTTCACAAGCTTAAGAATCAATCAATTTTTCAAAATGTAATTCATGCAACGCTGAATTCTCAAGTATACATTTTGCACACTATTGAATTTTATCTCTTCGCATATTGCTTTAAAAAAAATCGAAACTTAATTTATTGATTGTATTTCTTTCTTTCCTTATTTTTCAGTAAACCACAAGTTATAATTTTTCATTTAGAGAAGCCAAAAAATACTCGACTGGTGCGTTTCCAAAAATGTCATTCTAATTCTTGAACAACAAGACGTAATATTTTTTACGTGAAATTTGTTTCTAAGTATAAGTTTATGATTGATAATGGAAAATTCAAATCCCAAAAGATAAATGAGAAAAAATGCAAAGGAAACTCTCCTCTATGAAACAAAGAGAAAACTCCAAACAGGAAATACTCCCTATGAATGACTTAAGAAACGTTTACGTCGGACCTTATTGAAAAGCGTACGATCTCTTTCATTGGGGGGTTTCCCCATCGGGCCCAAAAAACCGCGGGAAAAACGAAAATTAAAAAAAGAAACCAAAAATAGTTTTCTGGTGATTAAATTTCCCAAAGGGACTGGGATGTCTTGCGCCAGTTCGAAACACCCAATCGGAAAATTTGGGTTTCGAAAAAAAAAGTCGTCTCTATTGATAAATTCCTTTAAATAGCTCGAATTTCATTTCTTTGTACAAGTACAGAAAAATTTGAAACGCGGTCCAAGGAATTGGAATCCTTTACCCCCAATGTGCTGCCTAGGTAACCCGGATGGGCAGTCTTATTAAAATGGAGTAAAAAAGAGCGTTTTTTACGTTTCATATTAATGAGGTTGGTAGCGAGTTTCATTCACACACACACAGTGCCCATGTCATCCATTCATAAAAACGTCAGCAAGCGAGACGGCTTCCCGTTGGTCGGTTCGTGAGTGGAGAGTAAGCAGTAGGGGCGCTGCTTGTTCCAACCTCATTCGAGTCAGAGCCCCCTCCGGTAAAAATTTGGGGCTCATCGGCCCCTTTTTTTTTCGTCCGCTACCCCCGCGGATAATCGTAGAAAGTGTACGAAATTTTGAGTGCCCCGGTTAAGATGCTGGATTAGACGATGTCGAGTCTTCGTGCGTGAATCGCTTCGGCCTTTGGGTCATCCGATGGATATTTTGAGCGGGTTGTCCCGACATCATGTAAAAAATACGGCGGTGTAACGCTTCGTGAGCGATTCGCGTCGTTCTAATGGAACAAGATGGGGAAGGCGGAATTTGTGGCCGGCCAGCGCGATTTCAAACTTTGGCAGCCAGCCCGGGCCGGCTCGCGGAGTTTAAAAATTGAGACCCCCGCTCCGGCCCGAACTCCCGGCTCCCAAAGTAACCGCCAAGACACGATTAAAAGACGAGAATGAGTGCCGCGGCAGGCCGAAGACCCGTCCCGCCGGCTATCACTGCCCAGCCGACGGTCAAGAAGGACAATGCGGTGGTCAGTGACGGGCCGGCGGACGTCTCTGACCACAACGACTCTATCATCTGCCGTCAGTGTCGTCGGTGCAAATGTGAGGCTTGCCGTAACCCGAGGCACTTGCCATCCAAGTGGATTTGCAATAACAAGTGTCTGTGTTCGGCTTCCAACATAGTGGATTACTGTTCGTGCATGTGCTGTGTCCGGGGCTTGTTCATCACGGGGCCGACTATGAAGGATACCGATTTTGGTCCCCGGACCAGCCGTGTTCCTGCTCGCCCCACAAAAGGTTGCTGAGGTGGGGCTGCCTTGGCCTACTGGCCTTGCCTTTGCCCTGTTTATGCTGTTACTGGCCCCTGCGAGGCTGCCTCAAAGCTTGCGAAGGCTGCTACTCAAAGTGCACAGGCCATGGGTGCCGATGTACCCCACCACACAGGACTGAGCAGGCCCCCGAGAAAAAGCTCCTAGACTCCAACTCGGACTGTTGACTCCTTCACATTTCTCAACAGCTTCGTACCAAAGAGTTTTGCCTCGCAACGACCGGTGTCGTTATGTTTAGTGTGCTTTTGTACGTGTGCGAATGAATCGAATTCAGTGCTTGTGAATGCATCGTCGCATCTGGATGAGTGGGAAAGCGTAAGTCAGCATTCAAACGTATCTTTTTTTTAAGGGAAATATAAA
The DNA here is from genome assembly GCA_019973955.1 of Trichonephila inaurata madagascariensis. NCBI lineage: Eukaryota > Metazoa > Arthropoda > Arachnida > Araneae > Nephilidae > Trichonephila > Trichonephila inaurata. Next base: position 91,282 of record BMAV01011264.1, read on the forward strand.
GCAAAATCTCTACTCATTGCTTCAGGAACAATTCATTCATAGCTGAGTTTGGAATATATCAAAGTGAGCTTTTTTGATATCATTTGATAGATCCCATGTAATTTATTTTCAAAAGTTGTAATGTTTTCTTACAAAATTAAGTGCTTTGGGCAGCTGATACTATCAATTCTCTGATATAAATTACTAATTTCTTCTTTATTGATAGACCAGTATGAAATTTGTTTTCTTGCGTATTTCATAATTCTTTAATTGACAGCTAAAAAAATTCGTCCATTTAAAGAAATTTTAAGTGATTTGTGAAGTAATATATTTATTGTGTGTTAAATATTAAGATTTATAAGAGCTAATATATTAGTGTTTTTGAAAGAAGGGCGAATTGTGTTTGTTTCACCCATGTTTGGATCATCTCTATAAAATTTCTAAGTGTTTCATTGTCTCTTAAATAATACTCTTTTTCCCTAAATATATAGCATTAGGAATAACTTTAGTGTTGTATACAATTTTGTGTTAGGTTTAGTGATATCAATTCTATTCATATATACAGAAATCATGTTATAGGATTTAAATACTCAATTCTTTTTATTACATGTTGAAGTTTTTTAATAGTCTATTTCTGTTGAAGCATGTATTTTGTCCATTACTTGTACATTTCAAACTGGGGAACGAAACTGAACTGATGGCAAAAGGAGCAATGTAGGGCTGGTTTTATTGCTTATAAATTTACAATGTTTTTAAAAGAAACAATGCAATAAAATATATTTATTTTAATCTATGATCATATTAAATTCAAAGCATTTATTAATGTTAAATTTTTTTTCTTGGATAATTTCCACTTAAAGTTAATGAAAAATAATGTTTTCATGCTAAATGCTTTTACAATGTCCTTAAGTTGCTAATATTCGAAATTTATAAATTATTGCAGTTGGTAATTTATCAGATGTAAACCAGATAAAAGGCACAATCTCAATTTTTTTATTAAAAAACTTAAAATGTATTGATATTTTGTTATAAAATAAACTAATCTGCTACTTTTTAATTACAAAGTTATTTTAAGCATTTTAAAATAGAGTGTAAGATAAAATTAATTTTAATAACTGATTTATTGTAACAATCTTAAATTAATTTTGCTCCATCTCCCATTTATTACAATAAATTTCATATAGTGTGAAAATATTATCTATCATAATAGTTAACACTTATTTTAGGAGTTTTTCTAACAGTGTTTTCTCCGAATTCTTTCATAAATCATTGCTAAAGATTGTAATTAAAGTATATTTAATTTTTCAAAGGACAATTGCACTTCTGAATAATGAATTTTTTCATGTATATTTTGCAATTATTAAAGGTAGAAATTTTTTATCAGCACAGTTGTGATTTATATTTTGTTTTAACTATCCTATTTGCTGAGAAACTTGATTAGTCATGTTGATAAAGATGCTCACAAAAATCCTATGAAATTTAGAATTCTCTTTTATTTTTACTCATCTTTTATCATAATGTTCATACATACCTTAGCTTGTTTATTGCTTGAAATTTTATTATAAAAATAATGTAATAGTATAATATTTAACATTAGAATTGGTTTTTAGAAAAGTCAAAACTTTTTTCAATGGTTGATTTTGAAAAAAAAGAAAAGATTTTTAAAAGATATTTATTCTTTTTAACACCATAGTAAAACAGAAAGTTTCTGACCAAAATTTGATTTTTAAAAAGTATGATAGTAATAAGAATTTCATGATTTTTTTTGTTTATTAAATATTTACAGCCTTTATATTTTATGAAATTTTTGTGACAATTTTAAGGTTGAACATTAAAGGTTAGTAAAATTGTAATAGTTACAATTCAAAATTGGAAAATTATTTTCAAAAAATGTAAGAAATTAATTTTTAAATTCTTGTTACATATTTCTAGATTGTGTTCCTCTGCTTATATGTGAGATATTTTTGTAGGATTTTTTTAAAAATATACTTTTAGAGTACACAAAAATAATTTCTATGCTGCTGTTGTTTCTGCTTACATGGAACATTATATCAGCATGTATATACATTTTGAGGGCAAAAAAGAATTTCAGTAAAAAAATGTAAATATATGTATATTTCTGAAGCATTATTATAGCAACATATTATTAGAGAAAACTCATGTAAATATGTCAATTTTTACTAAATTTAACATCTAAATAATGCAACTTTTGTAGAATTAGTCTTTACCTTACACTGTAAATGTATTGTATGTGTGTATGTAATACTTAAACTAACTATACTCATTAATTTTAGTCCTTTTAAATTTATTTCAATTTAAAATTTTAAATCTTAATTATTGAATTTTTGAAATTTTATGTGTAATAGTTGTAAAGCTTTTATGCAAATTTTTTTTTGTATAAATTCCTCAACATGAGTTTCAGTAACCTTGTAATATCCTTCTTTATTACTCTCTAATGATTATAAATTTAATCTTAATGATTGCCATATTTATATCATTATTAACAAGATTACACACACTAAATGCTTCATAGATATTTTTAATAAACTTATCCATCAAGATAAAAATGCTGACGTAAAATGAAACCTCCATTAAAAATATGAGAATAAGTTAAATGGTTCCAGTTTTTATATTGCATCAATGAATTTACTTTCTGTTTAATTTTATTAAGATGTCATGTAAAAAGCAGATTTACATTCCTCTCAAAGTTTCTTATTTAATAATCTCAGGATTAGAATTGAGACCTTTGCAAAACTAAATTTTTTCATCAAGATAGTTTTAGCGTTTTTTAATAGTAATTAGAAGGGAAAAGTATATAATTTGGTGTTTAACTTATATTTTAAAAATAGGCGTTTTATTTTATAGATATCCAGAAATTCGTTCTTTAATATTTAATCATTAAGTTTAATTCAATTTCTTTTAAAATATTGATAATTGTAATTTTTCTTCATTTTATGGAAATACTTTAATACAAATATCCAATAACGTTCAAGTATATTGAGCATATTTACAGGTTCGTCATTTCATGAGTTTTTTTAGAAATTTACGAATTATTTCCATTTTTCTAAAGGTATTAGTACTGCCATTTTTTAATACATGTTAGTTATCAAGTATATTTTTCTATGGTTCATAGGTTATTGAAAGTTTTGCCCCATCAAAATAGTCTTAGCAGACAAAAAAATAGGCACCTATACCTTTTCAGTTTCATGAGCTGTCATGTATTTATTATTTTCTCCGGATATAACGCAAATACTTGCATACCCTTTGCTTTTTGTCTTTCCCTCTTTTAATTAGAACATTTACGCGAAACGCATTTAAGCGAAATTGCGTTTTATTGCATCAATCTCAAGTATTCCGTTTATGTTTAACATTATGAAGTAACCTTTGATATATATATATACAGTAGCGCACAGGAAATTTTTTTCAAGGGGTGCCCCGGGGTCAAAAAGTTCACCATTCTTGTATCATGCTCCTTTTGATTTTGTCGATTTTCGGGAACAAAACACAGTAAAAAACTAATCATTGAATAAATAATTAGCATTAATTAATAAAATTAATCATTAATAACAAATACTTAATTAAATTTTACATACTATATACTTAGAATTATAATCAATCGGAAAAAAATCAAGGGCTTTGGGGGTGTCCGGACCCCCAGGACCCCTTGTGTGCGCCACTGTATATGTATCTTTCTCTCTCTCTCTCTCTTTGCCTTCTGTTTTTTTGTATATATTATACCTACAATTTAATTAATCGTTGTTAAACCATTTTCTGACAAGCAAGTTATGAATTTGTCGATTTGTTAATCATTTTTCAAAGTTTTCTTCTCAGTGGCAGATGTGCAAAAATTAACAAAATATCGTATTTTTAGTTTTGATTGATTTTTCGTCCTATAATGCTAATTTTTTACATTTTGAAACAAACTCGCATACTGGATTCTTCTTTATTTGAACATTATCGCTAAATGCGAAAAAAAGAAAAGTAAAAATATACATTTAACATGCACATACATAATCACAACCAAATAACATGTGTTTAAGATGGTTTATAAATAAATATAGAATGTTAATTAGTTAATCTGTGATTTAATAGAATCTAAATATATTTGAAACTGCGAATTTAATTTCAATTTTTTTTTTTTCTCAGCTGTCATTTGCGCGCGCGACATAATTTTAAGTTTCTTGCAACGTAGTCACTAAACATACGCACAAAAAAGCCACATGCGTTTATCCGTTTCCTAATTGTTTTCAGTTTTATCCCAGAAATCAGTCGAAATACCCGAAGCTGGCACGAGTATGGTGTAAACCGTAAATCTAGATTACTACAGTTCTTTGACTGGCAATGACAAAAACGCGGAGGTGAGCGAATACGTTCAGCTGTTCTGTCAGAACCGATTTTCGTTAAATGCGTACCTTTTCGTAATGCTTTTGAAACACCCAATCATCATACCCACGCAAAAATCCACATCCGCTCAACACACAAGCTGTGGCGAAGGCTGTTTGCGTAACATTACCAAATAGTCTGTCCTGATGTTACTGATGAGCCACGTGAATTACTCAAAGTTTGTGTCCTCTAATACCGATTACCATAGTCTGTGCTGAAACTTGCAAATGTGCTTTATGTTTATTTGGGACATTTTTACGCGAATCACATTTTCATTGTTACCATCTTCTCAACTTTCATTAATGAATCCCCATACTACTACTACACGTACGCCGGAAAAGTCCCAGTTTTTCCATTTAAGTGTTGTCGTAGGAAAGATTTTTTTCTCCTCTCTTTTTTTCTCTTTCCTACCCCCCCCTCTCTTTTTTACAAATTATTCTTAGAAATGCTGACAGTTGCAACTCTAAACGCTCTAGCTTGAGTGTTGCTGTTTGTAATCATTTCCAATGTTCTTTGCGTTGTTTTGCATTTATTATTACGAATTGATACTGCATTTTTATTAAGGAGTCCATATTCTATTATACATGCACGCCTGAACTGTGCTACTTTTTGCTTTAAAATTACGTTGCTTAACTGTCATAGGAAGTTTTTTTTTCTCCTTAGTATATTTTAAAGATTATTGTACTTGTGTGTGTATGTATAATCCGATGTATTTGAATAACCTTTCACCCAATTACTGCAAACGCTACTCTTTTCTTATGATTTCATCTTGCATTTGTATATATTTGCATGTATTACGCATTTTTTAAAAATATGAATCAATATGCAGAAAATTAGTTAAATATTTTTTTTCTTTTCATATGATTAATTTGAGTGCTACACTTAATGATCCATTTCTTTCCAACGAAGACTTTCATTTTCTTTCGAAAAGAAATGTCATTAGTTGTAATTAATTAAATTCATTTAGGCTAAATCAACTTCGGAAAAAACACACCTTTCTACTTACTCTCAAGGTAATAACTAATTTTTAACTAAAATAGTCTTTTATATAAATAAAATATTTTTCGAATCGCGATAATTTCTCCGTTTATTTAATATTAATCTAATTTTTCAAATTGCAATATTTACCCAACTTTTAAATATTGTTAGCACTTGAACTTCGTCGTGATGTTAAATCTTTCGCACCATTTCTGGTCTCCAAACAGATTCTGTTGGAATTTTTTAATGCATCAAAGCGTTTTCGATATAAGTTATCACAACATAACTGTAGAGTTTAGTTCTGTATTAAAATGCATTGTTTTCATTGTACCCTGCTAAGAACACGTGCCTTATTATGATTTTTAATTGCCTTTTCCATCTTTTTGCCGCGCTCATATGTAGCGCTTTTGCATGATTTCTTTCTGTTGTTTCTTTAGATAATTGTATGGAGTTAGAATTGTGATATCTTTAACTAGTCATGATGATATTCTGTTTTCACTAAGGAATTTGGAAATATTTTAAAAAGGATGTATTAAAATGGAGCAGGTCTTGCAAAAAATGAGCTTAAATCATGCAATATGATTTTTTAGTATAGCTATTCGTTAATTAATTAATTCTTAATTCGGTATAGCTATAGGTTAAACACAACATTAATACTTTTTTTAAATTAATGTAAAGCCCTGTTTAATATTTCATAAGAATTAGAATGATATTTTGAGTATTGCACATTATTTTTTAAATTTAATTCATATTATTTTCAGTGTATAGGAGATAGAAGTATAATACATATATATAATGTTTAAGAAGGGGTTTTCCCCCCCTTTGTATTCTTTTTTTTTTTGGCACCCCATAAAGGGTCCGGGGAAAGCATTTTCCTGTAATAAGCAAGTTGAGATTCAGGTTATAATACTTGTAGTCTATTTAGCATCGTGTTCGTGTTGTCAACGATCTCATTGTAGTTTGTAGTATTACAATTACGCTAGGCTTTTTTTTAAAAAAATTTCTGCATTTTGAAATGAATTAGGTTAGTTTTTAGCATCGTTTAGGAGGTTATTTTTTTTAGTTCAGAATATGAAGGAATGTGATCGGAAATACTTTCCGATATTGTCGGCTTTCATTGATCTTATCCATGTTACGGTATTTTGTTTTTAGCCTGTATATTTCCTTTTTTAAAAAAAAACATTTCTGTTAATAGTTTTCATTATTTATAGGTACAATTGTCTAAGTAATTATTCTGATAGCGTGATTTCTCTTTAGACGTGAAATAAATTACTTTATTATAAGCAAAATAAGACCACTAACATTTTTAAATCGCGTGCTTGTCACGTAAATTTTTTCTTATAGTTTTCGATATTTTCTCTCCTTATATCTAGAATTTTGCCATTCCTTTATCAAAACGATGATATATTTAAATAAAGGCTGCTCTAAAATTTTGTAACAGCTTTGGTTTGAAATTATTTGATCATTTCATAATATTTTTTTTTTCAGTTATAAAAAAAAAATTGTCAAAAATAATGATTTTTCTTAAGTTTACCAACTGCAATAATTTTTTTTAATGTAAAATGTCATGATTGTATTATTAAGTTAAAATGATTCTCAAATTTTATGATTTATGTCAAAAAAAAGGGAAAAAATACACTCTAAATATTAATCACTTTTGCTTATTACAATAAAAATTATTTTAAATAATTTTTATATGATTGATGTTAATGAAAATCATTTAATTTTTAACTACTTTTGTTTTGCTGGAACCGTTTCCAATTATTTGTTTTTCAAATCAAAATGTGTAGAGATTGTTTCTGTGTATTTTGCCATCACTTCACCAAAAAAGGTAGATTGGAGGTCTACTTGTAATATCTTCTTATCTAGGTGTGCTTGTTTTTTCATCTAGTCTCTGCATTATCAACATAGGGCATAAATCTCAAGTGACTGGTTATCAGTTGAAAGGACACAACTTGGGTATACCAGTATGGTGTCTTAGCATTTCAAAAATTCTGTTATTGCAAATTTTGCACGTTAAAAGTTCTTCTCTTAATTACAGCAGAAATAGACTATTTAAATCTTTTATTTACATGCAAAATCTATGTAAAATACTTAAAAAGGCCATTTATGTATAAAGAATAAGCAAGTTATTATAATAATTAATTATACTCATGAAAAGTGAAATCTTGCTGTCTTTTGCTGTTTTATATTAACTGTGATTATTTAATTATGAAAATAGATATACAAATTTATAGCTTTAATTGTAATACTCATTTTGCATTTTAGAAATGAAAGAAATTTTCCTGTATATTTCAATATTTGTTTCTGTGTTTATAGATTAATAACAATGCTTTTTTTAGAAATATTTCATATTCTGGTTTGAAATTTTCATTCCAGTTTTTTCTTTGTAGATGCTTTTTTATAGAGTTAAATTTTATGAACTGTTTTTTAATGTGGATATTTTCCAAACTGTGTACTGAGCTTGTGAAGTTTTTTGACTGAAGTATGAGCATTGTTCATTTGTAGTGCCCTAAAATACTCATTTTGACTTTTTTTTTTTTCATTTGTCATCCTGCTCGCTTTCTCATCTCACACACATGATCATTGACATTCACTAATCATTCATATTGAATATAAACCTCATACAAGCAGCTAATATATGTTAACTACTGCAGAATTTGGATTTAAAATCTAAAAAAAAAATTAGAAAATGGTGTCAGTCAATGATTATCAATGTTACATGTAGTTTCAGCTTCCACTTTGTATCTGTTATGCCAAAATTGTCTCCATTTATGTGAAGAATTTGTTTAGTATTCTATATTATATGTGTGTAGAATAACTGCTACTTACATCGTAATTTAAAAAAAATAATATTGGTATAAAAGTGCTCTGGGATCGTGACTGCCCAAATTTTGTTTTAGAAAGAAAAAAAAAAAAAAGATTTTGTATGTTTTTCTGATCCAAATTGTCACTTCATAGGTTTTTTTCCCTTAATTTTCATGACAAAGATTTAGCAGATAAGATTTTTAGGTAAAATTTTTTTATAGAATCACAGTGCTTTGTATTTTTTTCCCTTTCAAGTGCAAATAAGAGTAGAATGAATTTTTTTTAATTTGATTTTTTTTATCTAAAAAGAGTGCTAGTAGATTTAAATATCTGGAATGTAGCGCATGCTATATGAGGATAACGTCTTGTAAATTGTGTTAGAATGCTGATGCAGAACCCCATCGTATGTAATCAAAATATTGTAAGTCAATGGTTCTAAATCAGTATATTTACAAAACCAAATAAAAAAAAATAATAGCCTCAGAGCTATGTCGAAATGTAGTCAAATGAATGTGTTAAATACATTATTTAATTGTATATATGAACTAAATTGAGTTATATTTTTTATAGTGAAATTTCACAAAAAAATATTGTTACAAAGCACCATTTGATTATTTATTGATACTCATTATATAAAGTTATAAAATTGTATTTCTCAAAGAAAAGATAGAAAACTTGAATTTCTGTGCATATATATAGAAGAGTATTTTGCAAATTTCATTAATATTTTATTTTGGGGAAGAAACACTGAATCCTATGCACTTATTGAGTTGGAACATTTTTTTTAATGGTCAGTGGATTTTAGTTTTGTAGAATTAATTTATACAAAATTCTGAATTAAAAAATGGATGCATGCAAGATATATTGTTTCAATTATTTTGATTTTTTTGCAATTAAATCTATTTGTCATTCGTCATTGTTTGTAAACAGAATCAAGTCTTTTGTTTTATGCATATTGTCCAAATGGTGTAAATTTTATCAAATGTATTTGGCTCCATTTAATGACTAGAATTAACTGGCTGCACTTCAAAATCTGTATATATGTTACCGAAAGGAGCAGAACATCTTGTCAAATGATATTTATTGTGTAATATTTGCGCTATATTTCAGAACTATTTTATATGAGAAGATGTTATATTTATTTCCAGTCGGTACAAATGTTGCCTGATGGGCTAAATTGTCAATAAAATCCACTGTAGTCTTAACTAAGTGTATGCAGTTTGCTTTGTCTCCCATTAAAGAAGTATCTTATGAAAATGGAATGATTTTTTTTTTTATAAAAGTTAATCATACAAATTAAATAATTTATATGTGCAGTAAACCCTTGATTATTCGTCTTTGAAAAATGCATTATAAACATTTTTTTGTATGTATTTTTCCTTTTAAAAGATTTGTGTGATATCGGTATATTCAATATGAGAATTTTTATTTTTAGGTAAAATTTTTCTTGCTTTTCTCCTGTTTATTTTTGAACAATAATTTGTATTTTATTGCTTTTATGAGTATACAATACTCGATTATTTTTTCATATAGTTACTTTTTTAGAATTTTATATTTTTACTATTTTTAATTGATCTGTTCAATCAGCTTTCAAATGGACGTCTAATGAAGAGTTTACTGTATAGAAACATAAATAATACAGCTCTTAACAATGTTTTCACTGAGCAAATGTATATATTAAAATTATTCAATTCTTTTTTAATGCTCACACAGAGTTTGAAAAGACGTCTCTTCATTTTTCTTTCACTTGTATACTGAAAGTTGACTTTTTTTTAAGCTAGCACTTTCAGAAAACAGTTACTTACAATATTGAAGCTAACTTTATTTTTTTATTAGTAGCATTTTAGGGGTTACAAATAAATTTTACAATTACATTATTTGATCTTAATTAATTTAGTAAAAACGTAAGCTAATTTTTGTGTATTTTAATAGGATTGCAGTCTGTTTGTTTGTCAAATTTAAAACTGAGAATTGTTTTGACAGTTGGGAAAAAAAAAAATTCATTTAGTCGATGGGCAAGAATCAGAAAAACAGTTTAGATTTAAATTATTTTGACAGTTTTTGTTTAATAATTTAATTTTTTAAACTGTTAACATATAGAAATTGAATTCACGAAGAATAAACATACATGCCACACATATTAAAAATAATAAAAAAAAAATTGAACTACATTTAAACCAACAGCATTAAATATAAAGACCTGATAGAATTTTATAAAAATAAATTTTGGTATAACAAAATCCATAATATTATATTCTGAAATAACCATCTAATTAATTTCTTCTCATCTAACACTCAATATTAACTTTCTTAAGACAATATCCTTTTTAGGACTATTGTTAGTCCATGTATAATAGGTAAGAATAAATACTTTGTGTTAATCAAATAATACTTATTGTATGATGTTTAAGCACACACACACCTTGGATCTTTGATGAATATAAAGATCACTTGAATCTGTGTAAGTTAAATAATATTAAAATACCATTATATTTGCTTTTTTTTTTATTCATAAGTGATTTTTTTTCTTGACGGCGTCTTTAAAGTAATTTAAAAATAATAATGAAAACAAATTTAGCTCAAACGAGTATATTTAGTTAAAATAACACCAGAGAAAAATTACCCTTTATTTGATGATTTCAAGTAACTGGAAATTATCAACTAATCTAGGTAAGTTTGTTATTTTAGGGAAGGATTGATTAAGGGGGTCTACTTCTGCTCGTAGTCTATAAAATGTGACATCTTAGGGTCAGAAATGCTACTGAACAATTTTATTAAACATATGACCAACAGGATGGATATTTAAACAAAAAATATTCTATAGCAAATTGATTTTTATTTATTTCAAGTTTATTCAAAAAGAAACTTCATATATTTTTTACAATCCCGATTACAAGTTATTTAATGTGAATAATCGATACATGGTTTTTAATAAAATTTGTTTGACAGTTTGGAAGAGCAAATAAATATATTGGGTTTTTTTTTGTTTTTTTGCCTTAAATACTGTCTGAAGTGAAATCCATTTCAGCGTGAAGTATTTATTTACGAAACGGTTCCAAGGCTCATAATTTCAATATTGATTGTACAATCTAGAAATATTTTCAATATTCACAAACAAAATCAATCTCGTTAAGAAAATCAATCCCGTACATGTAATTCAAATATATATCATATAGTTAAACAAAGTTGCACTCTTGAAATTAAAAGCAAGCGTGACTTTCGAATAAACTATTTATGACAAAGAGTACAGCACATCTCTGTGTATGAAGACATGTCTATATCCAAATCAACGCTGAAGGTTAAGCGAGAAACGTTAAGAATCAAGGATAACAGGTGAGTAAGGAAGCTATCCATGAATGGAACAGGATTTCACCCACTCTTCCTCTAGTATTTGTCTCCAATGCGTTATGGCAGCTCGAAATGTGTAAGTATATTTATATTTCTTTGAATCAAAATTTTGTTTGCCTATTTTTCATGTTTTTAATTATTAATAAGATGTTATATTTTCCAAATCCAAGTGTTTCAGAATCTAGTTGGCGCTTTCACATAGTTATGTATGTTCTTGTAAAAGAAATCTAGTGTATTTATTATAAACTTGTTGGATTGCTTCATTATTCCATAAACAAACTATCACTATCTTGTATGATCGGTAGTAATCAGATTTTTTATCCGGACGTTAACCTTGTAGCGGTATTGACATGTGCGATAATGTAATCCCTCCATCTTAAACGGAACTGAAACTAAGAAATAATTGATGTTGAGTTTATTAGTAGTAATGTAAAATCCAGCACAAAACCCTTAAATATTGCATTTTATTTATTGATAGCGTAAATGTGTGAATAATTCAAATATTTTTAAAATGGTCTTAAAAGTCACCTAATTTTAATGACAGCAAATCTAATGTACAATAATTGCCTAAAATCGTCAAAAACTAGATTATTTTATTTAAACGTATTATTTCTGTTGTACGGTAATTTTTTTTTTTTTAATCAAGTAGCAAAAGTGAAGTTACAGAAATGGTGATCATTTGTTTTTTCTCCTTAAAAATTAGTTTATTTTCAGCTGAAGTTCTTGAAGCATGCGTTATGTCCAGATGTTAGAAGTTATAAAAATTAAAATGTTTGGTAAGAGTGATTTTTGTATTTTTTAACTCTTATTTTTACTTCTTTTTATGTACTTTCTATAGTTAACTGTCTGTTTTTCTCAAAATTTATTCTTTTCTTAGACCTAACAAAATATCTTATTATACATTAGGTTCTACATTTCGTTTTTGTATCACAAGACATCGTATCCAGATATATGGAATATATATGTATATAAATATCTGTCTATCTATTCACTTGCCAATTCGTGCGTAGGCTCGCAAAGAACGTCCCCAGTAGCTGCGAATGCACAGGAAGTCATGATGAGCCGTACTCTCTGCAATTAGGCTGCATTCAATGGCTCTCACGCCAATATGGCGTACAGCTGCGGGGGTCGACTCAAATCTTAGATTAGATCTTCCTGTCGTCAATTACAAAATGAGACTTCCTTTTGTACTCTCTTTGCCATGATACTGACCTCTTCGCGTGTTTTTCTAGTCTTCAATCCTTTTGAAAAAGTTTCGCATGAATTTTATGAGACCTTCGCCACACACATTCACAGTCGGATAAAATTGCACTGGCTGGCAAGAAATTGTTACCTTAACTATAGCAAACTAGTTTTGTTTTCGTTTGCTCTTTTCAAATCGCAGTCGAGAAGAATGAATTTGGACGCTCCCATTGTCATCTGAAGGCCCACGCAAGCTATTTCTATTCCATTTACGGAAAAATGTAACACTATGCACTCTGTTATAGAAATAGAAAACCCGGTTAGTTAGTTTTTTTAACATTTGATATCGGAATTATTTCGCTTACACCCCCTCCCCAGAATTTTGGTCGTACATTTCCTTTGGGGTAAAGAATTATTTTTAAATCACATTTCCTAATACTTCGATCGAATTATGCCTCCTGGTTATGAGCCCAAAATGGCGATTCCTGGAATTACTTTTGGATGTATTTAGCTCTTGACCCTTCTTTCGGTTCTTGCCCTCGTAAATGAATGAACTTTTCAGGAAACTTTTCCTTTTCTACTCTGATCGTTTTTCCTCTTAGTAAAAAGCTTGCTGGAATTTCTTTAAAATGAAATTTAAAAACTTTATTCTCATTCAAATACTAGTTACGCCATTTTGGTTATTCTTTGTTTCCCAACACAGTTGCCTGAACCAGTTCATTTCCCGCCAAGTACGTACGCGTGATTGTATCTTCTATTGCGTAGGAAAATTTAATATATTGAATTTTATGAATCTATTTTTGTGGGTCGTTTGACTTTGAAGTCTTCCTTGAGATATTATAGCTTTGGACTTCTTACCGTCTTCAGTTCTAAAAAGAAAAAATCGAGACGGAAGAATTTTCAAACTCTACGAGCTTGAGTACAAATCAAACAAATTTTAGTGTATTATGGAAAATCATAGTCTAGTCGCTTGTATGCGTGTATGTGATTACGTAATGTATATTGTTTGTCTATCTGCGTGATTCTTTAAAGGTACCTAATGCACTTTTTTTCTTAACTTATAAAGTTCAAACTAATAAATCAGCTTATATAATTTTAAGTGTGTAATAAAATTACCGAGTTATTTTAAATTCTTTGTAATGTTTTTTTAATATTTAAGATTAATGTAAAAATAACAAAGTTAATATTTTTGACTCCGAATATTCTAGTTACAGAGTGTAATGTTCTTGATATTTGGGAGGACACTTTTTAGTTATGTATCGAAATTAACTTTTACATTTTTCTAAATTATCTTTTGTTATGATTTATTTCAATTTTTTTCTATGTTTGTTTACAAAGGCTTTAAATAACGTATGTTGTAAATTCCTTAATAATTTTAGATTAATAAAAAAAATGTGTATTTCAGAGATTGTAAAATGTAATAAAATTTCATTCGAGCAAAGTCTGTTCTTCAACATATATAAAATTCATCTTTGTGTGAAGATGTTATTTCTTGTTCGAAAACGTCATTAAAATATCACTACTTAATTGGTGTTTCGATGATATCTTACACGTTAGACTTTAATTTTGATTTTTATTGCGAATAACTCATTTGAAATTCAGACTTTGCTGTTTGAGATTTTAATGCGTATCCTATTTATTTGTGTTTGAATACAGAGTCATATTATGAATCTATTAAGAGATATTGTGTGATACCACTATGTAAATATGTAGAAATGTAAAAGTTGTAAATACCTGCACTATGTAAATAAGTCATGTAATTTATGGCAGGAAATGCTTGCCGTGTGTGAAGGATAGATGTGCGTATTGGCACTGTATTAGTTTCAATTGACAAAAATAATTTAAGATAAATAAACATATTTTTCACTTTTATGCGCTTTATTTCTTCAACACCCCTATAGGATATTTTTATCACTATCTTGACGTAGGAATTTTTTTTTGTGTGTGTGAACAATTAAACCAGTCGCTTTGTGTAATTTTAATTTTTAAAATATAAATAAAAGCGTATCAAGGCAAAAATCAGTTATCATGCTATGTATTATATTAGCTAAATGTCATTATTATTTACACTTGATTCTGAATAGAAGTAATTCTTTTATTAGTAAATGTAAATCACGCTCGCGTTTAACGTATTCATTGTGTATTACTTTTTTCTTTATATACAACAGTTTATGTTCATGAATATTTTGCTAATGTGGTAAATTTTCATCTTGTTAAATTTATTTAATCTAATATTCAGATAAATCATAGCTTTTAGTGTAGTGTTGTTGGTGTTGTGATACACTCTAATTAGAAGAATTAAAATAAAAAAAAATTATAGTTTTTCAGTTGTATTCATTTTTAAATTGCAAAGCAAAGTATGTTTTTTTAAGTGGAAAATCATTTAAGGTGAGCATTTTTTAAGGAGAGAAATTCAAAATCGAGCTTGCTGTTAAGTTGTTTAATAACCAGCTCAGAGTTCATTAACTTTTTCACTTGTGGTAGTGTTCGCTTAACTTTTAGCAATATTATACCAAAAAAGAAAAAAAAGTGAATTTAGAAAAATGGCGGAAACAATATCAGTAGAAATCTGAAATTTATTTTTGAAGAACTTACATGTTGTAGGGGACGAGATTATCCAAGAGATGAAGAATTTATAAAACCTTAATTAATCTTCCATTTGCCACAAATCCACGCAGCAGCTTGAACGAATAATTCTGTAAAGATGGATTTTCTTCAGACAGGTAAATGATTCTATATTTATTTTAAAAATGCATTGAAGTTTTCTTAGAAAAACTCATTTTCGTCTTGTTTAAGCAGAAAATTTTTTTATATACTTGATAATTTTTTTCGAATCAAGATTTATCCCATTGAGATTCCTATTGGATCTTTAAGTATATAACTATATACGTATTTTAATGTACTTTTTAAAACTTAATCTATACGTATAAAATCGTGGATTGATTTAGCTAATAAAAATGAGTATATGCTTTTAAGAGAGAGCGGCTAATTAAGGACTAGCTTTAATATATTTTAGGCTGCCTACGCCAAATGTACAAGAGCCTGTACTAGGTTATTTTCAGACAGAAAGATGTTCCAAATTTTATGAAAATTACTTGTTTATAAGATAGCATTTTTTTAAAATATTCCTAAATATAATTAATTTTTCATTTTAACGTAAATGGGTAGCTCATTTAGCATTACGATATAGGTGAAAAAGCGCGAAACACATTTTACACCGGAAAAAAATGAGCTAACTCTTTTAAAATGAGTAGTATGATAAAATAAGCTGTTCTCTCTCTTTATAAGATAGCGAAGCCAGAATATAATATTAATGTTGGAGTACTCTTTTGAAAAAATGTTCCAGAACTGGGTCCTATTTTCACTTATCGCGAAGACAGCCAGTGCAAAATCAATACTACGACTAATGATCAATATAAAATATTCGAAATTATAACATTTTTGCACAGTTTTGCCATCTAGAAGGAATTCCATTGTACGTAGCACTTAATGAAGATCTCTAAATTCTGTTTAAATCTCATAAAAAGTTTCCGCGTAAAAAAAAGGCCATTAAATGCACCTTTTTGTTCGAAGTGTCAATATTTCTCAAAAAAATTTCCATTTCTTTTCCCACTAACGTTGACTTCTTTTTAAGGTAAAGATCCATGCTTTAGGTCATTGCAGTAAAAAATAAATAAAAGCAGATTTGTCGATTCGGGCGACGGTTTTGGAACGTGTGGTGCATAAAAAAAAAATCAGGAGTTAGTTTATCCGTCCGTTGATGTAGAAATAGCTTTCTTTTATCTTGGAAACTTGATCCAGCTGCAATACCTCATGTGTTTCTGTATTTTTACGTTTATGCTTTAAGTGAGATAGGTTGAATAATTCACATTATTTCATGAGTTTGCTGCGATAAAGTTATTCGTTGTTTTGGCTTCAATGACTTACCTAACCAAATGACCTAGAAGATTTTTGCTTCTAAAAGCACATTAAAGTAACGCAGGTAGACTCCATCTTTGATTACTGTTACTTTTTTTATAGCTGAAATTGATGAGTTTTTCTTTCCTGTTTGGGTTGAACATTATTCTTTAAATTTTGTTTCAAGAAAACACGATGTGTTCCGTTCAATTATCCAATTTAAAAATTTACCAAACTACTCTTACCAAATTTTCTACTCTGCACTTATTTGAATTGCTTACAGATTTGAAAAAAGGTTATTTATTTATTATGAGTTAGTCTATCATTTACCTTTAGACAGATTTGTTAATAAAAATGGATATCTTCAGTTTAAAGTTGTAAAACTCGGGAAAATTTTAAAATTTGCTGAGGCTTTATCATTTCTTTCATAGAAGTTAATACATTTATTTTTTTTGAATTTTTTAAAAATTAGAATTCAAATTTAAATTACACTTAGGGTTTGTGAGCTAGAATGAAAAAAGATTAATTGGTACATCCTTTTTGGAGATGTAATTGGTTGATGTTTCAAATCCAGTTCCCAGTTTTACCTGCAACCAATTAATCCATTTCAATATTCATGAATTTTGTGAGTATTAAAAAATGCATTTGTGTACAACTATTACAATGTTTGATGTATAGAATTTTTCATTTTATATGCTTCGTGTTAAAAATGTCTGCTATTAACTTTTAAAAATCAGTTTTATTTCTAGTTTTGTTCTTAGGATTTTGACAGTCATTAAGGCTGTTTTCGCCATATGTACGAGAACGTGAAGCTAAACGCAGAGCACATTTTCGAACAGAAAAATCCTCAATTTTCATAAAAATTTGTAACATTGTAACTCTTGCATTTGTTTATAATATAAAGTTTTTAAAATTTCAAAATATTTAATTTTTCCTCTTAACATGTAAAGGGATAGCTCATTTAAGCATTACGGTATATGAGAAACGCAAAACACATTTTATAAAAGAAAAAATGTGTCGACTCGGATTAAAATGAGTAGTATCATAAAATAAGTGATTCTGTACAGGATGGTGAAGCCAAAATATAATATTAACGTTGGAGTACTTTGATATCTGAAAAAATGTTCCGAATTCGGGTCCTATTCTTTAACATTAACCGAAGACAGCCTTAATTACATTTTTACTGTCTTTAAAGTGAGAGGAAGGTTTAAAAACTCTATATCTGAATTTATATATTGCAACATTAATTAATAAACTTTTTTGAACATATTGTATATACTATTATTACTCGCATAAAATCTGTTACAAATTACATTAGGATATATGTTAAGGTACCAGTGTATTTTTCTTTTTAACTGAATGCGTGCTTTAGATAAGTTAGGTGTGCGATTGGCTGTCGGATATATCTTTTGTCATCAACAGATCACATTTAAAAGTGGTTAATTTTCCCCATTATTTGTAACCAGATACTTTCCAAAGAAGGAATCCTATTTGGCTCATTTATTATTATTATTTGAAGTAGCACATTAAAATGAGATTACTTTTGAATGCCACAGTTCACATATATTTTCAAGTACACATGCATGCAATTAAATAAGTCGCTTCTGATTTAACGTGTGTGTGTGTGTCTGTAGTACGCACGACAACTTTCTTTCAAGAGGTGTTCGCCCTTTCCTTTGTGCGTGACCTTTCACGTTAACTTTCTAATCTACCTCGGGCTATGGAAAAGAATTGCCGATAGGTATTCGGATTACTTGTGTTGATTAACAGGAAACCTTCGAGTTCCATGATGTGTTCTTGCAAAATTGCTCAACATATCTATTTTTAATCTATCTATGTGTTCAGCGTTTCAAGTGTGTGATTAAGTAATTTAATCTGTTTTAATTTTGTTTGCAACTTGGAATAATCAGACAATATATAATTGAAAAGCAAAAATAAATAAATAAATAAAAAAAGAAGAAACTTGCTTGTGCTGGCATTTAAATTTGTGCCTACAGAATATCTCGTGTTAAAAGTTATTCACTCGAAATAATTTTTATTTTCGATCACAGTTGGTTAAACTGTTCCACTTACTGATATGAAATAACCTGAATTCGACTTTTTCGTAGCGTAATCATGCAAATGATCAAATATAAATATGATGGATAGTTTTTTACTCAACTCAATATAACCTTATATGCTTCTAGAATGTTGAATAGTATTAGAAAACACGCACAAACTCTCTTGCGTACGCTATTAAAGGATAGAAATAATTATTAAATTAGTGATGTTACACAGTCATTTGAAATAATTAGATTCAATGATATTTGAGTAAGATTAACCATCAAACCACTTGATGTTCAATCCTTCATCAAGTTAGAGCCGACTATGGCACTGAGCACTTTCTTAGAACCGCATCAGGATATAATTATTTTCTTCGCGACCAGAAGAGAGCAACTATTCCTGTTCCCTTACCTAATGTGCATTTGCCTTGAATCTAATTTTGCCACGAGCAGGCAGCATTTAATGTATGCTATCAAAAGGTTTTCGGCTAAGATTAAGGAGTGGTAAAAATATGTATAGGATGTGATAGTTTTAATTTCTGGCGAATATTATTGTGGCCGCTAAATAAGCATTATCGATATTTTAAAATTTATATTGTTGGAGAGAGTGTTTGAATGTATCCACATTAAACATTGGATTTCAAATGAAATCTCCGTATGATACATCAATTATTCGTAATTCCTTTAAAAATGATTAGTCTCGTGGATGGATTTTATTTGAGTCAATTGTGGTGTTTAATGCTGTGTTTCATCAATCAAATAATGGACTGGAATCATTCTAAAATACCCAGAAGCAAATAGCAAGAAGTGTATTTTACATTTCTGACTAATATATGTGTTTTAATCTCTCAAATTGGGTGGGGGGAGTTCCTGATACTCATTGTTGAAAAGAAAAACATTCTTCGTCAAACAAAAAAAATCGAATTCATTTTAGTTTTCCTGTTTTCATTCGCGCGATATGACAAAGAGAGTTTATGATTACTTGTCGACTACTTTTGTTGCTGTCCTGATTTTGTGTCACGAATCAGATCGCCCAAGAGGATACGAAAGTTTCCAAACAAAGAAAAATCATCTTGCGGGGGAGGAGGCTTTTTGTGTCGACTTCTGCATTTCCAAATCATCTTTGCCAAGGCGGGCTGGTTCCCGTCTTTCTAAAATTAACTTCTACTTAATCGTCTTTGCAAAGATCATGTGCTTCCTTTGGCGATCGCCAAACGAACCAAACGCTCATAAATACTGCTGCGAAGTTTTGCTGAGATCTCCCAACATCTTCTTTACTACAAATTTAATAAGTCCCATTTTGTACGCTAAATAATACTTTCATGAAATTATACTTGTTCCAATTTTTAACAAAAATCCTGGGTCTTTTTGCATAATATAATTACTGTCTCCTTAATACTTACTATACTTTTATAATTACTGCCATAATTTAAGTACCTAAATAATATATGTTCTCAATATATTTCTTAAAAGGCATGAAACATGATAATGTAAATATGTATTTAATATACATAATCTAAATATCGGTTCTTAAAGTATTTATGAAACAAAATATATGTATGGTTCGTTATCTTAAAATCTTATTTCAATTTTTGAAGGATTCTTTTATAAGGTCATTTTCTAGATTAAACGACCTACTAATTAAATTTGAAAAAAATTAGATGAATAATTCCTAAACTTTCTTGAAATTAAAAGCTTTTAAAATACGTATTTATATATTTATTTACTTAATGCTTACTTTTTTAAAAGCAATGTTGGAGATATACGTGATTAAGAAGTTAAAACCAATTTAGAAGACAATCAGGCATTTCAAGTAGAGGACTTCAATAATTTCTCGGTAAACTAAGAAATCTGTCTGAGAAAATGCTGCGGGTGTTTAAACCGTATTTCATTCTGATGCATCTATATACTGTTCTGAGAACTCTCTTCATTGATAATTATTTTAGAATTTAATTACGTATATAGGATGTTTTCCAAGAACGTTAAAGTAAGAAGGAGTGTTTCAACACACACACATAGATTCTGTTTTTGAAATTTTAGCATTTATTTCTCTTGACGTTTTAAAAAACTCTAGTATTTCTTTTATTTATTCTTTAACTTTCCATGAATTTTGAAGATGACGTCTGTAAAAGAAAATGATCAGCTGATGAGTTTTTCTTAACCACATGCGCTTTTTATAGTTTTATTTGTAAAGTTTTTGTTGCTGTATACGTTTTGCCCTGCGAGTCGCTATTTTCTCAGTAAACAGATATGGCTTTGAGTTAGTGCCAAGTGTGAGTCTTGCTAATTTATTGTTAAACATAGCCCTCTTATCTATTTTTTAATGTTGTAGATGACTAAATACTTTTAGGAAGAAGAATACTTTTTTTCATTTCATTCAAAATCTCTCTCTCCTTTTAAACTTTTTTCCCCTTCTTATTTTAAGTTGTTGTTACCCTCCATGAGCTTTAAGTTCATGTGCCAACTTCTGGCGCTTTAAAAGTTCTTTTGCCTGTAGAACTCGGGATAAAAATCCATTCTCATATTTGTCAATCTTATGTTTAAGAATACCTGCACGCGCGTGCGTGTTTCCTTTCTAAAATGAATTGCTGTGAAAAACGTGGAGCATATGCTTCAATAAATAAGCTTCCGATTTATGTGGAAATTTTTTACTCGGTTGAGTAAATTATAAAAGTAGCCTCGTTTGAGAAATCTATTAACATTAAAAAAAATCCATTCCAAGTATCCATTGTGAAATGTATACCTGGTTTTGAAACTTTTGTTATATCGGCGAAAAGAAAAATATTTTTAAGATTTTATAATTTTCTTTTTCGTAGTTGGAAAAGTTTAACCTTTATTCGTCATGAAAATTATAGTAAATTCCGCTAATGTTTTCGTATGGATTGATTTCCTTTTAACTAAAAAGAAAAAAACTATTTTGCTTAGGTAAATAACTATTTTCTGTAATGTTGTAAAATGTATTTTTTATACGTATTTCTTTACGTAGGAAATAATGGTACAGAAGTATATTTTGTTACTATTCTTTTTTAAAGTGCTATTGCCATATCTACTATCGCGTTCCAAAATATATACTGTCCATGTCTGATCTAAAAACGATTTGCATTAAAAAAAACATTTATTTCGTTAACGCAGCAGATACTAATCATGGTTACTTCAGTTTTTGTTATTAATAAATGATATTTCTTTAAAATTATATTAAAATACTCTATTTTGTTGCGTCCATTACTGAAGTTGACATTCTTCCATTGGAATGATTAAAGCACAATATGTGTGTGTGTGTGGTGAGGAATAATTTGCCAGATATTAGGATCTTCCATTTTTATAGTTTTATTTTCAGCTAATATGCGTATACCACAATACAGTAACAGAAACGTTTACGTAGGCGTATGTTAATATATGTATATATATAAAATTAATATTTATATGATTAAAAAATTTCTATTAGCTTGGAGAATTTTAAAAGTCGAAATTTAAATTTTTAAAAATGTAATTAAGATATTTTAAATATCGGTAAAAGTTTGACAGAAATATGAGGTAAACGAATTACGCCGTCCATATTTTTTAAAATTTGTTTTACCGCTTTCGATACAACATATTATTGTTGATGGATTTGCAACCACTTCAACATAATCTTACCTTTGAAACATAAACTTTTCTACGAAGAAAAAAGTCACTTGAAATACTTGCGAATTATTGTGTATTTCACGTAAAGTGTTTCTTATCTTAAAAAGTCAGTTTTTTTTTCCAAAATCTACTAATATGTTTGAGTGTGGAGAGCTTTTTATGTTTCCGGCGCGTTGGTCTGTACATTAAGATAACATTTTAGCAAATTTAGTGTGCAATTAAAAATATTGTATTTTGGGAATGACTTTTGTGCCACATTCTTCAACTTATGATTTTGTGTTTATTGCATTTTATTATATGAATTATATATATATTTAAATTGCATACAAGTACCATATATCAGCATAAAAACATGAGAATTTGCTATTCTATAAAAAAGTTACGTTAAAGCCGATTGTTGAAAAATGAAGCTGGAATTTTTTCATTCAGAAAAAGCTCCAATCATATTCTGACGTTTCTAACATATACAAAGAGTAGCATTTCATTTCATTTTGAAATCAGTTTTTTCATTTATTTCGCCTCTTATTCTTAACGCCCAATGAATTTTTAAGAATGTAACATGATATGCTGGTATATGTTACCTAATTCTCTGTTAATGCTGAATGAAAAAAGGTATTCTTAGTTTGAATCGTGAAGCTTTAAATTATTTATTTCACAGGAGCTTCTATGTTGGGTAGTCTCCAAGATCTGCATACTCAAGTGGCCGCTTGCATTGAACTTGCGAGTGCAATTCCATTGTGATCGTACGAAGTGATTGGAGCTCCTAATGAGCGTGTGATTGTTCAAGTTAACTCTTCCTCTACGAGAGATTAGACAGAGCGGAAGAGCCTAGTGGCCAAAGTCCTCCCCATTGTGAGCAGTAGGTGAGAGAGGTCAATTCCAACTTCCTGTCCAAAGTGGAACTGCAAGGTCGCCTTTTTTGCACTATTGTTGCAAGTTGTGCTGCGAGCGAAGTCGCTTGACGACATTTGTTTTAATGACTAGCAATGCCTCTGTGCTGAAGATCCTTTCCCCGGCCACGCTTCCTTGCGCTTTGCTGCTACACACTATTGCAAGGTTGTCAACACTCGAGAGTGCCTTTCAACCAGAGATTCATTCGGCCAGTGGCGTCATCCCATGATATCCGAAGTTTTTTTGTATCTAAACTGTTCATTTCAATCCCGGGACTGGTCGACTCATTTTTCAGAGTGACTTGTGAACGATTGTCTTAAGTTTGAAATGAGCGGTTGAATATTTATTTATACGTTTGAAAGTGCACAAGGTTCCTTTTTAGACAAAGGGAGTGGACATTAAGGTTCCGCTCGAGAGAGCAAGACTTAAGGGATGTTCTTAAGGCTGTTTTCGGTTAATGTTAAAGAATAGGACCCGAATTTGGAACATTTTTTCAGATATAAAAGAAATGAAAAATTAATATATTCTGGCTTCACTATCCTTTAAAGTGCAGTATTACTTCCCATTTTTGACCGAGTTGATTCATTTTTTCTGGTATAAAATGTGTTTCGTATTTTTTCTCCTATATCGTAGTGTTAAATGGGCTACGCCTTCACGTATTAAAACGAAAAAGAAAATATTCATGTTATATTTTGAAATTTTTAAAAACACTATATTGTTAACACAGTGAGTGAAGATTAACGTCGCACTGTTCAGCTACACGAGGGCTTTTGGCGACGGACCACGTAATTTTGAACCATGGTCAAGTGACGTGGACGACACCTGAGCTGGCACCCTCTCCTAACTACACACCCACACCAACGGGAGGACGTTTCAGCTCTCGACAGATTTAACGTGCATCGCTGCCCTACACGGCGGGTCTTTAGTGGTACTGGGCTCGAACTCATGACATGCCTGCCATGATCCGATACCTTGACCACTGGGCTACCGCAGTCCCATATTGTTAACAGAGGTATGAGCTAAGATATTGCAAATTTCCATGGAAATTGAGGCATTTTTCTGTCTGAAAATGTGCTTCGCGTTTAGTTCAAGCTCTCGTACTTTTACCGAAGACAGCCTTAACGGTCTCACTCATTCAAATTAATTGAGGCATTGTTTTAATAGAAACTTTAAGTTGGAAAAAATAATTTTGATTTGAAAATAGATTTATTGAGAATATATAGTAAAAATTTTCGCAAACGGGTTTTTGAAGTTTTTTAATTCCTGTAGTGTCCCAGAAATGTCACCTTGCAACATGTGATCTAGGGAATAGTTTTTAATAAAATAACTGTCCATATCTTTATTTAAGCTAAATAGAGAGCTTGGGTATATTTTCTGCTGGAACATAATTTAGCCGCGTTTATTTTTTATTTAATATGATAGAAATAAAATGCCAATTTTAAAATTGAGTTTATTGCTTTTTAATGTGGTTGATTTGTATTTCTACTTTTCTTTAGATTTTTTTTAAAAAAAAATGAAAGAATATTTAAAAGAATTAAACAGTTTTTTTAAATTCAGTATTATTAAGTTTACCATCCTTTCCCTGCCTTCATTTCATGAATCTGAAACTTATCGTTAGTCATAATTTTTTTTTTCCCCTCGTCTTATTTCAACGCTTACTTTTCATTATGAAATTTAAAAAAAAAATCTTACCTGTAAAAACATGAACTACTATTTTTGGGTGAATGAGTGAGTGAATATTAACGTCACACTGTTCAGCTACACGAGGGCTTTTGGCGACGCACCTCGTAATTTTGAACCATGGTCTAGTGACGAGGACGACACATGAACTGGCACCCCCGTCTCCTAACTACCACACCAACGGGAGGACTTTTGAGGTCTCGGCAAATTTAACGTGCATCGTTACCCTACACGGCGGATCTTTTGTGGTACTGGGCTCGAACTCGAGACAAGCCAACCACGATCCGATACCTTGACCACTTGGCTACCGCGGCCACCTACTATTTTTGGAGTCTTGGTTTTATTTCGAAACAATGAGTTTTATTTCCAAATCTGTTATTTGTAACTTTTAAAATTTGTGGGAATAGTGGTTTTTTAAGATACAGAGAAACTAATTTTTTTTTGTATAACCTTTTATCTAAAACTAATCATGTAATCATATAATTCAAGTGTTCGGCCCTGACCTGAATATATATTTATTTTTCTTCCTTTACCTGAATTTGAGCTAGTTTGATATAGTTAGTGCTTCGTTCGGAACCTATTGGTTTTAAAATGGTCCAGTGCGTTATAAAAAAAAGCGTCATAATCAAATAATAGTTCTTTAGAGTTCGCATTTAAATCAGCGAAATATTGCGACATAAGTTGTGATTATTGGCTTTACATTAGCTAGATCAGAGTTAAAGAAACAATTTTCGTTAAAAAAACTAAATTTTATCCGTTATATTACAGAATGTGTCACAAGGCCACATTCATGAAAATTTGTTTATATTTAGAAATTTGCATAATCTGAAAAGTACAAGAAGTTTTAATGTCCAATTACTGTTAAACTTGTTGATAGCGAATCAGTTTATGTTCACTTTCTTTGAATCGCGTGAAAATGAATATGTTGCTGAAAAATGAAACTTGAAATATGTTGCTGTTTTCAGGTAATGTTTTTTATTATTATTATTATTTAAAATAAGATAGGCAAACGTATATTGTTGTGAAAATGAAGGAAAATGTATTGTACGAAATTTGAAATTCGATGGGGAAGGCCATGAGGTTGCTGGTTCCTTATCTAGATTTAGATTTTTATTATATTGTGATTATTTCTGTTGCCAATATTGACAATCCGAAGTCAGTTTCATTTTAATGTGTGTAACAGTAACACATGATCAACAAATTATGTATTTTAAACCTTGAAGACATTGGTAGTAATATATTTTCGTTGTAATAAACGATTTATCACATTTCATTTTATGAATTATCTTAACTATAATCGTTAAAAAAATGCTTTGTGTGTGTGTGTGTGTGTGTGTGTGTGTGTGTGTGTGTGTGTGTGTGTGTGTGTGTGTGTGTGTGTGTGTGTGTGTGTGTGTGCGCGCGCGCTTTAAAAATCTACTGTTCTGTTTGCCACTGAAGATAGAATTTGAAAACAACAGATCTCGCGTTAGTGAAATTGAATTTCGTGATTATTTATAAATTACTTGTTATTTATCGATGTTTATTATTGAAGTGTTTTTAACTACGCGAAAAATTCCTTAAATACTATTTCTTTCGAAGAAAAAATTACGAATGTATTATTTATTAATACATAAACACTTTTTTTTTCTGTTTTACTTTACGAGTAGTTGCTAATGTTGAATGCTACGTCTTTTTATGTTACAAGAATTCAAGATAGAATCTCTTGAATGTTTTTAAACAAAAAAAATATTTATTTAACTTTTGAATTTAAAGTTGCAATCTCTTTTAATCGGGAAACAATTCCTATTTTTCACTTCCTTTTTATAACATAAGTTGCAAGAGAAAAGATTTATTTTTACACTTTTTTATTCGTTCGCTGTCGAACGTTAAGATATACTTTGGGGGAAGAAAAGAACATTAACGTTATTCCCCTTCCCCTTCTCTTCCCTTGTTTATACGAGAACTGTCTCTTTTAAGACGTGGATGAAATTTTAATCGCTCTTTTCTATATATTGCTAAACGATCTCTCGTTCTGCTTAGTATATGACGAAAGGTGGAGGATTCTTTTTTTCATAGTTACTTGGGCCAGATCAAGTTTTTTCCTCGGGCATTTTGAGAGGGATAGGGGGTTAGTAGGTCTATACTCATTTCAGTAAGAAATTTCATTTCCATGGCGCTTGTTTCTCTGAAAAAAGATTTAATTGTTTTTTTTAATTGAATCTTCTCATGTAATTAGTTCTCAGCTTCATATTTATTGTATGTCTCACACGATATGCCAGCGTACTCTTAAACTAGTAAATCACCCGTTAGCAATGTGGAAGTGTGGTTTTCATTCTTTTTTTCATTGAATGTTATGAGTTAAGCATTGGATTTGATGTTCTGATCTGGAGACTTTGGATCTGTTTTATAAAAGCAGTGTTCATATGGATATCTATTTATATTCGAACCATATACAGTAATACATCGATTTACGCTATCCTGACCCCGGAGTTACGCGGTTTTCAAATCTCATCGATTCGTTTTTTGTTTGAGGGGTGAAATTTGTAATGTGACTGAAATTGTCGATCTTGACAGGCAAATATAAATTTCGAAATGGAACTCTCACAATTAGGAACTGAGCTCATAGAAATGCATGAACATTGAAGGACTTCAGTCTTTAGATCAGAAGATCGAATGACAGGAATGGACAGAAGGCTTCAGTTGAATTGAAAAAGAGTTACACACACACATTTTAGATTCTAACGCATATTTTTTCCACAAAACAAGGAATAAAAAAAATTATCTTTGAGCCGGTACACTACTTTGTTAGATTTTATGAAACCTCCTACATCAAAATAACTTAGATACCATGCATACAAAATCGCAAATCGAAGATTTTATTAAACATTTTCTTTTTGTAAATTATTATTTTCCTTCGTCTCCGGCCCTAAATAAAAATAACTTATATGCGCGAAATTATACCCGGACTTACGCGGTTATCACCTACCGCATAAGTTCGAGGTATTGCTGTAATTTAATCGGGAAAAATAAATTTCATTGAAAATTTGATATAAAATAAAGTATAACAAAATTGGAATTTTAGACGTAATTGAATTAGTGACCGAAATACATCGGGTACTAAATAGGTGTATATTCCTGTTGGTTCATTTCATTCCAGCTTGTTTTGCGATGTCGTTTCTCCTGTATTCCGTTGCATTCTTTGAGAGTTTAATTTTTAGTAAAAATCCGTAACCGAGTAGCTTATAGTTACGAACTCGTGGCCGGTGTTGTCGATTCGTGGGTTGGAAACCTGGTGTCGCTTGTAACCCGCCGTGTAGAAGGGCTGGTGCACGTTAAATCGTTCGCCGCTCCAAGTCCTTTTGTCGTGGTGTGGAAGAGTCGTCCTCGCGTTACTTGACCGTAGTTCAAAATTACTAGGTCAGTTCACAAAAGCCTTTACTGTTGCTTCATAGTGTAACGCAAATTAAAATCGAAGCAAATCAGAATTTTATCATTATCTGATGACAACCTTAAGTGATGTCTTCCTTATCATAATTTTTTTACTCAAAAAGCGATGTTTTTGTCGAGTCTTCATGCCATTACCATGCAGCAGTCTGTCGGAAGCTCCAAGTTTCGTTGGCGTGGCTTGGAAGATAGGCGAGTGAGATACCAATTCAAGCCTCGTAAGCGTTGCTCAAAATTCCGACGCCAATACCCCACATTCTTAAGTCACATTAATTGACTACCCAACCGAAAAATATGTATTATCGTATGTATTGAAATTAATATTCCTTGCAAAAAGTATAAAAATGCTTTTGAATGAATATCAATTATTTATCGCTAAACCGCTAAAGAAAATTATCACTCAGAATACTCCCTAAAGCCTTTTTGCAGTGGCGTAACGTACATCCCCGCACCTCGGAGAGCAGGGTTGTAGAGGGCTCAAAATCTGTCTTTGCGGGGCTAATATTCTCCGTTTCGCCACTGACTTCTTGATATAAGCTAACAGGAGATTCTTCATGCAGAGGACCACTAAGTCGTTTCAAACCGGAAGTCATCGTATGTGATATTTTTTGCAGCATTTCAGTAATAAATTAAATGAACTGAAGGGATCATTATGTGTCCTTTAAATCCGACTAAAAGCCGTTTCTGGCAAAAAGAATTCAATTTAATTTCTTTTTTATATTTCATTCGGATTTCATTTTTCATCGAACAAGTGAGACTGAAGGATATTCAAGGGATATTTCAAAGCATTGTCCTACTTGTAAAGAATTATACGGAAGGTGGATAGTTTGGTAGTTGATGTATTTGAAATTCTCGACTGCTATATTATTATTTTGGGAGTGTTTCTACTTAAAATTTTTAGTGGTTACAATTTTTAGCTTGTTAAAAACGATTACATGACATACGTACAGTAACGCACACAGGAATTTTTCAGGTGTGTGTGTGGGGAGGGGGGTCCGGGGTTGAAAGTTCATCATTCTTGTATCATGCTATTTTTGATTTTGCCGATTTTCAGGAACAAAACACAGTAAAAAAACTTATTGAATAAATAATTAGCATTAATTAATAAAATTAATCATAAATAACAAATATTTAATTAAATTTTACGTATTATGTACTTAGAATTATAACAATCGGACAAAAATCAAGGGCTTTGGGGTCAGGACCCCCTTGTGTACGCCACTGCATACGTAAGTTTCAAATTAAGTTTTCGAACTCGGAACTATTGATTGCCAAGTTGCAGAATATCAGCTCCTTCATCCTCGACGAATTTTGATTAACAGAGAGAAATTTTCTAATGAAAGGATTTAAAAGAAATCGATGGAAATATTCATTTAGTAATAATCGTAACCTCTGAATCTGACTTTAGCTTGTAGTTGTACTTGTACCTATTTATTACATTGAAAGATAATATGAACTAAGGGCCTTTTTTTATAATCCACTACTGCTTAAAATTTGTGCTATTCGGTCAAATGAGTAATAATAAAATAACACTTTTTTTACTTTAGGTATGTACTAGATGTGTTGAAATCTATCTGATCCCTTGATACAATAAAATAAAAAAAAGTTTACAGCAATCTTCTTTGTAGTCCCAAACTGCCATCACCATTCTCCCTATGATTCTAATGCAGTGCCAGAACACCTATTTTGTGGCCTAGTGGTCAAGGTAACGGACTCGTGACTGGTGTGTCATAAATTCGAGCCTTGTACCGCTGAAGATCTCCCTCGTATGGGAAATCTGACTAGAGCTCGAACGTCCTTCCGTTGGTGTGGTGTGGTAGTTAGGAGAGGGGGGCCAACTCAGGTGTTATCCTCGTCACTTGATCATGGTTCAGAATTACGAGGTCCGTCGCCAAAAGCCCTTGAGTAGCTAAAACAATGCGACGTTAATATTCACTCACTCGGAACACCTATTTTGAGATGGCGCGCAGTTGATTCGTCATATTGTGCATAGTCTTCGGTGGATTAAAATGTGGTCTGTTATTAAAGTGGGTTCTTTTCATTTTTTGTCAAAAACGAAAATTCCTCATTTACACTTCCTCGCTTATCATTTCTGAAGACTTGGAAAAAAAAAGTTCACACATGCGCATTGTGATCTCCTACATACGTGCACGAAACCACGCCTCTCTACCTTCATTTGTTTACACACGAAAAATTGTGGTGGGACATCTTTTGAATATACATTTCGTATGCTTCATTGAGTAAAAAAATATTTCTAAGCAGATACGTAATGGGCTTTTTTTTTTTTTAACGCTTACCCGTTATATTATTTTATGAAAAACAAAATTTGATAATGAAAATATTTTTTCCCCTACGGTTCAGTTTAATTGATTTAACAACTAACGTTTTGAGTGAGTGAGTTTTTTTTAAATATAACAAATATAAAAAAAGAATTTATTTATTTTAATTATTTTTAGCTCTTAGATCAATGAAATTTGTATTTTATATGACTTCCATAAATTTTAAAAAAATAAACGCTACATCTTGCATAAAACATATTTGTTAACTTTTTATTTGCATATTGTAATGCAGTGGCGTAACGGATAATATTAGGGTCTCTCAGCAAAGTCGGGTTTTTGTCTTCACAAGTGCCGGATCTTACAAAGGATAGCAAAACCATAACATCAGGCTTTGGGCTCCCTAGATTCCTGCCTCCCCTGCGATGCGGGCGTGTACCTTATGCCATTGTTGTATTGATAATATAAATAATTAAAAAGAAAAGTATGATCTACTTTTTTAATATCGAAAATTGTTTTCAAATTTTTGTAAAGTAGAAATTATACTGACAAAAAAGGGGACAGTTATAAATAAAACATATATTTTTAGCTTACGAATACCATTTTAAATTTTTATGTATTGCTAAAGATAACAAAAATATATATATATTTTTATTTTAACTCATGAATACCACTTGAAATTTTTTATTAGAAAACAAATTTTATTTACTGCTAAAGATTAAAAAAAAAAAATCCGAGAAAGATTTATATATATATATATATATATAAAGGTAAATAGTTGATGCTATGCAAATTTCTTGTTTTTAAAAGCATTTTTTTCTTATGTGTGTGTGTGATATATATATATATAACGTAGTCAAGATTTTCCTTTGAATTTAAAACAAAGCGAAGAAATAAAATTTATTCCGTACGTAAAAAAGTATAATTCTTCGCAAGTCACACAGAGTTCTATTATTATTTTTTTTCACTTAAAAACCATTGTGAAAAATCCTTTTGTGTTCCACTCTTTTAACAATCAATCATTTCTTCCAATTGGGTTTCGACGGACTGTGTGATTTTCATTTCGTATTCATTCTATTTGTGAAACAAATAATATTCATAATATTCCAAATTTTAAAGTATATTTGTCACATTAGTTTTAAATGCTATGAAATGTTTTTCAAAGGCCAAATTTTGACTCGGAGATTTATGTAAGATCTTTTTAGTAGTAATAATTATGTAAAACTAATTTTTTTTAAGAAATGGTAATTTTTTTTTATTTAAAAGAACTTTTTTTACTTTTCAAAAGTCTGTTTTGAATATGCGCATTATAATTTGTTGTGAACTTATTTATAAATGAATCTCTCAAACAATATTACAATTTAAATACCGCTTATCTATTTTAAGCTCCTATTGTTCAAATAATCTTTTTAAGTTTTAATAGCTTGATTTTTATATAAAAAATTGCCTAATATTTACCCTTTAATTTCCTGTTAATATATCTAAAGATTATACGTCATTCCATAGAGATTGTACTTTTATTTATTTAATAAACTATTAAAAAACTCATTTTACTTGTCTCGGGGCTTAACTTTAAGGCCGTACTTCGTGGGTAAAGAAAGAATTGAGAATTTTATGAATTCTTATCGTGGTTTATCATTCTATGAAGAGTGTTGAATGGATTTTTTTTAGAAAATTAAAAGCGTTTTTTGAGACAACTGATAGAGATGAATATTGCAATTAGAGGAGAAAATGTACGGAATGTTTGTATGTCAATGTACGGTAGCTGAAGTTAAAGAGAGAAAGCTGTGGCCTTGAAAGATAGGTTGACCAGGAGATACTAGTCGATCTGTTTTTCAACCTGACTCTATAATCGCTCTGCTAGAATGTTTAGATTGTAATACTAAGTTATTTTTATTTCTTCCTGTGTGTATCTCATACAATCCAGGTGGAAAATGGGAATTTTTTTCCCTCTCTCTTGGCAGAGATTTAAACTCAGTGGATAAAAATGTAGTGACAGACCGATGATTTGAATGAAATACTCATATTTGTTTTAAAATTTTACTGATGTGGGAAAAAAAAAAGAAACACTATAAGCGAAGTTAGGCATCATAACATTATTTTATTAAATGTTATTTTTCTGTGGGTTTCTTCATTGTTAAGTCTTAAATTTTTCTAAAACTGCTTTCACTAATATATAGTATTTATTGTATTCAAAAGTTTTAGAGTATCTGTTTATAAAAAAATTGCTGAAAAGAAAGGAACAATTTTCTTTATATTTTAAAATTACTTTTATCTTATTATATTTCAACGAGTCTCTTCTCGGTTCGATTTCGTGAATGATTGCAAATTTTAGTAACTCTTCCTAATCTTTCGTAACTCACGTTGTACGAAAGTGTGTAGAAAAAGTGCTTTTTTTAACCACAATTTTATATTTTAAATGTCTTTTTGGTAAGAAAATGTGAAATGCATGTAAAGAAAAAACAAGAGTTTATATCGTTATCATGAATTGCTTGTATATTCTTTTGATTGATTTATGTAAAGCTCTGAAAAATGCAAGAATACGAGAAAAATCCTAAAATAAATGTTATCGTGAGTGGATTTTCATTCTTCTAGATAAAAATTCATTTGAATGAATGTCAGGAGCTTTTGTAGAACATCTCAGGTTCAATTTTGAACTGAATAAAAGTTCTTAAAAAATATAGCGATTGAACTTTTTGTTTCCCCTTTTAAAATATTCCTGAACCACATGGGAAAAATGGAGAATAAAATTTTTGGGTGATGTCAGTATTTACGAGTAGCAATAAATTTCCAAAAAGATTTACCGTAAAATCCGGCTTATAGGGTGCACTAGCGTATAACGCTCACCTATACTTTCTTGCTGCATTTTTTAATTTTAAGGTACATTCGCCGTATAACGCGCACCCCCTTTTTTACGAAAATACCTGAAATGTGTGTGTAAATGTGCAATGCTCTTACGTTTTGAAGTCATTTATTCGAGGTATTATCCCAAGATTTTGAAGAAATAGTATACTTCTAGAGCTACAACCCTTTAAATTCATAAAGAATGTCATTTTTCTTTTATAACGCGCACTCATAAATTTCGATCTTATTTTTTGTGTTAAAAGTGCGCATTATACGCCGGATTTTACGGTATGTATATGATGGAGCATTTATTTATGGAATGTATGATGTGATTGATAAGTGAACATTAAGGGGGAGGGTCCAGATCGTCTGTTATTTTTCAAAAGATTTCTATTCTACATCCACCCTTTCTAAATCCAGCTTTAATTTACAACGGAAATTCAAGGTCATTTTGTAAAGTTAAATTTGGACTACGCCTAAAAAAATGAACTGAAAATTTTCCTTTTTTTATAATATAATGCTTTAAGGATTTAATAAGGGGAAGATTTATGGGTAATTCCCGTGGAAGTCCTTAAATAATCAAGAACTTAAGTGAATTTATTTCTGTAGATTATTTGTAAATCATTGTTATAATTCGCTGCATTTTTATCTTTAAAGTTATTTTGCAAGCATGTTTATATACGGAAGTATTAATTATATAGCAGAAGATAAAGTATGCCATAGTTGTTTTCAAAAAATTACAATCCGGAATTTTATAACGTACATGCTTTTAAAAAAAAGCAAATTTTAATTTGAAAAAGAAGCAAGTATATAAAAATTGAAATTCAAATATTGTGGAGTTTTTTTTATGATATTTAAGTATTTAATTCATGAACACTTTTTGAAGTACATTTCATGAACTCTCAAATCGTAAATAAATTCCAGAAAGTGTTTGATGTACTTATTTCAACTCGGAGGTGAGTTTTTAAGTTTCACCAGTGCCGAAGCAACCTCAATTTCTTTTCAAAAATAAAGGCGCCATCTCTAAAATAAATATTTAACATAAAACTTTTTAATTTTTTTTATTCCTAATGGCAGATTATGGTACATAAAACTTTTATTTACGAAAAATATGTACAGGAGAAACTGTTTTTGTGCGGTCTTTTTTTATGCGATTTTATTTTTGTGCGGCCTTTTTTTATGCGGTGTATGAATTTCAATGGCCTTGGCGCCACTGTAATGTTTTCTATCCGTTTACCAGTGGCGTAACGGAGAATGTTAAGTTTTCTTAGGTCAAGCTAAGGTTTTTTTTAAATCATGAAATATAGGAGCATTAATTAGTATAGTTGTGTACCTATTTCATAAAGAAGATACAACATGAATAGCAAGAAAAGAAATGAAACCAACGTAAGTTATTTTTATTTATTCTATTACCTTGAGTAAATGTCGTACTCGTCATTTGATCGAGGTTCAAAATTACGAGGTCCGTCGCCAATAGCCCTCGTGTTGCTTAACAGTGCGGCGTTAATATAACTCTAACTGAAATGTTAAATGATGGTACCTTAATTATCGGTGTTACCACCAGAATCTTGATTGCAATGTGTCGTACGGATACCAAATATCTGTGGGACGGAATTACATGCCTGTTGCATTAGGTCGGTCAATATAAGAGCGTTTAATTCTGGTTGTGGGTGACGCTGAAGTTGCCGTTCAATGATATCCCATTCGTGCTCGATTGGAAAAAGATCTGCTGATCTAGCAGGCCAATGCAACACGTCGACACTCTACGGAGCATGTTGAGATTGCAAAAGTAGTATGAGGGTGCACGTTATCCTGTTGGGAAACACCCCTTATAATAATATTCATAAATAACAGCGCAACAGTTTGAGTCTTCACACTGACGTATAAGTTTGCAGTCAGGTTGCGTAGAGTAACCACAAGAGTGCTGCTGTTAGACAACTGCTCCCCAAACCATAACTCCTGGTGCAAGTCCAGTGTGTCTAGGCCGAAGAATGTTTGCAGGCGCAGACCTGGTTTTCTTTTAAACAATATACAGCCATCACTGGCACAAAGACAGAAACGGCTCTTATTGGAGAACACAACACATCGCCAATCCGCCCTCCAATGAGCTCTAACGTGACATCACTGAAGTCGCAGGTGTCTGTGATATGAAACTAATTGCATGAACGCTACAGGCGTGTGACTCGGTGTTATTCTTCAAACAATCCGATTCGATACATTTCACTGTATCACTCTGGTGCCAACAAAAGTTATAATTTCTGCTGTTGATAGAATAGGATGCTTCACAGCCATGCTACCAATACGTCATCCTTCTCTGTCAGGGATGACCCGTGCGTGGTTGGACCCAGTTTTCTTGAGGTAGTACCTTCCCGTGGACCACTGCTGCCAACAATCATGCACAGTGGATACGTACCTACAGAGGCGTAGCTACCGCCGTATCAATGATACGGGTCCTCCTCGTTTCAGGGGCCCCTAAATGTATGAGCTAAAAATCGTAAAATGTTAAGGAGCCTCATAAAAGGATCTCCAAGGAATTTTGATACAGGGCCCTATCAGGGCTAGCAACGCCAGTGCATTCCTACCAAGTCTTTCTGCAATATCGTGGGGAAAAATCTATCTTTTCTTAGCCTTATTACTCGATCTCGCTCAAAGAGTTGTTGTTAGTGGCTTCTTCGTCTTCTTAAAGGACCAACATTAACTCACTATGTTCAAATCTCAACGATAAATAACGACCACAAAATTTACAACGCGTATTTAAAATACACCTGATTCAAAGTGGCACTACCATCTCCACACTAATGCGCCTAACGCGAAATTTGAATCAAAGTCATCTTTCAGATGTATAAACACTCCTACCAAATTTCGTTTATCTAGCATAATTCCTCCCTGGTGTCGGGATTTTTATTTCCATCAGTGTATTTACTGCATGAACACATATTTAACAATATATATTCAGACCTAACTTTATGCATGATGTATGCAACGTTGATTCAGCACAAATAAAAATGACCATGATTTTTTTTTTATGTATTATAATAGATCAAAATACAAAAGTTACTACAATTTTACTTTCTATCTCTGAACGTACAATTACACAATATTTCCTTGTGTGTAGTTGTGGAAGTAATCGTAGCACAAGTTATCTATCGTACTTGCAGAAAAGAGAAGGAGAAAAAAAGTGTTTTTGCCGTTTGTGTGTGTGTGTGTGCAATAAAGAATACCGACTACTTATTTACACAACCTTTTATCTCTTAGCTCTATCGAGTTGTTCTAAATCTCTATTGCTTTGTACGTATAAAGAAAAAAATACTCCAAACAGGCTTGATACAAAAAGAGAGGGAGAATAAGATTTTGTTAATCTGTTACAAGATATTGCGTGGAAATGAGATATGTTCATTTATATGCGCGATTCAAAATTCGCCGGCTTTTTCTTTCCCAGTGTGAATATGGAAATAACGAACAAGTTGCCGGAATTATTCAACTCCCTAATGAATTCATAGGCTATCTATGAATCAAGATAACGCGAATCCAAAGGTTCAAGTTCCTTGTCAAAAAAGGGAAGCAATATATCTTGAAAAGAATAATTTTTGCCAAAGAGCGTTTGTTTTGATAAGAGCGGTAGATCCCCAGAGTTGTGCAAAAATTTCGCGCATTCCTTCTGAGGATTGCTTTGCTTTAATGGCAGAGATGAGTGAAGTCAATGTCTAGTATCAAGAATGAGGCTTATTAGCATTTTCCTCTGAGATATCAATATTTTAATGACTATTCATGCTAAAAGGCATTTCTTTGAAAAAGAGTTCAGAAACTATCCACTTGTATTCGTGATTGATTGCTGTCAGGAAATACGCGAACCCAAATTTCGTTAAAATATGAGCGTCTAAAACGGAAAGAATGGAGCCTGAAAACTAGAAATTTTTTTTGATAAAAATTGCTTTCGCGTTAATATCGTATCATCAGTGCCGGTTTATCCACTGGGCGCTTGGGGCGGGCGTCCAGGGGCTCAGAGGGGTCTAGAAGGGCCCGGATAAACTGGACTTAACCAGATTTTCTGGTTATAAGTTTCGATCCTTCTGTGCCACCTGTAGATCTTCTGCGCCCAGGGCCTGAAATGAACTTAAATCGGCTCTGCGTATCATGATTTCCCAAACGTGTAGCAAGCGGCATATAAATACGCGTTTCTTGTAATGTAGTTGGAATGAATCGATTTTTTTCTATGTATGATGTATTCCAATTGGATATGTTAAAAGTACAATATTTAAATTCCATGCATATAAAATAATTTTAATGATAAAGTATGATAAATGATGGATATATATAGAGAGAGAGAGAGAAACACTTTCCATAATCATTCCAATTATTTCTTCTGGATATTTTTATGTAAAAAAGCGTTACTAGTTTGAGTCCTATTCTTTAATATTAGCCAAACACGACCTAATAAAGAACGGAGTCTATAGAAAATAAATACACTTACTCCACGACTTGCAATTTATACGACTAACAACCATAAAAATAGAAAATAAGATAAATTTAATTCCTGATGGCTTTATCAAGTTTCCGAGACACACAAGGCCTATAATGGAATGCTTGTATATTTTTTTCTCTGTTATAACAATTATACTTATATCTATTGAATTTCTGTATTTTATGTATACTTTTTATAACCGGCAAATAATGTATAAAAATATCGGAAGTGTAGGAGACTGTTATTAATGAAAATTCAATAATAATAAACTTTCGAAGTTCTATCTATGGGGAAAATTTGTATATTTTCCTTTTTTTAGTTTATATGTATTTGGGGGGGGGGATTGATTTTTATATATATATATATATACTATAAGATCCATTTTTTTACAACTTCTTTTTTATTTTTATTTTTTAACAAAGCTAAAAAAATTATAGTAAGAAATTTAATTCACCGTTATTACTTGTCTACAATAATACTTGTCTCAAATAATGTTCAAAATATTACAGTTGCCATTTTCTTGAAAATTACGGTGTTCCTATTGAATTGATCTTTAGTTATTGTTGAAATTTGATAGTGCTGTCAAAGACATTATACATGCGATTAAGTATGTACATTGTCCTTTATCTTAACCGTTCTGAATATTTTATTAAAACTTTAAAAAACATCTCTAACTGCCTCTTGCTTTTTGGGCACTCCAAACAGAAAAGGAGAAACGAATGTCACACACACAGAGAATCATGTACCATCCCTAGTAAAGGATATGCATAATGCAATTCGAAATTTATTTAAGAAGTAATTTACTATAGTAAAATCAAATGAAACTGTTGGATAAAATATAAATTTATTTTAATCTAAAGGATATTTCTATTATCAAAAAGGGGGGATTTATTTTAAAACAAGAACAGGTAACAGGCAAATACATTGTATGTGTGTGTGTTAAAATTGTATTTTAAATTTCCCCTCAAATAAATTTCAAAATGAAAAAACTTTTTAAAAATCTGATATTTAAAATTTTTTTAAAAAAGAGTCGGCGGGCCGCAATTTAACTACTGGAGGGCCGCTTGTTGGACACCCCTGTGTGGTGTAGATGGAGCCGTTGCACGTTAAATCTGTCGAGACCCAAATGTCCTCCCATTGATGTGGTAAGGAAGTTAGGAGAGGGGGTGCCAGCTCAGGTGTCGTCGTCCCCTTTTGACAATGGTTCAAAATGACGAGGTCCATCTTCAATAGTCCTCGCGTGGGTTTATAGAACGATGTAAATTTAACTCTCTCTCTGTGATGTGATGTACCTCAAACAAAAGCAAGTAATATTAAAAAAAAATTAAGTCAATTCCCCTACTAAGGTCAAGAAAGAAATTTTTTTATTTTGGTTACCT
Source organism: Trichonephila inaurata madagascariensis (assembly GCA_019973955.1). Classification (NCBI taxonomy): domain Eukaryota; kingdom Metazoa; phylum Arthropoda; class Arachnida; order Araneae; family Nephilidae; genus Trichonephila; species Trichonephila inaurata. The sequence goes on from BMAV01011264.1 coordinate 130,481, forward strand.
TTTCTTAAATAGTTACAATTAATATAAATATGTATATACATATTACAGATTCACAATATTAAGTGACAAAATAAAAAGAGATTTTCCTTTTTTCTTTCTATATATTATGTTGGACTATTGTTTGTTTGTATTTATTTATTAATTACATTTAATTATTCTAATAAAATAGAGAGAATAAGTAAAAAAGAAATCACATTCTCAAAAATTAGGCCATCCTAGGTGAGATTCGAGCCCAAGACCTTTGGATTAGAAGTTCAACACTCTACCTAATGCGCTACAGGGACACAACGAACGATTTTCCTTTCTATATATGCTGTTGGGTTATTATTTTTGTTTGTTACTATTTATTCATTAATTAAATAGAATTAATGAATTAAAATATTTGGGAAAAAACTGTAATAACATCAAGTATCATCCACTACAAGCTTAAAAAATGTATTTGAACTTGAATGGATGAATAGAAAAGTATTTTGTTAACGATTGAAAATTTGAACAAGATATATATATATATATATATATATATATATATATATATATATATATATATATATACATACATAAGGGAGAGAGTGAACTAATAGTAGGAATTGAAAACTGATCAAAAGTATAGTTCTATTTCTATAGAATAAATTGCTGATGTTGAAAAACTCAAATCTCTCAAACTCAAATCTATTTGTTTACAACATATATTTTTCAAGCAGAATTCATTGCGAACTATATACACCTTATTTTGTTCGTTATAATAATATGAAAATCTGAGTAATTCTATAAATCTTAAGGAAATTTTGAATTGTATCATTTGCTGCAAAGATAATGTGTAGCTATGGCATTGAAACTAGGACATGAACGAATAAAATTATTTTAAGATTAAATAATCAATAGCGTATGTAAAAATAAAAGAATTTATATATATAATTATAATTATATATATTCTCGTCAACACATATATTCTAAGATATAGTATGCATAAATATAATCAGGGCTGGCGAATTTTTGATGACGATGATGTAATGCAATAATAAAATTACAAGTATAATAGTAAATAACTTAATCTAAATCAGACTTAACATACAATCGGTTTAATAAAAGCACCTGCGATCTAAAACTTGCCGATTACCTGTAAATTAAAACAAGGGGGCTTTCTATTAAAATTTTCAATGACTGATATTTGACTCTATTCTTCCAACACAACTCGGAAAAGGATTTCAATAACTTCCATCAAAGACCCTTGTATGCATCCTTTTGAAATCTCCTCATTATTGTGACGTTGACAGACATTCCGCTCAGGAAATGGCAGTGATCTGACGCTTCATTTCCGTTTTGTAAATTTAAGATTAAATCTCGCACTGAAAGTTATTAACAGTTCCTGAAATTCTTTTCATGTTTCCATAAATCATAACACTGACGATTTATCCCCATTCAAAAATTCTTGATTAAATCATCTACTGGATGAATGAAAGTTCTTGAAATTACAGCGACATGCCAGTGATGTTTTTGACACGGCTATTTCAAGAAATACTTCAAAATGTTTGTCAGATTTCGAAGTATTTGGCAGTAGATATGACGCAGTTGACCTCTATTCATAAATTTAAGATTAAATCGCCCACGCAGAGGCGTACTCAAGGGTGGGGTTTTGGGGGGTTCAAACCCCTCCCATAGACCAACAGATTATTAATTTTTATCATAAAGATTTAAGCCTCAGCTATTTCGTCTGCGTTTTTTTTTTAAATATATAACCCCTCCCATAAAAGTCTTCTGTATACACCACTGCACCCAAGAAGCCACAGTAATAGTTCCTGAAATTCCCTCCGATTTCTCATAAAACTTTTTTGAATATTCTCACCAGCAGTGACGTCAAAAGATGTACTCCGAAAGATTTGTCATGTTTCGAAATACTCGTGATATCGTCACAGCAACACTATTAGTAATTGGTAACTACGGTAACTTCCATTCATAAATTTTTGATTAGATCATCCAAATAGCAAAGTAAAATCTCACCCGTGAATTTCTTCTTACAGCTGCGTCAAGTAAGCGAAAGCGAAGGTAATTTGCGGTCTTGTAATGGGACTCCGGTTTGCAAACGCGGTTATTGTAATGGTTGCGAAATGGCGTAGTTGGTGTCTTGAATTGGAATTTTTGATTGCGAATGAGAGGGAGAAAGAAAAGAGCGAGAGCGACTGACCTTGATTCTATGTTCATTCATTAGTTGGCTTGCCGTATATGGAGTCCCCAAAGCCAGTAATTTAGGTCATTGGCCTTACAAACGGAGGAGTGACATAATTCGGTCTGTCTTATTCATTGTTGGCTCTCGTTGCTTATAGTGATGTCTCAAATTGTCCTTTTAACTACATCCTGTTGACGTGACTCTAAACTCTGGGCTTTGTTCATTAGGCTGGTCACTTCCGACCACTCTTGCAGATCACTTTAACTAGAACAGTTGTCTACCACAGTTGGTGGAAGGGTTTCCTCTTCACACTTCCTCATTCAGATATTGCATATAGCGCTCAGGGTAGACTGATTTATGTTCGGGTTACAATATGTGACATTTCCTCGCAGTGGCGTTTGCGTATACACCACTGCGTGGCCCGATTTATGAGATAAAATTTTCCGACTCTTTGGCGTCGGAGGAATTTTCTCGTAAATCTAGTGCCAATTTAGATTACAAGATGGCTTTAGTAACACTCTTGTTTGTGCAGGAGAAAGAATGACGGCTGGCATCATTAGTGATAAACACATTAACTTTATAACTGATATTCCCCTTCAAGCTCTCATCGTGTATTTTTACTGGGTATTTTCCAAATTTGCGTTGAACATTGGTAATGGTATTGAGTTGCCGGATTCACTTTTCAGCGTGAGGTCAATTTTCTCATAAATTACTCGGCAGCTTTTTAGCACTTGAGATCGAATTAGATGACGTCTTGGATCATCAGCAATTGGAATTGGTGAGATTCTTTCAAAGAAGACGTCGTTTTTTTCGTGTACATGTTTTGTTCGAACTTTTAATTGCAATTTTTTTTTATTGTAAAGTTAAAAAATAATTATATACATGTATTAATATCTGAGGAAAACGGTTTGTTAAATAAGTTCATTCAAGATAGTTTCTCTGTAGCAACACACACCAAGGAAGAAGTTAATCAGTACTTAGTAAGTTGTTTAGTTTTTTTTTTTTTTTAAATAGTTTTTACCTGGAATTTTTGTAAAATGTGGTAAATTAGCATTTTTCTTCTGTGAGAGCATGAAGTGGTTATTGTGGCTATTCTCAATACTCACGAACCATGCCATGAAAATTCTTTGCTATGTCTTAAATTCTTATATTATTCACCCGTCGTAAATCATGTGAATCATTAAATCTGCCGACAAAGTGTGTATTGACTTAACATTGAATACTAAACTAAAACTGTTACTTATAACTGGTATTTTGACAGTTATTTAGTTATATGCGGTTAGTGTAAATGCAATCAATTCTTACCAAACCACAACGAGTTTAGAGAATCCTAATTTATGTTATAAAAGCGAAAGTTTGTGAGGATGTTTGGTCGTCTTTCACGCAAAAACAACAGAATGGATTTTAATGAAACTTTACAATAATATAGCTTATAAATCAGAATAACACAAAGGCTATAATTTATAAAGATATTGTGTGAAGTTTTCAAAATATAACGACCATTGTCAAGAAAGTAGGAAAAAATTCTGCCATTTGCAAAAGAAGCCCGTGACAGCATTCATCTATCTTTTTTATCCCTTTTGTTTTGTCTACGCCATGCCTCAGTGCGCCCTCTCTTTTAATTTATTCCGTTCATCAGTGTAATCACTATTTTTTTTTATTTCATAATAAAACTAGATTTTGAAGGGAGAGGTGGTGGCAAGATTTTAACATGAAATAAATACAACAAAAAGTAATATTAATGTATTACACTTCCTGATATAAATTATTTACACTATTTTAAGCGTTCATTACACAAAATTTGTAACAATAACAGCGGAAGGAAAAACTATGAAATTGAAATAAAATATCAAAGTGTTTTTATCAGTTTTTTTTTCTTTTTGAATGTTTTTTTTTTCAGTACATGTAAATATATATCTACGCTTTCCCCCATACTGTTTTTTTATAACTTATATATATTAATTAAAATCCATTTTCTATAAGTAATAAATAAAAGAAAAGTTTACAGATAGTTATTGAAACGATTGCTTTTTTTTAATGCTTGAATAAACATATATATATATATGTTATGTTATATATATATATATGTTGATTCTGTGCTTCCATATTCAGTCTGTGACCGCGAGGAATTAAATTATACCTGAACTTTAATCCTGGTTGAATACAGCTCTTTTTTTCAACTTTTCTTTCTTACTTTTTTTTTTTTGATGCACCAGATTCCCTTTATCTCTCTCTTAGTGCCTAAGCTTGACATGATTGATAAATTATAAAAAATGCCCAGTACAACAATTATTTATTCTCACATCAAATACTTTAAAAATTTATAATTTAATATAGAAACATGAAGCGAGACTGCGTCTGCAAGCGATATTTTAATTGGCTTTCTAAGGATGCGAAGTCCCGAGTTATGCCCCGTCTCTGACCGAGGACTCCCCGCGATTACAGCTTAACTCCAGCTAATGTTGCCAAACTAAATACGAACGAATGAGCGAAAACGACAAAGTTGAGAAATTTTTAATAAAAGAAAATAGAAAACAATATTTTTACGAATTATTTATTCACATACTTTCATGCACAGATAAATAGAATACGTTTTTAAAAAAGTCTATATCAATTTTTCCGTATCTTATGGCGAAAAGCAGATAGTTGAGAATTTTCTAATTTATTAACTAAAAAACCCTGTGGCGTGCATTTTTGGATTTTCCTTACTGTTCGTTTAATTTATTCCGGCTTTGAGGCGCGAGGCAGTGGTCCACACCGCCCACGCCTTACGCCGCCTCTGGGTATTAACACACAAGAGTGTAGGAATGAGAAAAAGTTCCCCGAGTGAGATGAATGGAAAAACGAAGTCATGTAGTGTGGCCACCCAGATCTCTAGCCATAACACATTTGGACTTATTTTCGTAGGGATACGTGAAAAACACTGTTTACCAGTCTGATGAGTGACACTGATGACATGACAAGTCGAATGACTGTGGCCATTCAGATTGGTAATCTTGCGGTGCTTCATAGAACGTGGCTAGAAGTCCCGTGTAAGCTCGATGTGTTGCGTGCAAGCAAGAACGTCTTAAGACTTCTTGAGGCCCTGTGCCTTTACGCAAAAGTAGACCCTGTTCCCCTACACAGATGTACAAACCCCACCAATAACTCGTAAAAGTAGACAGTGCCATAGCATTCGCTGTCAAATACACGTACCAACCGCCGTTAGGCTGAGTGAGTAATGATGGTGTACGGTGGTAGGCTTAGGCCTATACATGGACGACGGTCATCGCATGTAGCCAGTTGACATAGAGTCCAAAATTACCAGTTTTTCGGAGAATACAACCGGAAATAACATTTGACCGTTGAAATGATTCGAATCGTGATCTTATGAAGGCTGAGTCGAGAACGAGACGAGGCCCCTATTGCGGCCGAGTCCCTGGGCCCAGCTGGCCCATGCCTTAGACGACTCTGCGCGCAACTAATGATGCGCACATTAAAATCGTGCAAGAAGGCATTGTAAAAAACAAACCCTTTAATGTTTTTTTTCAATATAATAAAAATTTTTAAAAAAGACGTAAGTGAGTATCTTTGTTTTTTTTGTAATTAATATTTGAAAGCGTAGTCTTACTTTTCGGGCACCCTATATAATTATATTTACTGAGGTTTTATTGAATTTATTTTAAATATATATTCTAAAATTGACATCTGTAATGTCATAACCCTTAATTTTTTTTTGCATAATTCCCCAGTCCCTAAGGAAAGGAAATCGAGAAGAAGCTCGGGGAGCAGTGGCCTCTTTCCTTTAGTCCCCTTATCTGGCATAGGTAAATGCACGAGTTTACAGCTCGCCTGTTATCAGCAATCGCGCGACTCTTCAGAATAACCTTGTGGAAGCTCAAGGTTTATTTCATCGATGCTCACTATCTAGTTCTTCCCGCCGTTGGAGAAGCGCTTCCTCGTTGCAAAACGGCTTCCAAAAATAACGAACACTGCAATTTTTTCCATTGCTATCAGTTGTTTTTAAATGTAATTACTATAACTAGTATTTGTAACCATCATCAACAAACTGTTCGTGTTACTAAGCGTTGAAAGATCCCTTGTTGAAAAACTGCTTCTTCGGTTGATAAAAACGACACTTTTTTTTTTCACTGAAGCTAACTTAGAAGAGTGATTTCCAAATTTTTTAGCAGTGGGTCAAAAATAAAAACTTTTGTCACACCAAAGGAATTTCCTAAAAAACGCAGTAAAAGCTATAAGAAATTTTAAATTTGCAAAATTCTCAAATATTTGTACTAATGGGTTAAATGAAGCTTGGACAATTTTTTAAAAATTTATATCTTTAAAAATATATACAGAAAAATGTTTGAAACTAAATATAAAAGTAAGTAAATATTTTTATATAAATAATTTTTATTTATATTTTTATAGCAGATTCCAACTTCTATACTTTTAAAAGTTTTTAAATAAGTTTTAATATAAATTCTGACCTCTATATCACAAATATAACATGCAAAAGCAATTAATTATTATTTTTTAAATTTTAAGCATTGTAATTGATAATTTCTATTGTTTTAAAACCTGTGACGGAGAGAATAGAACTCTAAGCGAGCCGTAGTTAGGGCATTACTGCTTTAGAGCAGCCTTATGTTAGAAGGTACATTGGATTAGCAACAATTTAATGAAACCGAGAATTCAGTAAGAAGAATAAGTTATTTTTACTGAATAATTAACACTTTTAATATATATATTACTGTTTATTCTCGCACAATAAGATTACAGTTGAGGAGACTGCCCGTTACATCTAAAAACGTACTTGATTTTTAAATGAATTAGGAGTTTATACCAATTCCACAGTAATATGCTTTTGCGCAATTGTATTGAATTGTATAATGAAAACCTCACATACTAAATAGGCGAATGTATGACGAATAGAATGTCTTCAGAAACTATTGTTTTTGAAGCTTCGATCATATTATGTACTCTTCGTTACTAGTGACTTCGTAATAGTGTCTGTGTGATCTTTAATTTTCACAGGAAAAAGAATGAATGGAAATACGATGAGCTTTACTGAAAGAACAATACTTTAAACAGAATTTGAATTGTTTTCTTTGCTCATTCTGTTTTTTGAGATTTTTTTTCAGATATCCGATTTGATATAGTAAATTTATTCTTTGTAGTCGAAATTCATTGTAACTAAGTCCAAATTTAATAAAGTGACGTTGAAAAAATGAAACGTGCTAGTTTTCAGTTAAAGTAAAAATTATACTGATCAACACACAACATAAATTTCATAGTCACCTTACAGTAGGAGGTCATGAACATAGAAAACTCAAAATAGTGTCTTAAATGAGTAAATAAAGGAATATAACCGTATTTATTTTTATTTATTTTTTTTATTTAGTTGAAGTCCTTAAGAAAAAGTGTTCATATAATATTATCTGAGATATCCTTCGTTTAAACCCAAGGACAAAAGAATATTTCATTTTAAAAATATATTAACAGCAAAAAAAATGTGGAAAGTTTAAACGAGAATGTAATTTTATAGAACTTTGTGCGAAGTTGTGTGAAAGCATATGCTTTTTGTTGTATTGCTGGGCATATCTTTTTAATTAGATACACCTAGCATTTTGAAAATGGTTTTAATGACGAAATTTAAGACAAATATAAATTTACAAAGAATATGTAAAATGTGACAACCAATCACACACACACAAAATATATGCCTTACCTTTGAAAAAGAAAAACAACCAATGAACTTACATTTCAACGACCAATTTATTTGCATGTCCAACAGGTTTTCACAATCTTTGTAAAACTACCGCCTATTAAGTACCTTCTCTACAAGCAAGATCAGTCTAGGATGTGGTTTTGCTGCAGAATTAAAAAGTTGATGAAAGGGCAATATATATATATATGTATAAAACTGTGAAGTTGCCCCCCTCGGGTGCCCTTGATTATCAGCGTGAGCTAGAGGTGTAGGAATAAATGAAGAACCAGGAGCTGGCATGATCTTAATATGACTTTATTAAGACCTTAAACTTCTAACAGATTAGATAATAATTATATATGTGAGAGAATCTACGGTGGATAAACACACAAATATATATATAATAGCGTAACCCGGACCACTATCAATAACAAACCCGCCTAAGCTCAATTACAATGCTATCACAGATCCGAATATTAAATAGTCACTCCTACCTTAATGTCGAATGAAGTAGCGATCAATCTGATTCTAGTTGAGGTTGCGGTTCACAAGAGTGCAATGGTATGCACCTTGACCTAAGGGCTCTCTGACACGGATAATTTCTGTTGGCTGTTACTTAACCTTTCAAAAACTCTTCACACTTGAATCACGAACTACCATAACATTCCCCAAATTGCCCCCCTCAGAGGGCTCACCTTCTTTAGGTGGGTACGAGTGTCACAATCCCGAGGTACCCTAGAGATCTTTTCCTTTTCCCAAGGGGTTTACTATCTTTGGTAAACACGGGTGTCACGACCCCGGGGTACCCCAGTGATCCTTCTCTATTTTCGACCCTCCATCTTGTCATCCAATTTCTTTTCCCGTCCAGACCACAGACCTATGAATGTTTGGCGCAGTATAGCCAAAACTAGCTCTTGCGCCATAAAACACCAAACTCATCATCATCATCACCCCAAATTGCCACCCCGCTTACTCTAACTTCTGTTATTTAAAAGCTTCCTAATTTGCATCTTTCCTTCACGCTTCACTTGGGTTTGGTTGGAAAAGAGTTGCCATTAATTCTGGCCCCAAAGAACCCAAAGGACATGTTAATGAAAAGACGCGTGAGCCCGTCACAATACTTCAATCATTTTACATTAAGAGAGGTGACACTTTGAGAGGTTGACCAATTATTAACGTCGCATTCGAAGCAATACGAGGAAGAGGGTGGGGGGCGCCATTGACAACGGATCTTGTAATTTTAAACCACGTGACGACCATTGCTCACATGAGCTGACATACCTCTCTCCAAAATTCCATACTACAACAGTGTGAAAACTTTAAGCCTCGATGAATCTAACATCCAATAGTACCCTTCCCTACATGTCGGGTTTTTAGTTACATCGGGTACTCAAAAGCAACACTCGACATACACAACGTTGGTCAATAGTTCGCGATCGAAAAAGGCACACAAGAATGAAATTTTTATACATAAGAACCGGCTTGCCTTCAACAGTTGCTTACAATGAGTACTAATATAAAATGTCTTTTGTAGTACTTATTCACGAAAAGTGTGTTAATAAACTAAAACGACTAATTTCCTGTGTACACTTCTATTTTTTACAATTGTTGAGAAACACTGCATGATGTGTTTTCAACTCTGAGAATTTACTGTGTTTGATAAATAACAAAATGACGAGCGTCAGTCTTGAATTTTACTAAAATTCCGAGAAAAAGGCAACAAAAAGCTCTATAGTCCGTTTGGCAAAAGTATGAAAAATATACATTATAGCCTGTCATGTGTGAAATAAAATTAATACATGCAAAGAAGATAAATATCTGCCACGAATTTAGGACTACGTTGGGCGGTAAAAATACTCTTGACATGACAACAAACTTGATAATCAGGGGTTTCTTCGACGAAAATTTATGAGGATTTCATTTAACTTGGAAAGTGGCTTTGCATTTCTGAATATATATTTCTCGATTTTCTTTAAACCACCTAAAAGCTATGAAAAAAGATATATAATTCATATATTATATATGCCTACACAAGCATATTGTCTTTCATGCTGAAAATTGTTTAAAGGATCCAAAAGTTCTCAGTGAATTCACCAAATTATCAACAACAGTTATCTGTATACTTTCGTCTTCAAAGGGGGGGGTTTTCAGATAACTATGTATGTGGTTATCTAATCAATTATACCAACAATTTCTTGGAGAAAATTTTTGGAAATGATGTGGAAAGAAGTCATTTTTTCCCCTTAAAAAAACCGATAAACAAATTTTTTTTAAGAAAAAAAAAGATATCTTTTAAGATTGATAAAAATAACTATAAATCGATGCTGTAAATGTGTGTTTCCTCATCAATTTTAGAATTCTGTTTCGGAAACATTTGAAAATCAAGCAAAAACGATTAATATATAAGCTCAAACAAAATCAATATCAGATATACGATAATTCTGCGTTATTTCAAGTTGAATTTTATTAAATGCTTTTGTATGAAATGTACCAATATAAGTCTCAGATCAGGGGTGGAGAACATGAAGTCTTTACGACCATCAGATGTAATCTTTTTAAGATAATTTAAATTTTGTGTGGTGATTTCTGAGACGTCATTCCAAATCACTTATTGATTTACTTGTCTTCATTTTAATCGATTAATTGTTTATTTACATCGCACTTTGAAGCAACACCAGGGCTATAGTGATGAACCTCATAATTATTAACCGTTGTCACGTGGGGAGGTAGACACCTGAACTCAGTGGCGTAGCTTACACCCCCGCATTTCGGGGGGGGGGAGAGGCAAAGCCTGATAAAATTAGGTTTGGAGCCTAAGAATTAACTTACAGTGGGGGGCCCTAATGAGGTATCCGTTAAGCTACTGCCTGAGCTAGCATCCCACTTCTACATAAAGCCAACGTGTAGACCAGTGATTCCCAAAGTGGTCTATATCGACCTGCAGGGGTCCTCGTCTCCAAAAAAAAATAATTTGGGGGTCCATGAGGTGTAAATGGGGGTCTACAATGGTGACTCTCATTAAACCAAATCGTGACATTAATTTTAAAAGAAATTTAATCAAGTGGAAAACAGATTTACCTATTTACGAGATTTATTTACTTAACTTAATGAGGTTAATTTACAGTTACAAGGACCATCATTTCAGCGTTTCTTGCCAGAATTAAGCTTAGGAGTATACTTGATATATATCAGTATGATATACATCCCGAATTTTCCTAGTTTCTCAATTTGTCACACACAATCTGCCAGGACAATAACGTTTTAACCTACGTTCAACATTTAATGCCCCCTTTTTCAGATTCTGAAACTAGATCTGAGAATTCTTTGACTATGGGAATTTAACAGTAGGCAATGAATTCATAGGGGCTGATGGGGAGATAAAACAAATGTCAGATTATAAGAGGAACTGATCGGAATAGGCACTAAGAAGATCTTGAAGCAAAGTTTAGAAACGGATATCAAACACACACAGCAATTTCGGAAGCAACAGATTCATCCCTCCCATGAAAAGCATTTGTTTGTTGCTCGGTTACTTTATGTAACAGTTATTTTATGCATTAATTAAATTTTAATTTAATTAATTAACATGTGTGTCTTAAGTTTTAAACACTATACATGACTACAGTTAGAAATTTAAATCTTTTAAAAAAGAAAGTATAGCTCTTTATCTATATACAAGTTGTCAAAAAATCATTTAAGTTGATAAATTTGCAAAAATTTAATATTAGGTAAGTAGGGGTAAAGCCGAAAAACATGGCAAGGGACAAAAAAGCTTGGGAACTTCTGGTGTAGACTTTAAACCTCGACAGATTCAGCATGCATCAGCCCCTCTCCTAATACCGGTTTTTTTGTTTTGTTATTGGAATGTAAACAAGATTCGGATTTTCGAGTTATCGTGTTAGAGGGGTGTGAAAGTTTAGAGGGGGGGTTTGTCGCCCCTTTTTGGACCAGGTTCAAGTTCGTAGTTCTTAAAAAAACCCCGTTTATTGCTGTGATTGTTGCTGAGGGGCCACAGTTTGCGGACAAAAATAAAAAATGCCCCCCTTTCTCAAAAAAAAAACTAAAATTTAAAAAAAGATAAATTTTCCAAGATGCACCCTATAAAATTTGAATAATTCTTGGAACAAAAACGCATAACAATATTAACATGTATATTATTTTAAGTCAAATAAAAAAAATTTGAAATTTTTTTTAAAAATTTTACCTGTTACTAATTCAAAAAAGTAAGAGAAAAATCCCCTTTCAGCATGGCTTTTCGAAAAAGGTCTACTGATGGTTGATATAATTTACCTTATACACACACACAAACTTTTTTATACCCAAAAAAAGATAAAATAAAACATCTTATTCTCAATTAAAAAAAACTCTTTTTCCCCTTGTCCCCTTTTATTCCCAATTGGCGTAACGGATATTTTAGTGCCCCTGCGAAGTCAAGTTTGGCTCAAGCCCAAATCGTACTTGATTTCCCAGCCCCTTTAACCCCTCCCCTCCGGGGGGGTGTACTTTAAAACCCACCGGACGTCTTATGGATAAAATGAATGTCCTTAGTAACCCCCTCCGGGATGGCACTCCGAGACAGTTACTAGTGAAAGATGTGTAAACTTATCGAATTTCTGGTTTGAACATATAATTCCGCATCGAACTCTTAAGTTTTAACATTAAAAAAAAAACATGACATTAAACATGCAGAGTATAAAATAAGGAAGAAGGATACAATAAAATGAAAAACCCAAAATTTAAAACCCAACCAAATTTTCAGAAAAAAAATATGAAATTTTTTTTTAACAAATATTTTATATATTTCAAAATTAATCCCAAAAGCCGCCCCGGGGTTCCCCTTTTTTCCCTCTCTAGAGCCGCCTCTGTTGTCGTCAATACAAAAGCAAACAAGGGATATTACATTTTATAATAAGAGGGTTTTGAAACTTGTGCTTCAAATTTACTAAACATCAAACTACAATTCTTGTTAATGTAGTGCTATGTTTTAGAACGTATAGAGAGTTTTATATTCAAAACATTTTTTTAATTCAAAAATACAGTTGAACTCTGTATTAAAATTTTTAGATCTAAAATGCCATTTTACTATACTCCCCACATAACGGAATATTTTTTTTACCTGAAAATTCCCCAATATTAATTTCACTCTCCTAAACAGAAGTGTATTTTTATCAGTAGATCTATTTTTTTCTTGAATAAAATGTGGGCTTAATCTCCTATTCTATAAAGCTAAAAGTTTTCACTTAATATTTAAAAGAATAAAAATTGTTTAATTATGGAATGGGTTTAAATTTAAGAAACGCAGTATTATAAATAGTATATGAATGGCAAGGTTGCAAATTTTAGTGAAAATTGAGACGTTTTTCGCTCTTAAAATGTGTTCCGAGTTTAGTTGAGAGGCCCTCCGCGAAATATCTTACTCGAAAAAATTCTCTTATTTTAAATACAGTAAGACCTCTATATAACAAACTCGCTCAATCCCGGAAAAAAAGTTCGTTTAAAGGAAAATTCGTTTGTGTAGAGGTTATTTTAATATACTTTACAAAAAAAAACAAATTTTAATTTTATAAAACACTATATATTAAAAATAATTATTACACCTTTTTTTTAAATTTATATGTTTTATTTTTTATCTTACCCCTCAAAAAAAAAAACTGCAAAAGGAAAAAAAAGAATTCGAAGAATTCACTGTATTTTTAATATTAAAAAAAAATTTTATACTAAAATTAATAATTTTGGATATTTTTTAATTTAAAAGCACACAAGTAAAAAAAAAACATACATTTTTTATAATTGAACTGGGGCAGTTCCACTGAGGGGGGAAAAAAGGAATCGAAGATGTTTCAATGATGAGCAATGAGGGTTAAAGGTTACCCCCTTGGATAAACGTCAGAACTCGTTTCTCTCGTGAGTTAGGATCTAATAAAACCAGTTCAAGATTTATGACCACCATAAAATGAGTTAAAGAGAGAATAACTTTATATTTTTTCAGAAATACTTGAAAAAAAAAAGAACAAAAATTGAATCACAAAAGAAAAAGTTCGTTCTATAGAAAATGAACTTCGCTATAGAGAGGTTATTTTACGAAGATAATCGTGAAATGTTCCAGGAGAAAGTTCACTCTATAGAAAAATTCGCAATCTAGAGGTTCGAATGTATAAGAATGATAGTGCTAAGAATTACATTGAAAAATTACAAGATTTGAAAACAAAAAGAAACTGTATCATTCATCCACCACGATTAAAAACAACTGATTTTCAAATAGGATTTTGCAATCTTTCTAAAAAAGTCTTTACAAATACAACTGGACTTCTATATAACGAAGTGCTAAATCCCGGATAAAATTCGTTACATGGAAAATTCGTTATATAGAAGTTCATCTTTTAATACACTTTATAAACTACATAAAAAAAAATTCATAAACACCACTATATATTAAAACAAGTTATTATTCACACCTGTTTTAAATGATTAGTATATGTTTGTTTTATATATCTTACTCATAAAAAAAAAAGATAGAAAGAAAAACTTCGAGTAAAATAAGAAAAATAATGTCGAAGAATACACTATATTTTCAATATTAAAATTAATAACTTTTATGGACGTTTTCTAATTTAAAGCATAGAAGTAATATTAAACATACATTATTTTATAACTGGAACACGAGGACGTGGGACAACTCCACTGAGTCTTAAAAGGGATATGGTAGATATTTCTAGTGAACTAGACAATGGGGCTTAAAGGTTGCACTTCTAGGATGAAACGTCCAGAACTCTATTGCTCTCGGCGAGTTAGAATCTAATAAAACCAGTTCAAGATTTATGACCACCATAAACTATGTTAAAGAGAGAATAACTTGAAATGTTCAGAGATACTTTAAAAATAGGAAGAAAAAAAATTGAATAACAAAAGACAAAGTTCGTTATATAGAAAATGCACTTCGCTATAGAGAGGTTATTTTACGAAGAAAATCGTGAAATGTTTAATGTTCCAGGAAAAAGTTCGCTATATTAAGGTGACCAACCATCCTCTTTTTGGAAGGACAGTCCTCCTTTTATAGGTTCTGTCCTTCCTCGAAAAGTGTCCTCCTTTTTAATATATTAAAATTAATCTGTTAATCATTATTCAGAGATGAACCAAACATGTTTCCAATATGTCGAAGAATAGTCTGAAACAAATGCCACAGGAAATAACAGTTCTCAATGGTGTTTTTTGACTTCGTCTCAAGTAAATTGGGCAAGTAAAGAAAATTATGTTTTTTTATCGAAAGAAATGTCTGATATTAAATTGATGACAATTGTCTGTTAGAATAAATTAGAAGACTGAATGTATATTTAAATTCTAATAAATTGGAACAATTGATAAATCAGCATGCTGAAAATGATAAAGAATGGAGGGAAATACTTAACCACTTCAAAAATGAACACTTTCCATATAATTTAGTTATTCTTGATGAATTTACATTGTGCTGACCTGGAACTAATGCAGAAATTCGAGGAGTTTTTTCAGTTGGTAATGATTTTTGGAGAAGTGAGAAATTAAGATTGAATGTTTATACTTTAGCTGTAGCACTTATACTGTAAAGCTCAATTTAAAGGATATTTTTTGCTCCGAATTTTCTGATGTATTAGAAAATATAATGATAAAAAAATATTCAATGGGAAAATACTCATTTAAGTAAACAATTAAAAGGAATGCAAGTGTAATTAGCGTATTTTTATTTGAATTAATAAAATGTTTCATATATTTACGTTGTAACTTTTTCTTAAATTTTTCGCGCGCGTTCTCCTTTTCATTGTAAAAAAAACTGGTCACCTTAGCTCTGTAGAAAAATTCGCAATATAGAGGTTCGACTGTATTTCTAACTATTTTAGTAGCATTAATTTTCTACTGGAATTGTAAGAGTGGAGAAATTGAAGTTGGAGCACATCCTGTTCTCTCTCGACGCTGAATAGTCAGTCGGCGGAGAAAAGAGAAATTCTCTCTCTCTCTCTCTCTCTCTACTTTACCCATTTTCCTAAAACAACACTTCACCGGAAGTCTTGCTACTAAAATTACCGCAACTGAAGCCTAAAATGGGTGGATCCTTAGACTGACATCCGCTATGTGGGCAGCTGACTCCCCACCCCATCCCTTTTTAAAAATCGTTTGGCGAATTCACATACGATTCTTTCTCAGATTCCTGATACAGGATGCAGGGGCGTAGCCACAGAATTATTCAGGAGGCGTCCAGTTGTTATTTCTGATAGTAATTAATATTGTTATTATGCATGATTTAATG
The DNA here is from genome assembly GCA_019973955.1 of Trichonephila inaurata madagascariensis. Taxonomy (NCBI): domain Eukaryota; kingdom Metazoa; phylum Arthropoda; class Arachnida; order Araneae; family Nephilidae; genus Trichonephila; species Trichonephila inaurata. The sequence goes on from BMAV01011264.1 coordinate 146,612, forward strand.
ATGAATTAATTTAAGTCACTTCATTTAATGTATAAGTTAAAGCTGAACTAATTTTGCAGTCAAATCCTGAAAATGTGTTCCTTTGTCAGCTCTATTGAATCCGTTGAGTGGGGAGGGACTTTTTTTTTTACGCATAATTAATTATTTTAAATTAGGAAATGATAAAAGATGAAAGTTTATTTCAGGCATTTATGATGAAGGTTGACTTTAAGCTTTTCTGTATACTTATAATTCAAAATATTTGCGTCAAAAATAGAATATGGCATGAAATGTTTGGAGTTGACTGCAGAAAGTCACTATTTTTAGTGTTCTAGTACGTGATATAAACTAAAAATGCGGAAATTCGTCACACACACTTATATATATGATGAGAAGAATTTGACCTAATAATGCTAAAGAAATTTGGCACAAGATTTATTTGAACAATATTTTATAGTTATCTTGAGCAATAAAAAATTTAAGAGATTTTCTATATCTATGCAAAGAAAATCAACCAATATTTTACGGTCTTTTTTATGTAAGCATCCGAAAGTGTTAATATAGAAAACGGAATTAAAAACCTGACATGCAAATCATCAACCATTAGATATGTTACCGTTAAAGTGTGAAATCCGTTGTTTCATAGAATAACTAGCTATTTCATGAAATAACTAGACAAGTTAGTCAAAGTATATAAAATTATTGAGTTCTATGATTTAACTAGGTATTCTATAGAATAACGATTACTTGATCGTTAAAATATGAAATACGGCCCTCGAAAGTTCTTTGAACCGATTCTAGCAGCTTTGAGAAGGATTTTTCCGATTAGCAACTAGAGATGAACGAATAAAACAGTAGTACTCTAGGTATCAGTTCAGTATGTCAGCAAGAATTAATTTCCATTGAAGAAGTTCCAAATATTAACACAACACTTCGATCTGTCGCTACAGTTCAAAGTTGCGGTACTGGACAAGGATTCAAAAGTGCTTGTGTAAAAAAAAATGTAGTAAAAAGTGTGCTTGTGTAAAAAATAAGCAGTGCAATCCAAAGTGTCATCACAGCAATCCTTGCTGTAATAAATAACGAAAAGTAAAATAAAAGTATCTCATAAAATTTTAATTAATATTCTCTTACATCGTGTAAACTTTTTAAAACAATGTTTTTATGAAGCAACAGTTTTTCTTCTCAGCATGTATTTCTGTTGATAATATTTAAATATAATCTATTTTTGCGACATATTCTTTTTTTCCTTTCTGTTTAACTAATGTTAGCTATATGAATTATATCATCTGCTTTCCCTTATTATTTATCAATTATTATTCATCCGCAAAAGGGATAAAATGTTTTTCGAGAGATTTTAGCTATTTATGATCAATTAATTTTAAAAATATCTTTGAAATTGTTTATTTTTCACTTTAACGATCTAACCATATTTATTTCATAGAATAACTAGGTAAAGTATGGAATTTTTCATCTATTATACACTTTAACTGAATTGTCTAGTTATTTCATGAAATATCTAGTTTTTCAATGAAATAACTGAATTATACACTTCAACGGTAACATATATATATATATATTTACCTTTAAGTACAATACTTAATTAATTTTATTCTGCATTAATCCGTAACTTGATCCAAAATTTCTTTCGTTAATCGAAGTATGGATAGTTAGTTGATACCATTTTAAATGTAGCCATTAAGTACCGTTACTTGACCGTAGTTAAAAAATTTAAGTGCTCCATAGTTAATATATATATATGAGTAAATTACATATTAATCTTGCGCATAATCTTTAACTGTATTTTTTAATCCAAGCCTGTATGAAATCTTTTTTAAGCGAAGACATCAAAAAATTACACTTCCACAATTGCAACCAAACAATTTTTATAAATAGTACCATTATTATCGTATTTTTTCATACTTTTAAATGAATATCATGCTTTCCTTCCTGCGACAGTTGCACTTCAGACTTCAATTTAGTTTTTGTTTTTAAGATCCCATACAAGAAGGATGTCAAAACACACGTGCTTTATTATGGAACTGTGATTTTAGATAATGAAAATAAAACACATTGTTTCTTTCTGTTAGAATGAAATGACGTAAAGCGAGCTTATACGTAGTAAAAAGCATCTCTCTATCCGAATGAGTGAGAAGAGAGAGAGGGAAAAAGAGAGAACCAGTACTCTAAATACTATTCAGTACTGGTTCTGAATGACCTTGAATGACTTTACGAAGCTCCGAGCCTTGGTTGGTTGGGATATCCATCCTTTCTGGAAACATGCATCCACATCCCATCAATGATAGAAGTGCTTCCTGCCACATTCACCCTATCACGCCAATAATCGCCAGTTGCGCGCCCTTTTTGGCGAGCATTCTGTGCAAATGGTAGCTTTACCTGAAAAGCGACCTTGAAATTATTAAATATGAAAGCGTTGTAGGATGTGTGAGCTAAGAATAAGTCGGAATACATAAAACACACACATCTGAATTTGAATGTCATTTCCTTTTTTATTCAAACAAAACTATAAATAAAATACTAATTCGTAGGCAGAGATTGTTTAAAGGTTTTTTAAAACAATCAATGAATGAAATTTAATATACAGAATCTTGCTTTCTACAAATATATGTAATTCTCTTTTACTATTTTTTACTACGTTTAGTTTAACAAGGCATTGTGTTTTACTATTGTTATAATGCCAAGCTCTCTTCCTTTGAACGTAATCTGATGAATCTGGGGGAAAAAAAGATTTCAAATTGTCAATGAAATATTCGTGATCAATTTATACTTGAAATCTTTCCTTAAAAAATAAAAGTTTCACTGAGAAGATACTGAAGCATAAACTCAAACAAAATTTTATGTGATAGGATGATTTAATTTTTTCCCATGATTGTACATATTCTTTATTGTATTAGATAATTTCACGAAAAGGTCTTTATATATGCTGGTTATAATAGTATCTCATATTCGAGGTAAACATGGGTAAATCTCGTGTACAGAATCTACATTTTATGAGCTAAAATTTAGTATCTGTTTTTAGAAAGAATTTAATTATCAAAAATATGAGATCTCTCTTCATATATGTGTATCAAACGTAACTAACAGTTAGAATATAATTCATTCAGTAACAGTGTGTGTTATATATAAAAATTCAATAACAGTTATATATAATCATTTTGTGTGTAAAAAAATTATATAGGTATAAGAAAGGCTTAATATCTATTACAAATCATTTTTAGTCATGTGTGTCTATCCATGTTCTTATGTATTAAGACGTTTAGATAATTTACTATTATTCTCTTTTCAGTTTCCTGGATTTAATAGAAACGCCATAGCTTTTATGGAAATGTGTGTGTGAATAAGTATTAGAAGCATTTGAACAACAACTGACGGCATTTCCATTTATTTTACTTGAAAATGAATGCCATCTACAATTATTTTGCAACTTCGTCTTTAGGAAAATAAAATTCGACATTTTTTAACTTCAGTTTGTCAAAACTCAAAATACTTACGTTGGCGTGGTGGGGAGAGTTAGGAGAAGGGAGTACCAGCTCAGGTGTCTTCCATATCAATTTACCATGGTTCAAAATTACTTGGTCTTTTGTCAATAGCTGTTGTGTAGCCTCGTATTCGTCTTTAATAAATAATCGATCAGCTTTCATTTTAATGGATCAAGTCTTTATATTCCCTTTACCAGGGGTCGGCAACCTTTTGAGTAGGAAGAGCCAAAAATTACAATTTACAAAATTTCAAAAATTTTTCTTGCCAACAATAAGTAGTACGTGCAGAAATAAAGTTTTTTGATAAAAAAAAACTAATATATATTCATAAGGAAAAATATCTATTTATTCATATGTAAGTATAATTTAGTAATATTTCGCAACAAATTAGAAAAATATACATGACATTATTAGATAATTACTTATTATTTAAGTAAAAAATTAAAGCAATTAAACATTCACTTTTACAACACTAACTTGTACTTCAATAACAAACAATTGAGCAAACAAATTCAATGAGAGCATTAGCTTTGAATTGTTTTAGAAAGTTTGCATTAATTTGGCTCATAACTTGTTGTTTTAAGTTTTAAACACGTCTCTAAATTTTCATTTGTTAGTTGGCTTCTTATACTCACGCAAGAGAACGCTTGATCGCACGAATATGTCGATCCGAAGATAGTCAGCACTCCAAATGCCAACTTCTTCACCTCGCTGTAGCAACCTGGAAGACTATTCCATGTGTCGAATATAAGTGCCTCAACTCGCGACATTTCTTTTAAAGTTGTCAACTTTTGTTGCATTACGCACATACATTTCTGGACCTCCAACTCTTCCAACTTGCTTTTCAACTCTGTAAATTTTCCACTCCACAAAATTTTATTTTTTAAATCGATCAATTGCATTTCTAGAGATCTAGTATCAATTCCAAATGGCCCAATGTGGATTTCGTTATTAATTTTGTTGAGAGGATGTACTATGAATGCTAGAGTGGTTTTGTTGGTTTTGAATTGCACAAAAATGTCGGCAAATTCTTTAATATTTTTTATAACTGTGCTGAAGTAATTCGTGTCAACAGTTGCACTGGTTTTATCGCGATATTACTTTAAAATTTGAAAATGAAAGAATTTACTGCTCTGAATATGTTCTGCAAAAAGAATTAATTCTTCTTCGAAACAAACCAATTCTTCTACCAAAATAGGCTGGGATTTCCTTTCCTTGCAGCCGTTTGTCGTTCTTTAATTCAGGTTGATTAATACCCTTTTTAATTGAAGAATGTATTTATTTCATTCAAGCACAAAGTAAAACATTTCAACACCTTACCTTTGGAAAGCCACCGTCGGAATACTGAGTCTCCATTTCGTTTAGAATTCCTTAAACTGACGATGGTAGAGTGTTTTTGACAAGACGCTATTAACAATCTTGATTACCAAATTCATGGCATCAACTATTTCGGCCGGAAATGTTTGAGCATAAAGCGCTTCTTGGTGTATTATGCAGTGAAACGAAAGAATTTCGTGGTTTATTTTGCTCTGAAGAATCGTTGTTGCCTCTTTATTTTTTCCTGTAAATTTTCTGGCCCCTTTAAATTTTATTAAACCATTTTATTTAAATCGGTCTTATTGTTTAAAAGGCTTTTTGCTGGGCATTCGCTATATTTCCCCTGGTTTGTCCCGAAAAAAGGGGGAAATTGGGAAATTCTTTTTTGGACAGAAATATACCCGCATAAAGGGCAACTTGTGCCGTGTCTTTTTTGTCACAATACTCATCTATAGCAAGTAATAAGGCAGAGAAAGTTGAATATCTTCCACCTGCAAATATGTTAATTTGAAGAAATTTTACTATTCTATCTTTACTGTTTTGGGAGAGTGCCAAATTTGTGATTTTTTTTATTTTCTTTTTTTAATACTTACCCTCTGTGAATGGTTTGCCTTTTTTTTCCGTGATACCGGAAGCTTGCCAGATTAACAATGGTTGTAGTTGGTCCAGTTTTTAACATAGAACTCTCTCTCTTGATTGCTGTTTTTGTTTTTGGAGCTCGTCGACAACTTTTTTTCGTTCTTCGCCGGCTAGATATTTACTAGCAAACTAAGTGTTTTGTTGTGAAGTGTCTCTCTAAATTTGATTTCTTATTGTGTGCGAATTTTTGTGGCAAATGAGACAAGTCGGAAGGCCATCCGAGTTTCATATGAAAGCGAACGACTCCATCCAATCCTGATTGAATTCTTGATGCTCTTCTTTTTTTCTTTTTTGTAGAATGCCCTGCTTGCGGTGAAGCTGTAATAAAGAATTTTTAAAATTATTATTTAGATATCCAAAACAGCAGATGAAAAGGTTTGAAATTATTTACTATGTCAACGTATACCTATGTAAATACACTGCTGGCCACCGTAAATGCAACACCCTGAAGGGAGCATGCAAATAACATGAAATTTACCACATGCATTAGCGGCGGTGAGATATGCAAATGATTAGAATTTCAGCGCAGACACACATCAAGCGCGCCTGTGGCGCCACCTCAAAGCGCTATTTAAGGCTTGGAGATTTCGACGATTTCAAGTTCGGCAACTGTGTTTTTCTTGTGGTTTTTTTCAAAAAATGATCACTGTTTTCTACGAGACATAATTGATCAGCTTTTGATCAAGTATCCGAGTTCAACAGAGGAAGGATAGTGGCCTACCTAGATTGTGGATTACCTTTCAGGAAAATCGGTAGTCGTTCGACGAAGCCAAACAACTGTAATGCGGATATGTGACCGTTGGATGCAGGAGGGTACAACAGCCCGACGTGTCGATCGCATCCACCCAGTGCACCACTTCACGTGAGGACAGGCAAATTGTGCGCATGGCAGTGACGGATCGCTCAGTCACATCACGAACCACAGCCCCAGCATTCGATTTTGTAACGCATCATTCAGCGTCTGTGCGTACCATTCGACGCCGTTTACAGCAGAGGGTTGTCCGAAGACGTCCATTTCTGGTCTACCCCTGACGCAGAACCACAGACGTCTCTGCCACCAATGGTGCAATGAAAGAAGGATGTGGGCGGCAGAATGGAATGAATTTGTCTTTACTGACGAGTCACGCATCTGTCTGCAACACCACGATGGTCGGATTCAAGTCTGGAGACATCGTGGAGAGCGGATGCTAAACAGCTGCGTTATGCACCGCCACACTGGTCCTGCACCGGGTATTATGGTATGGGGTGGTATTGAATATCACTCTCACACTCCTCTAGTACGCATTTACCAGTACTTTAAACATCTAGCGCTACATCTCCGAGGTGTTGGAGCCAGTTGTCCTTCCTTACCTTCAGGGCTTGACCACAGCCATATTTCAACAGGATAATGCGCGACCACACGTGGCACGCATTGTCCAAATGTTCTTCGTCAATCACCAGATTGAATTGCTTCCCTGGCCGGCTCGCTCTCCAGATCTTTCGCCGCTAGAAAACATGTGGTCCATGGTTGCTCAACGATTGACCCAGATTACACCCCCCCCAGCTTCCAAAACAGATAACTTTGGCAACGTGTGGAAGCTGTTTGGTTTGTTGTACCCCAAGAAAACTCCTTTCGATTTGCCGAGGGTGTTGCAGAGGTGATCCCCAAAAATGGCGGCTACTGTTACCGATTCTGGGGAACCACACCCCAGAAGTCTAAAAATTTAACATTTGATTTTTTGGTCAACATGTTATCTAAAAAAATGTTTTTGTTCGCTCCTTCTTTTTTTTGGTGTTGCATTTACGGGGGCCCAGCATTTCGCGGAGAAGCAGGGCATAATGAAATATATAAATTTATAAAAAAACATTTTGAACGATTTTTCAATTAAAAATACTTACCTAAATAAAATAAAAAATTTCTAAAAATTTAATTTTTTAAAATAATAATTTAGCACGAAACACGTTTGCCTCATCACTCACATACGGTTTGGGACTAAAATACATTGTTTCGTCGCATTTGTGGCGCTTTCTTTCGGGGACGCCGACGGCCGTACGGGGTTGTCAGAACGTGTTTATCACAGCGCAGTCTAAAAATTTTAGTTTTTTTAAAAAATTTTGGAGAATATTAGATACTTAGTTTGCGATTAAAGGTGTTATGTTCAGTTATGCGGAAATCAATGAAAATTGCCAAACATATAAACAATTTAAACTGCAAATACCTACCTACTTTGATTCTCAGAGTTCCAAAATAATTTTATTAAATAACATCTTACACTTATAATTATTATTTTAACGCTAATTTTTAAATAATAAAAGCTATAAAATAAATAAACAATAAAATAGGCAGTTTATTAAATATATATTTTAATAAAAACACTTTCGTGGTAATATCCAACAGTATTACTTTGTTTCTTTTCTGACAATTCTTATTGACTTCAAAATAGTAGTTAGGTATCTTATTTGGATAATATTAGGTTTTATTTTTATTTGGAAAAAAATATATGCATAATATGTATTTCAAAAATATAATACTTATTATGTTATCTAACTTTACTTCGTTTTATTATTATTATTATTATATATATGTACATACATACCTTTGAGAAGATAATTCGCTTCTACTTAAAACAACAAACTATACGTCACAGCCAAATCACTGGTGAAAACGCCAAATTGTCTTGCGTCGTAAGCGAATTAAAACCTACATAAAAACATCCGACGACGGCGTCATTCGGGAGCTTCCGACGGACTGACGAGAGACAATGCATATCACGGGGAAGGGGTGCGGAGAAAAGCGAGTACAAGTGACTGAGATATAGAAACGGTGCCTAATCTTCGTAAATCGATTCAGAACGATCTAATTTTTTTTTTTGATAAAATAAATAATATTTGCATATGGAACTAAAGAGCCGCAGCTTCCCATCCAAAGAGCCGCATGTGGCTCGCGGGCCGTTGACGCCTGCCCTTTACTAAAATAATCCAGAAAATATATCATAGACATATGTACTCCAAATTAATACAAATAATAATAAAAGCAAAGTAAAATTAAAAGCATTTTTGCTCTTCTACTGTCAGATATAATATTTTAGAATGATACATGAAATGAACACAATAATACTCGTATATTAACCCGTCGTCACTCGCGCGAAAAAAATGACCGAAAGTTTTTGCACAGGGTATATCATACCCAAGGGTGTTTACATTCTGTTTCTACCGTAAAATTTGTATACAAAAATTAAAAAGGAAGAAAGTAGGAAATACAATATGTTTATTACATTTTTCAAAAGGAAATTTAGTTTTTCTGTTCTTTTTATAACGGCATTCAGTATATTGTTTATACACTTCTTTAATCTCGTCGTGAGTGAATACGATGTTTTTACTGGATCTTAATTTTTTTTTTAATCTGTATCTTTTTAAAACTAAACATATAGGAGTAAACTTCTCTATTCTTTAAATTCAAAAATTTTGGAATTTCTTTTTTTATTTTCTCTTATTGTTCCAGCAATAGTTTTTTTTTCAAAAGTTCATCTGAAAGCGGACAAGATGTGTACCAGTTGTCTCCTTTAAAATTACGTTCTTCCCAAATGTTTTTTGTCTACATATAAAACATTTACTTTTTCAACAGTGTCTCCCTCTTCCAAATCTGGATCGATTTCAGTGAAGGAATCATACTTGCTGTTATATTCTTCATCATTTGATTCTTCCTCCTCATAACTGTGAAGAGAATTTTTTCGTCCGAAAATACTGTTGTACTATATTTATTAAATTACTTAAATATCACGTTTCTTCATCAAAACTACAATAACACGTCATAGCATAAGGAAGATTTAAAACGGGTTCATGCATTCAGAACTGTAATGGCGATTCACGCGTAGGGTATGACGTACTCGGAGAGGCGGTATCCCAAAATATATGTTTAGAATCCTCCTACAAGCCAAGGCCCCTCAAAGGATATGACCTTAAAGTCAGCTATACGAGAAACTATCCATTTTCCAAAAAAGGTTTAGAAGGAGCGTTGAAAAAAGTTAGACGGTGGGTATGACATACCCTCCATGAGAAGTGCCTGGTTAATTGATATGATCTTTGAGACTTGAATCTGTTTCAAAAGTTATACTTACACTGAAGCCACAAATCCTTGGATGGTAGAGTATTTATATGGTAGACTTTGTGTGGGTCAGGAGTTCGAAGCTCATTCCTGCCAAGGACAGTGATTGGAAAATTATTACTATTGAAACACAGTACTTTCCACTGGAATTTCTTGCCTCATTGTGTCGCTCTAGTGCGAGGAACAAATTTCTTTAATTGCACAGCTGGCCATTAATATTGTTACACCATCACGGAGGGAGGTTTCTCACTCGGAAATCGCATTTGAGTGTTGGCTATTTGTGAGAAGTTCGCGTATAAAAAGAAGAAATGGCTACCAGTACGGAATTAAATAGCTGAAGGATCTTAGAGAGCACATTTTATCGTTCCTCGATATTGCTACTCCCATTGGTCGGAATCCAACGACTGTCATGCTTAATATGGAATCGATGGGTTCTGGAGGATTATATGAATGCTGTGCTGAATTTTAACAGCCTCCAACCACTAACGCCCGAGTGGATAGACTCGTCGTCTTGTCGGCCATTCAGGATCATACAGCCCACATCACGACTTCGAGTCAGAAAGTCAGCTTGTTTGCAGACGGCAAGTGTCCGCATGGACAGTGCGACGACCATTATTGCGGCTTTCCTTGATACTACAGCATAAAGATGAAAGGAGACAGTAATGCTTTCAGTAACAAAACTGGATACGTGAACGGAACCATATCGTCTTATCAGACGAGTCTCGGTTTTGCGTGCAGCAACAAGATTGACATATCCGTGTCTGGAGGAATCGAAGAGAACGCACGAGGCCTGTTTGCATTCAATACCGTCAAATGGGCCCTTTGGGTAACTAGTGATGGCATGGATAGCCTTCGGATAACAGGTGGTAATCAACAACTAGCGTTACATTTCCCAGATCTTAGGGCTGGTGTCTGTTCCCTATCTTCGAGGCCTCGGAGACGTCACCTTTCAACAATATAACGCAAAGCCTTATGTTGCCCATCATGCTCTGACCTATTTCAACACGGAGGGTGTTCGACTGTTTCCCTGACTAGCACGTTCCCCAGACCTCTCACCCATTGAAAATATGAGTCATGGGCTGCGGAGAGACTGAGCAGCCACCACTCTCCAGCTACTACGATTGAAAATGTGGCAACAAAGCATTCCTTGAAGCAACAAGGAATGACTTTCCCTTATGTATCATTCTAGCCTGGCTTCACTCGATGCCTAGCCGGGTTAGGGCCGTTTGAGCTGACAGAGACATCTCTGTGTACTAATTTCGTACCATTCATACACCAAATTACGTATAAGTGTATAATCATGTTTCTTTCTACTATGCTGTATGCGTACAATAAGTTAAAGTTTGTTATTTGCTTTCTTTCCTGGTGTAATTTTAATGGATATTCGTGTATATTTAGTATTGGTTTCTGATAAGACTAATTTTTGGTAGGAGATACCCTGTAATTTATTTTTATTTTATTGTTAAAATTGGCTTGCGGGTTTCCCACCGTTTTACATGCGAGGGACATGTTGCGCGTGCCATTACTCCGCGGTACTAGAAACTACTGTCGAATTTACTGAGATTTTGCACCTTTTTTAATTGTTGCAGTGGACTGTTCTCTTTCTGAAAACAGAGCATTCCAACTGTGCTTGGAAACAACGACACAGGCTACTTAAAAATGGGAAGTATGGTTGGAATAATATCTGAGTTTGTATATCCCGTTTCCTTTTCAACTATGCTACACGACATCTTAGCGACCATCCATGTTAAATGTGAAATAAACCGACATTCCCTTAAGGCCACGATAGCCTAGTGGTATAGGTATCGGATCGTGGCTGGCATGTTATGAGTTCGAGCCCAGTACCACTGAAGACCCGCCGTGTAGGGAAGCGATGCGCGTTAAATCTGTCGAGAGCTCAAACTTCCTCCCTTTGGTGTGGTAGTTAGGAGAGGGGGTGCCATTTCAAATGTCGTCCTTGTCACTTGACCATGGTTCAAAATTACGAGGTCCGTCGCCAAAAAGCCCTCGTGTAGCTGAGCAGTGCGACGTTAATATTCACTCACTCACCCGACATTCCCTTAGGAAATTTAGATGAAAAAGAAACTTGAACTAAATGAAAATATTCTTTAAATTGAAAAAAAATTGTTAAAATTCCTCTTTGTTGTGGGGATGTTATCCCTGGTCATTTGACTATGGTTAAAAATATTATTTAGTCAATAGTCCTCTTGGTGATAGAGGACTATCACCACTCATTCTTCTGAGTGAAATGTTAATAATCTATCAATCCATCTCTCTTCCCTGGGTTTCCTACCTCCCACTGGGAGAGATATTACTCTCAAACATTTAGATTTCTGAAAGATTTAACATCAAACGTAAGATTTCTTTCCCTTTTTCTGTCGAGTTTCCCTTTCGTTTATTTTTTTCTCTGCTCTTTTATAATGTACTTAGTCGTATTTGTTTGACACTCGGCATTCGTTGTCGCTTCTTGTTAAATGACACGGAACGACTTTTCTTTTTTCTTTGACTTTGCGCTTATGTACATTTTACTCAAAAGTGAGGAAAAAAGGTTTTCCTCTTCTTTTTTTTCCTGGAGAATTTTCGATCTGGTTGACCAATGTTGGTTTTCTAACCCTTTTAACTTTAACCCTGTTTCACTAAACCTGCCGACTTTGTTTATGAAACTTTCTCTTCCACAACGGTTATTTTCTTTTTGATTTCAGAATCCAAAGAAGTTCTGTATAAAAAAAATAAAAAACACATGTACGAACTTACTGACGGTGTACACACATTTAATTATAAATAAATTGTTAACTTGATGTAACTCTTTTCTTCTGAAACAGTCTGCTTTTTTTTACTCTTTTAGTGCATTTCCTTTTGTTGATGTCAGGTGGGTATTTCAACGCCTGATTCTGCTTCTAATGGATGAGTAGATACGGAGTTGACTTGAAAGGTCTGTATAAGAACTTCTTTGTCTATTTATTTATTCATTCAAGTTTTTTTGTTTACAATTTTTGAATTAGTGTTGCGGTAAGGCTAAATTGACTGCTCCATATCAATCCAATTTTCAGATTTACGGGTCTGTAATCGTAGGCTACGTATTCGAGTTTTATTTCGACCACTGTGGCGTAGCTATGGGAAGGTGGACCAGGACCGTTTTTAACCTCGCCGGTGCCCTAGGCCAGTGATCCGCAACCCCCGGTCCACGGACCGGTACCGGTCCGCAGATCAAATGGTGCCGGGCCGCCTGAAGAACATTAAACTATTGCCATTTTATTTAAAGGGGTGCATTTCTCTCGGATTTACGTAACTTTCCACGGAAATCACTTCATATTCCACGTTAAATCAATTTTATTTATTTTAGGTGTAATTATATTTTATTCTGATGGTATATTTAAATGTAACTAAATTAAAATTGTTAAATCAAAACAATCTAAAATATAAACAATCAATGTGTCCCACTCTCAGCGGCCGTGGTAAAATTATCAAACGTTGACCGGTCCGCAGCGATAAAAAGGTTGCGGAGCACCGCTCTAGGCACTTTAAATTGTTACGCCCCTTACAATTTCCAGAGCAACTCCCCCTCCTTCAGTTTTTACCTAGCCAGTTTTGGTTCAGTAGGGATTTTCCCTTTACTCCAACTCTTTTTGTGTTTGCCCTTTGAAGAGTATTTCTATTACCCACCCCTTTTTTGGACCCACCGTGTCCTGGACTGGAAAACCGGCAGCCGTAAAAAAGGGTAGCGTCATGTTTTTGCCATTCTAGTTCATTTTTTACCTTACGGCCCCCACCCTTTTTGTAAATTAGTACAATAAATTAATGAAATCGTTTGCAATTACAATAGAGTACACGTTATTGTATGAAATGTTTTCAATTTGTTTATTCTCATATTTTTCTTCGCCTATCGTTTTACTAAATTTTACTTTTAGACATCCATATTCTTTGTGGAGTCACTGTCACGCTTGTTCTGCAAAGATTTTCTCCAAGTTTTGATCAATGCTAAATCGTTAATGACATCATTGCAATCAATATCCATTGTAATATCATTTTGAGTACATAGCAATACCAAATTGTTAAGCATTTCTTTTTGCATAGTAGATCTCATTTCAGTCTGTACTCTCTTCAGGGCAGAAATACTTCTCTCATGACTCGCTAGGGGGTGGTAAGAGTTCGCTGTAATTTTAATTTTTTCTTATCACCCTCCGATTTTTTGCTTCCCTAAATCTTTTGCGCCCTAGGCATGTGCCTAAAGTGCCTAAGCGGAAAAGCGGGCCTGAGGTGAACACTGGACTGTAACCCCCTTCCCTCTTGAGGATTTATATAGGATGAATTTTTTTTTTAAAACAGATAACTTCTAATTAAAAAAAAAAATTGATACCTCTTTTCAAAAAAATCAATATAGTCGAAATCCTCTTTCCTTACAAAACTTCTTTTCACCTTGAAAATGTAGAGTGAAATTTGAAATCTACTTTGAGATACGCCCCCCCTTCCCTCCGCATGAAAATTTTCCCTTTAGTTCCCTGTTTGACAAGTATGCAAGTATTTACAAATTTAGATGTGAAGTATAGACATTGTTAAAATCGTTGATGTGACATTTGTGAATGTTTTACATTACTGAAATTCTCTCATGATCATTAATTATTGGGCAGTTTAAATGTATCTACAATTTAGGGAAACTAAAGGAGATTTTACTTTAAAATGAATTGTATTGATTTTCTCGGAATCTCTCTCTTAAAGAGAGATTTAAATTGTAAAGATACTATTTGTACAGAAAATAAACCTTCTGAAGTAAAACAAAATTTCAGTCTATTTCATTTCTGTCTCATGTAATTTATTATTTTTTTAAACAATGTCTCGACCTTTGTTTAAAAAGAATGGTTCCATTGAGAAAAAAATATCAAAAATTTCTTTTATCTAAATTATATTTTTACAAATGATATCTTTCTAATTCTAATCTTTTTCGGAAGGCAACTCGTAATTTTTAAAATCAGTTGCAAACGTAAATAAATTTTTAAAGAAAAAGCGTTTTTTATCGGAGTTCAAAGTTTGAAAAAGCAACAGAAAAATCGTCATGGAAGCATACATTTTTTTAAAAAAAGAATTGGGCAACTAAAACTTGTATTCCGAAAAAAAAGAGTGTGGGCTTATGACCACACGATAGAAGTGATAATTTCAAATTTTGTATTGTTATTTCAGGGATTAGTTCGGTGAATAAAAAACAAGGGGATATTAGTACTGTCCTAGAAAAATATTTATTTATATTTCTGTACTCATAAAGTAATATTTTTGTGCGAAATAATATACAATCATATTTGGGATTTAATTGTATTCTAAGTAGGAAACAATAAGTTTATGGTAGCTGAAATAGGTTATAAATCCTTTAGATTCAAAATTTTATTTAAATATCTATAAAAAACTCCGTCAAGCGTTGTTCCGTACTTCCTCATGCTTCATTTGGATCATTTGACATAATTAAATTGAATTTTGATTTTAAAAAATCAACTAAAGGTTTTGATTTGTCTTTTGAAAAATCTACTTTAAAATTCCCACTTAAAATCATAGGTAATTTGCTCGGAAGACCCGATCCGGCTTTGTGAATTTTGGTTGTAATTTAACAATATTCAATTCTATCCATGAATTAATTTAAGCAAAGGGATAGTAAGTTGATTGGAAAGAGAGGAATCTAGGTCAAACCCTGTAAAAAGGGATTTAATCAGAATATTTATGTTACATAATCTCTGGCTTATGCTAGCTCTTCTGTCATTGTATGGCAGTTTTGTACAAATATATCCGGTGCTGCTGCAAGGAAAGTCTTCATAATTATATTTTTTTCTTGTATTTAAATGTAACTTTTCTTAATACCTGCATGCTTAATTTTGTTATTTTAAATTTTTAATTGTTTTAATTTTCTTTTTAGACTCAAAGTATATTTAAGTAATGTGATTAATAGAACTATTCGTTAATTGCTTTTCCGATTCGCTTACAAAAATGGACTTATATTCTTAAGATCACTACAATGTGTGTTGCTAGTGATAATTATACTATTTACTTAGTTCTATAAAGATGTGTCCTTTTTCTACATTTTATGTCAAATTTTAGTGTAGGATTTCTCTCTCTCTAAGCCTATTTTTTAAAAATATTACATGTTTCATTTTCATGCTTCAACTAGGATTGGAAAGAATCCATTCATTCATTTCTGTAAAAAGAGGTGGCGGGGAGCCCCACTTAGATGGAAGCTAGGAACTTTAACTTTTACGGCGTATTGGCGAGGGGACAAACTACCGCGTTTCAGAATAACTAGGGGAAACGTCCCTCCTTTCCTTTTCAGGGGTGTGTATGTCCGACTTAAGGCGAAAAAAGCCGAATAAGCGTTACATTCATTCAAGTTCACTCTCCAGCAAAACGCGCCAATAGAAGTTATCACACTTCAAAAAACTGTTGCAAAGTACTTGGAAGGAACGATAAGCATCAGTTACATAGTATTCAAGTTGTAAATCAGATTTTAATAAAACGCTTTTTTCTTTAGACTTTTCGAATAACAAATCGCCATGAAAAAACAGAACATACTGATATATTTTATGAAAGGCGATTTTATATTCATAGTACATAAGTTTTTAATTTATAGATGTGAAACATTTAGGGATTCAATAATTTCTATAAAAGTACTAAATATTCTAATAGCTACACGTGTCCAGCGGTTCATAAAAACTGTGAAAAGGTTAATGGCCGATTGGTGAAGAGTGGTTAGTCCATTTAACTGCAGCACAGAAAGTCTTCTGTTTGAATCAAGGTCACTGTTCCAGGCTGCTTCTATTAGGGAGGATGTTTACACATTTATGCAGATTTTATTACGAGAAAGAAATTTCGGTCTCCCGTAGCTTAAGAATACAGGAAATAATCCTGTAAAAAAGACATTTCCTTTAAGAAAAATAAACTGGAAGCCCAACAACATGGCTGGAAGCAGCAGAGAGAAAAAAAAGCGCATCCCAAACGTTTTGAATTCTCCCAGAGTTGGTTTTTAAAAAGCGAATGTGCAAGCTGAGAAGATTTTCGTTTGCAACTCAAGAAGACTTCCTCCCTCTCCTTTCCCCTCTTCCTTCTGAATCGCAGGAGGCTTCCAAACACCGGAAGCATCGCACACACACATGGACACCATCTCCCAAGGACTCCCTCAAAGTATGCTTCCTCTGCTTTATTGCACACTACGCTCTACGGCACACACTCCCAGAGAATGGAACATTGACTAACCTCTTTTTTTTCCCGCCAACAAAATAGGATGAGTTGTTTTGTTTTACTTTTTTTTTCTTATCTTTTAAATGATTTTCGAAGTCTTGGAAAAATCTATAAGAATATCTATGTTTAAGTTGAGTTTGTTCCAGTTTATATTGTTTTCAATGTATTTTATACCCGAGCTTGAAGCAGTTTTTCAAATTAGAAAGTGCTGTAAAATTAATTATTATGTCTCTGCTTCACACACACACACTAGAAACAGTATTAAGTACAGTGTTTAAGCAAAACTGAGGGTCAGATGCGACTCATTGAGAAGTTCTATTTCATCGCCATACTTATTTTGTAACAAACGTATAGAAAAATTTCCAATCTGAACGTTTCTTTTTTAAATTCATTTGAAGGATTTTTTTACTTTGTGTGTAAATGCGGATATAAATTGAAGATTTAATATAGTTAGATAATATTATTAGATTAGACATATAAAATAAATTCTTTTTACATATGCAAATTATCATTTTGAGAATTTATATAGAAATTGTTTCAAAACCAACAAGTGCAAAAAAGGACCCATCTTAATAAATATGCTTAAAATTATTAAAATATACTTATTCGTTTTATATTTATGTTTAAAAAATTGAAGGAAAAAAAAGAATTGTAGTTCCAGCTTTATTTATCGTGTCAATATTATAGAAATTTCAGATGACTACTATTTTTTAAGTCTGTTTTGCTTTTTAATGAATTAATTGGTGCACCAAAAGTTTTTCTTTCCCCTGCTACAAATGTTAGCACTCTTTCTCTCTCTCATCGCTATTTCAAACACAACATTCTTTTTGAAATTTTTTGCTTGTATGTAACGGATTCCATATTTTGTTTTTTATACCTTTATTTACTTGTGAAATCATCAAATTTTTCTAAAATTAATGGATGCGTTACGATAAACAAGGGAAATTATAATGACAAAAATAAATAACATGCAAATAATTATTAAATTATTATAACCACAAAATTATACAGAACGTTGATTACCACACACTTGAAATTTCCTTAGAGAAAAATTAAACTGTTCTTTAAATTCATTAATTGAAATCCAAATGAAGAAAGAAAGTTCGAATTTTAACAATATATTTTTTAAAAAGGACTTTGTAAAGTTTACGTTCACAAATCAGATTTTAGCTCAAAAATTGAACGTGTGAAGCTTCTTTCGAATAATAAAACGAACGCTTAAATTAAGACAATTTTCAGACTTTTGGAGTGGAAAATCAAAAAGGAATGTTCGTTTATTTCTTCGATTGAAAGTGTTCTATATCTTAGTAAAATCCTCGTTGACAAAAAGAATTTAGATTTCTGGAATAAAACACTTTTTTAACGCAAAATAAAGTTGTAGTTAAATTTTAAAATCTGTGAGATTTCAGTGGACACAGAGAGAAATTAATACAAATATCTGTTTTACTATTTCAATTGATTGAATATTAACGTCGCACTGTTCAGCTGCACGAGGGCTTTTGGCGACGGACCACGTAATTTTGAACCATGGTCAAGTGACGTGGACGACACCTGAGCTGGCACCCTCCTAACTACCACACCACACCAACGGGAGGACGTTTCAGCTCTCGACAGATTTAACGTGCATCGCTGCCCTACATGGCGGGTCTTTAGTGGTACTGGGCTCGAACTCGTGACAAGGCAAGCCACGGTCCGATACCTATACCACTCGGCTACCGCGGCCACTTTACTATTTCAAAGAAATATGTGAACGTAATAGGTTGATATCTGAACTTCAAAAAGATGAGTTCCTAAAAATAAAGGGAAGTTGACGTTTACATTTTTAAACTTTTGGAGCTCTGGTGAAAAATTAGAAACAATGTTATATATATAATTTATTCTATCACTTCGTCGCCCATCCGGTATAGTGGTTAATGACGCTGACTGCTGTGCCGTTGGGCCTGGGCTCGAATCCCGGGAAGACATGGATGTTTGTAAATGTATAGTGCCTTCGCGACATAGGGGTACTTTAAATAGCCGTCGAGCCGCAAGTCCTCTCGTGAGGTTGGTGGAAGGGGAAGAGAGATGGGAGGCCCCTGATCACCCCCAGGGTGTTCTCCCTCAAAATTGAGGTGAAACCGAGCTAAATCGTTCTGTCACCTGTATAGTGCTCAAAGCTACGGCTAACGACATGCATCACTTAGTCCTTTGCCATGATGAGAATTTCGTGGTCCTTGATCTGGCTTTTGCCGATCAGGTGGCATTAGTAACAACAACAACATTCTATCCCTTCAAGGAACATTGTATCCTTTACAGCAGAGGTTGCCCAAGTGGTGGTCCATGGACCACTAGTGATCCGCGAGAAAATTTCGCTGGTCCCCAGGAAAATGTGTGGAATGTACTTAACCATCACGTTAAATTATGTTTTAAGATGCATTAAAACATAATTAAATTCTTAATAATACGTAAAAAGTTATAAAAACGCTACTTCGTAGAATAAGGTCATTTCATAGAATAACGGGATAATATATCCGTTTGCAGCGAAAATTCAGGATAATAATTTAAGCATGCATCTAAAAGAAAGCCCTATCATGCGACAAAACTCTCATTTTTAAATTTCATTTATCCTTTTCAAAATCTCAGTTTTGGCTTTCCGTAAAAAGTGAATACCCTTTTTTAGTGAACAGGGGATGAAAATTCTGATTCAATTCTCCACAACTTATTTATGTGAAAAGGTCACAGCCATCAAAACACAGTACCGATTTGAGCTTGAAATATAAATGTGCAGTTACAACATTGGATCCAAAGATCCATAATCTTATTTCAAGTAAGCAGGAACATCCATCACACACTAGGAATGTATAATGCTAAGTGTTTGTGTAATTGTTTCGTTTTTACAGTTTTTGTTTATTTTATTATGGTTTATTAATAAATCTTTCGTAATTTGGTTACAGTTAATAGTTTCATTTTATTAACTAGGTACATTTTATGTGTTCTTAGATCCCAATTTTTTTATAAATATGTTTAACACTTAAAAAATCCTATTAGTGGTCCGCGGGATTTAAATTATAAATTTACTGGTCCGTGAGGTCAAAAAGTTTGGCGATCGCTGCTTTACAGAAAGGAATACAATTATTACAGCTCAGCAATTATAAATACGAAACAGCGTCCCGACTGATATGTCTCTTATCCTGCGAGGACCACAAATTTCAATATTTTTTGAGAGGCGTAGTCAGAAAAAAATGTAATGCTGAAAAAAGTGTAAAGTAATTTCATGATAGTTTGAAAGAGATGCTACACCCAAATTGGTTAATTACTGGTTTCATAACAGTTAAGTTTAAAAAATTCTCTATTATACTGATTTTTTTTAACGTGAATCGATGAACTGGCAGTTTATAATATCATTGACCCTGAAAAAATTTGGGCAATTCAGACATATAAAAATGCAGAAACGTTATACAAATAAGAATGAACTTTCAATTGCATTAATGAATTATAGCTATATCATAAACGTAAGTTATCTATTTTGATTTTTCAAAAGAAAAAAAATAATTGAAATGACCGTTTTGAACCAGTGCCGATTTAAGCTCATTTCGTAGAAGCGGAAGATCTACAGGCCCCTTGGCACTGGAGAATCGAAATTTATAACCAGAAAATCTGCTCCAGTCCAGAATCAATCCAGAAAGTCCAGCGTATCCGGGCTTTCTGCGCCTCTCTGGGCCCCGGACCCCTGGGCGCCAGCCCCAAGCACCCAATGGATAAACCGGCACTGTTTTGAACTCTAAAATAGAGATACAATAAAATGAACTTGATCTAGAAATGTGTATAAAATTAAAGATAGAACGGATATTTTTTATCTTCAGCCCCAAATAGTTTCCAAGGCTGATCTGGTTCTATTCCTGTTCTTGTGATATTATTCAGAAATTATTCAGATATTATTCAGAAACTGTTTCTAATATTTTACAGGTGAAACTATTATAAAAGGTCATGTGTTAAGTTAACGTGCTGGATTTTTTTAATAATAAAAAAGCGTGAAATAACAAAATATTTTAATGGCAAACATTTTGTGCTCCAGGGTTTCACAAAATACTGCGGTATTTGTTAATTATGTACAATTTCACATAATTAAATCATACATCCAATAGACTACTTTAAAACAGAGATTTCGTTTTGTACGAACAAGAAGTTTTTTTTTTAAACTGACTTTATTCTGAGCCTCCTATAGCTTGATCTAACAACCGTAATAGCTCCAAAATTGATACGGAGACTAATGATAGCATGGGGGGAAAAAAACCGTAAAAAGGAATTTAGTTCGAAAAACCACCGACGGGGGATGGCGCTTATATAGCTTACCAAACCAAAAAGCAGCATAAAACAGAGGTATGAAAGCAAAATCTAAATTAATGCTCTCATATATGACAACCGTTCTAGAAATTTGTGCTAAAACATGCTGTCACAACTCCGAATAATAGTATTCTCAACTGAAGTAAGCGAGCTCAAGTGAATATGCGACTCACATTATTGGTAAAGCTGAATTATCCACGAGCTTAGAACCCGATAGAAGCTACATAAGGGGGCTTTATCGCTTAATAATTTGAGTGAGTGGGTGTGAGTGTTTATTTACGTAGCACTATAAAACAACTCAAAGGCAATTGGCGACGAACTTCGTAATTTTAACCTCGGTCAAGTGACGAGGGTTACACCTAAGCTCTGGCAACCAATCTCCATACTACCCCATCACGCCAACGGCAGGACTTTGAACCTTGATAGATTTAACGAGCATCAGCTACTCTACACGACGGGTCTTCAGTGGCATTTTAGGGCTCGAACTCATGACATGCCGTCCACGAATTCATGATCATAACTACATGTAGTGAATGAATATTAACGTCGCACTGTGTTCAGCTACACAAGGGCTTTTGACGACAGACCTCGTCATTTTGAACCATGGTCAAGTGACGAGGATGACACCTGAGCTGGCACCCCCTTTCTTAATCACACACCAACGGAAGGACGTTTGAGCTCTGGACAGATTTAACGTGCATCGCTCCCCTGCAGGGCTTTAGTGGTACTAGGCTCGAACTCGTGACATGCCAGCCACGGTCCGATACCTTGACCACTAGGCTACCGCGGCCACCCTAACTACATGTAACTGTACTAGGCCTTCTTGATGCTTTGAAACGAATTTTTAAGATGTTGGAAGCAAAAGAATCACTGACAATTAGCCCAGGCAGAGGTTGTAAACCTGTGTGAAATGAGGTGATAACAGAAGTTGCAACCGTTAATGTGGAAGGATCCCAAGGAACACTGGTGTAGCTAGTCCCAAGTGGGCTCTGCATCGAAATTCCCAGAAGGCCCTTTCTGAAATGGAAGCTTTGTTAATGGGACTCTCTCTTATTACTAACATGTTACGAGTTTTATTTACACATGATGGGGCCCCAGTATCTTGGGGCCCCGTATTATTGATACGGCGGTAGCTACGCCTTTGACAAGGAACCATTGTTGGTTCACATAATATAGACCAGGGAGGGCGAACCAGTGGCACGCGTGCCATCAATGGCACGCGACACAATGTCTTGGGCACGCAAGCGATCAAAATGGTTTGCATTTTAGTTTAAAATAACAAAGTTCAGTATGAAGTATTACGAACAAATACGAGTGATAGGCTGTGGGGTGGAGGGGAGCACACTCGTTTGTTGTTGTCTTGCCTTAGTTACGCCGTGGACTACAGTTGCTTATGATGGAAAATTTGTCTACGCATAGCATAGTCAATTTCGTTGACACAACTGTATTTTAAAGGTTTTTCGTGTTATATTTACGATTTTTAACTGTTATTCAATATGGATAGTTCAGAACAAAAAGTACAAGATAGTAAATTTTACAAAGAATTTCAAACTTCGGGAATCTTGAAATATGGCATTACAAGTAAAAGCGACAAAGCGGGGCGTGTTTTATGCTCTGGAACAGTGGTATGAAGAGCATCGTCAGTAAAACGGCATTTTGAAACAAATCACAAATCCTCTTGTCAAAAAAAGTGAACCACAGCAAAAATAATTAACTGCTTATATAGAAACCCTTTGGCAGATGACTTGCATTCTACTATATATATAAATACTTGCATACTACTAATTCAGCATGCATTCTACTAAAAGTAATATCTTACAATCCTAATTTAAGCTATTTGTCATCCAATCTGCAGCAACAGCAATCATATTAATGTTACTCTTTAATATGAATTACACATATAACTAAAACATTCATTATTTTCTCGTGGTAAATAAAGAGTTTTGAGTTGTTAGTAGCTAGTTTTTTATTATTTTCCCAATAATGCAAGACAAAATTATTTGACGGCACGTCTGTATCTCATCAAATATTTCTTCAGAAAAAATGGCATGTTGATCCATAAAGATTCGCCTCCCCTGTTATAGACTGTTTATCGCAGAATATTCCTTGTGACGTGCCGTAGGAAGTGTTGTGCAGAAAATGCATAACGTCGTCTCTGAAAACTGCGGTCTGAATGGGGTCGAATTCTCCTGTCCAGGGAAATAAATAAAACTTGACATTTCACTGTTATTTTATATTTATTATTATTATTAGTGTGACACTTTTTGCTTTGTACAGCACTGTAAATTCCCTTATCAGTAATTTCTGGAGCTAAAATTTTTTTCACGGGATCTTACTTTCCATGCCATCATTTGTCTCCATAAAAAATGTGATGCCATTTCTGTTGTTAGATCGAGCTACAAATAGCTTCGAATAATGTCAGTTTAAAAAAATCACCCTGTATTTATAAACTATAAA
Source organism: Trichonephila inaurata madagascariensis (assembly GCA_019973955.1). Classification (NCBI taxonomy): domain Eukaryota; kingdom Metazoa; phylum Arthropoda; class Arachnida; order Araneae; family Nephilidae; genus Trichonephila; species Trichonephila inaurata. The sequence goes on from BMAV01011264.1 coordinate 170,123, forward strand.
AAAAAATAATATTGAAAATTAAACAACTTTTTATGCAAAATAACAAATATTAAAAAATTTTTTAATTTTTGCTTTAAATTTATTAATAATATAAATTTATTGATGAATTCAAATTCTTTGAATGAAATTGCGTTAGTAAAATTCTTATTTCTAATCATCATTTTTAAATCTGTGATACTTTTTCAATTTTGGGGGAAGAAAAGAAAAAATTATACTAGAAACACAAAAAGCTGTACAATTAGCAAATATGAAGATGAAATAAACTAAAATAATGAAATTTTAAGTTTCACATATAGGGGATTTTGCGCTAGAATGCGAGTTTTATTCTGTTTTACCTCCCTCCGGATGGCACGGGATGTTTTGATATGGTTAAAATAAATCCTTTTTTGTATAAAACAACGCTAAGTATAAACATTACAATCAAGCGGTGTACGTACATTATTAATTATTTTTAGTCATGGAAAATTTAATCGTCATAAAATTTTTCGAAGTACTCAAAATCTTCTAATTGAGCTAATATAGTTGATTGTGAAACCTCCATATACAGAATTATTATATTGATCGTATGAGTGCATTTGCTAGTATTTTAGATCACACACACACACACACAAAATGAAAGGTTTTTCAATCACATAAAACAAAACAGCGATTTAAATTCAAAGTTAAATACATTGAATAATTAATTTTTGTGGAAAAAGACTTAAAATCTATATTTTTCAGTTTATCTTTTTAAATTTAAGGATTATTTACTATTAAGACATAGAGCACATACAGATCTTGAATTTTCCGGGAGTTTGGTCATTCAGTAAGATATATAGAAAGAAATCAATAACTACTTCGCTTTACTCCACGAATATATATTTTTTCTTTTTTATTTACTCTATATCCCATCTCCAGCACAAATTTATTCAATACCTACTTTTACGTGACCCACACGCTCCAATAACAGACTATAAAAAAAAAACTGAAAATACGGTTCCCGCGTGTTAAAATCAATTATATTGTAACTCTGGTTTTCTTTCTAAACGAGCCCTCATCCCGAATATTCTTGAGTGGATTTCTGAAGAAAGTAATTAATTAGATCTCTCAAAACAAAGATTCAACTTTATTTCATTCAGAATTATTCGCTTACCAATTTATTTTCTTTCAAAAAAAAAACCGTCTTTAACATGAGAAGCCAGAGTTTGAAAAAGTCCATTGAACTGTTCGAACCAAAAATAAATGTCGCTCTCTACGTGTTCTATGTTATGCTAAGTGGAGATGGAAACGAAATACGAGTTAGCTAAGCAGCAGTTGTATGATGATCATTTTAGTAACGTAACGACGAGATAATTTCTAGCAACCCTGACACAGCATGAATGAGTGTGGCGACCTTTTCCCGCCGAAACATCCTACTCTTTTCTTTTGGCTTCTTTTTACCCAACCTGTTTCTTGGCGTGATTTTCTTTGGCGCTTTGTGCAAAGTCAATTCTTGCTCTTTCGACGCACAAGGCGAAGCCTACTCGAGCATAGTTCCTGCTTTCAAAGACCACAGCTCGAAAAACATTCACTACTACGTCGAATGATTTGACGCTACTCACTAGATTGAATAAGTGTCATTCATTTCCTGGACAGCCAAAGAAAGGATCGTGGAAAGAGGAAAATACTGGAAATCATTAATAAATTAAAGGGTTCTTAAGAACAATGTGAAGAGTACATGCTATGTAACAGACAATATGTTGCTCATCATTTACAGAGTTGTGTTAAACAGCCTGATTGTATTATTTATAGTTTTCCGAAATAAGAGAATATAGGAGCTTAAGGGTTCTATAGAACAGGTTACAATCAATATATTGATTAATTTTTGCCTTCTAATGAGCAATTAAGAACACTCAGTAGCAACTTAGACTTCTTTGTTCGCTAATTAGAGTGAGTGAGAGTTATATTAACATAGCCCAATAAAGCTACACGAGGGCAATTGGCGACGGACCTCGTAATTTTGAACCATAATCAAGTGACGCCTCACATCTGGCAGCCCCCTCTCGTAGCTTTCACACCACACCAACGGGATGACATTTGAGCCTCCACAAATTTAATGTGCAACGGCCTCCTCTGCAAGGCTGCACTGTGGGCTCGAACTCATGATACACGAGTCCGTGATCTTGCTATGAAGTTAGAAATACAGCTGTGCGTGTGTGAATTTTTATGAAATGAAGCGCAACATGAATTCGTCAATCCAAAAGGGCTCATTAAAACAGTACAAGAAGCGTATTCGTTATTTGTTGAGATATTAAGTCGCCGAAAAATTTGAGCTTAATTATTATCAACAACCGATATGTTTAACTGAATGTCTCTTAACAAAAGGCTTTTGAAAATGATTGGAAATGAGAAGTTAATTGTAACAAAAGTCCCATGAATCAAAATATACATGAATGTCACACACACACATTAAAGCAATTAGTAGACCTTGTACAGAGATCGAATAATCAATATGTTGAGAAATTTTCTTTAATATCAATTGACAATCGTATTCTTAGTCAGGGACGTCTTAAGATTCCTTGAGGCCATGGACCCAGAGAAATTTTAAGATTTTTTGAAGCCTCGGCCGCTATGCAAAAGTAGGCCCTACCTGAGATCTTTAAAAGTAGATAGCCTGTGTGCACACACTCACAAGCACATTGTCAAATACTCATTCAAACGGTAATTTGAAACAAATAAATGTGCACGACTCACAATCTTAACACTTAGGCTCAATGCGGCTCGACCGATGACTGCATTTCCACTAAGTGATGAATGATCGTTTATGCTATTAGGTCTCGGCCTAGCCATGGACAACGGTCATCACATTAAAATACAGTCTTACTACTTTTGTCAGTTGACATGTAGTTTGGAGTTCCCCTTTTTTAGAATTTACGCGGGAATAACTTTTGACCATTAAAATTATCCGGATCATGATCTTATTAAGACAGAGTCGAGAACGAAACGAGGCTTCCACTGAGGAAGAGGCCCTGGGCCGAGGCCCAGCTGACCCCTTCCTTAAGACGCCCCTGTTCTTAGTAACTCTGATGTGAATCAAATTAATTAGTTAACCGAAACAGCTGTTTATTTCTAGAGAGATTATGCTTCAGCTAAAAGAAAGGGAATACAGATTTAACGTAAACGTAAATTATATATGTAATAATTCCCTCTAGCATTCTTTTAATTAACTCTTTTTAATAATAAATAAACAAGCTTTAATTCTTTGGTTCAAAACTAACGCTGTAATCTAAATCGTAATCAATTAGTATCCGAGATGCCTGTCCCGCCCATTTTAGCCAGAGCTACTATTATATAATAGTCACGCGATTATCACCCGGGATATAAGGGGAAATCTTGGTGACGCTCTCTTCTCTTGCTTTGTGTTCGTCTTGTGGAATGTCGCTGCTGCTTGTCGCTTTTGTTATTGTGTCTGCTTTCGTGTTCTTATCAAATATCTGTGAAATGCAACTTTGAATTGTCCACATACGTTATATGTGTGTGAATAAAAAGATGAACGTCCACTCTGAAGATGTTTTCTGTGAAACTGTGTAAATGAACGAAAAAACCAACACCGGCCCACGATACTACACATGTGTGTATATATAGAGAGAGGGAGAGATGATTCCAGAGCAAGAATCGCTTATGCTCAGTGTGAAAAAGAAGCAATGGAGGAAGCAACCATTAGACGAAACCCTTCGATGAGGAAGGGGGTAGGGAAAGATTCGAAATTTTGTTAAATGAGAGGAGAGTGAAAAAGAGGAGTAGCACAAACAACATAATTATCACTTTTTAGCATATAATTTTGATATGTGGTGTACGTTACATTGTTTACGTATAAAGAGTAGGTAATAAATCCTTGCTGAAAACTTGTGTAATTTATCTTTGAATGAATAATATGTAATCGATATTAATGTAATGATATGTTAAATTGCTAGTTCTTGCAACAATATATATATATTTTTTATTATTACTTTCATGAAGGTAACACTTGAGTTTGATGCAAAAGCTATATTTATAGTTAAAAGCTATATAATTTTGAGATAAAAGTGTTAGAGTCCTTCGTAGATTGTATTCAATAAATTTATGAGAAAGATGTCCCGAGATTATGAAGGAGACTTACAAGAAGTCAAAGAATTTAATCATATTAATTTATTTATCAATTGTATTACCAAATCTCTATTTCAAACACATAACAAAAATGAGCATCTACATGCATAGCAAAAACTAAATATAAATAAGTTATACAAGATGCAATTAGCACTTATGAATACATTTTTATACAAGATTTGTCTGAAATAAGATAAACTGGAAGTGGTTATACAGATAATCAAAGCAAACGAAAACCTCAATACAATGCGGGATCGGAAGGCAATTGCCGAGCCTCTAGAGCAAGGGCTGGTAATCTATGGCACGCGTGCCACATGTGGTATGCGGTACAATTCTCAGTAGTATTCTGTATTACTCTACAAATTTGTCTATTTTTGAGTTGATGGAAGTTGAAAAATTTGTAAGGGAACTCATTTCGTAAGCATTTTCAGAAATGGAAATTTACGTAAAAATCTGAAACATAAGTCTAAAGGTAAATTTACAGCTATTTTGTAAATTACTGAATTATTTGAAGAGAGAAAATTGGGTGGTGGAATAACATGGGTGAGACGGAAAGAATCCCATACGCGTTGAAAGATTCATCCCAAATATTCCAGCTCTAACTTTGAACGTCTCTGACACGGTGTTTCTTAGTTGTGCTCGTAGAAAAAAAATTAAGGTAACAGATTAGGAGATCTGGAAAGCCAGGCAGCTGGGCTACCAAGGCCAATCCATTTGTTGCCAAAGGTAATTTTCAGAAAGTTCCGCTCGTTCCTGTCATAATCAGTTAAAGTTGTTTTTTGTTCTGGGAACACATGATCGCTGGCTGATAATAACATATCCCTTGGTAGCGAGCTACTCTTCGCATCTACTTCATTCAGTTACCTCCATCTGATTTACCGTATGTGGAATGAGCCCGTCTCTACGCGTTACCTATCCAACTGTTGAAATGTTGGGCGTTGCAATGTTTAAAAATCGCGTAGTATAAAGTCGTACAGTTTTTCTCGAATAGCTTCATACATAAAGAGCTATTTTTTGTTGAGGCTTGATTGTGGTGAAAGGGTTTCTGTTGATTTGATTTTTATGCGTGCTTTAGTGCTTTTAATTTGAAAAACTCTCGCTCTGCTCGACCGTGACTCGATCGAAAATCCTTTGAGTTTCGAATTTGAGTGGTCGTTCGGCATGTAGAAAACTCCTTTTAACGGCATGGTGCTTTTCTTCCGACCACACATTTCATTCGGAATTTTTATTGTTGCAGTTCCATCCCCATGCTCACGCTGGGATTTATCATTTAGTGAATTAATGTGTTGGAGATTATTTTGAAATTTGAACTTCATCATTGTTATATTTTTCTGCCACGATTTTGGATTCTCTCGAAAGGTAATTAATAAATGAAAGTTGCATGTTTGAAAAACACTTAGAAATTGTTTTCAGCCAAGGAAAACTAATCTTACATCACTCCTTGTACATTATTACACATAAAAAATGCGTCTTTGATTGGTGGAAGTCAGACTCTCAAGCTCTGCTCTTCAATCCATTCTTTCAAGCCTCCTAAGAGAGAATCCAGATTTGAAGCACTGTACTATATTCTTGAATAAACTGACCTTTATAACATCCAAAAAAAAGTGACAAACACAGAACGGAATAAAACAGGAATGAAGAACTTGAGGAACCCAACAGAAGGAATAAGATTAGGGAGGGGAGGACAGAATATTCTTGGAATGGATTCTCAAACAGCGGCGAAGAGGAAAAGGAACGTTTGCCCGCGACAGAATACAACACCAAAAAATATGCCCGCCTTTGCGGAATGAAAAAGATATCTCGACAGCCAGCCGAAAGCTGTCATTTTTGCAAGTGTACAAGAGGGCTGAAGTCTTGTGGGTACCTGACCATGATAAGCATTGCCTGGTCCTTCAAAAGAATCTTTGGGAAAATCTGAAAAGGTTACAGTATTTTAAAAAAATTTCAACAGTCAAAGAAGATAATATTATTTTTGGAAGGCCATTCACTTTTGCATACAACGTTTGCGCTATATTATATTTCATTATCACCTTGAAAGTCCAAATTGGTAAATCCACAAATAATACGCATCGAGCCAACCTTTTCAGCCCACATCCAATCTCAAACCAAATAAATTGTCTGGAATACAATGGAAGGTCTTACCTAACATTTGTTTTAAATGAATAGAGGTTATATAAGAAAGAACAGCTATTCTGTAATGCTTCATGCTCATTTTATATACAGCCATAAGTAAATATAAACTTAACCATGTTAATTTGTATTTCAGCCAGTGACAATAAGACAAATGCGGAAAATGTCAAATTAAAAAAATGTTTCAATTTCTACCTAAAAACTGTAACATTGTATTCATACATTTGTCTAAATATTGAGAGCTTTAAAATTTTTGGGAAAAGATCAAGCAAAGGTACTTTTTCACGAACAGGGTTATAAGCGGTTCATTTAACATTCAAAGAAAAAAAATACTGAAAAAATTCATTCCAGGAAAAAAAGAAAAGTGAATCACTCAGATAAAAAGATGTATGATAAAATATACTCTGCTCGTTATAACAGTTAAAGTCCCAAAATAAAATGCCAAAAAAAAAAAAAAAAAAAAAAAATTAATTCTATATCACTTTTATATTTGAAAATCAGCACGGTTAACCAATGGTGTTTAGGTAGCCCCCAAATTACCCGGATAAGCCGGACTTAGTCATATTTCTGCTATAAATTTTGATTCGCTGTGCGCCAATGGGGCTCGTAGATCTTCTGTGCCCAGGGCCCGCAATGAATTTAAATCGGCACTATTGAAAATATATTCTCAATTCGGGTCTTTAACATTATGAGAAGACGGTTTTAAAATAATTATGTCATGGGGACGAGTAGGGCCTGCTCTAGCCGTTTTGCCGCTCCGGAGAAAAATGGAAAATACTACCCCTTCTCCAAAGCAAAAAATTATAATTAAAAAAGATAAATTGTTCACACTGATACACACATTGCAACGTCGTGAGTAGGTAACAAATGAAAGATTGTCACAGATTAATTTTAAAATAAAAGAATTATTTATTCTGCCTCATAGCTTATAGTCACACTCTATGTACTATACTACACCATAGTGCTTATAAAGTCACAGCTATATGCCAAAACCTGGTGAAATAAGCCCACCCACGGGAGTTCAATCCTTTTTCCCGAAAGGCACTCGCTCATCTCTCAACGCCACCGGCGTTCCTCGTTTCTCATTTCTTTCCTTCCTCTCCAATCACTTTTCTTTCAGGGCTCCTCTCCAGTTTTCTCCATCCAGGGCTCTCTCTCTGTCTCCATCCAGGGCTCTCCTCCCGTCTCCTAAAAACCCTTTTAAACACCAGGGGCGGGTTCACAACACGCCCCTCGTCTCTTTTCATTGGCAGGCCACAAAAGTCTGCCCTCGTCCCCGGGCCACATTCGTGTACTATTTGTGAGGCAAACACAAATACATTCCTGGTCCGTCTGGAAACTAAGGGCGCCATAATTCTTATCTAACTTCTAAACACCCTTATCCATCACACCACCTGGGTTCTATAATCCCATTATCTCGACACCGGCCGAGGCGACAGGATTCTTTCATACAGGCTTCGCCTATTGTCAATGGGGTCCGGGGTCTCTTTGACCATTATAACTCCTAGAATGGATGTCGGCGTTTGCCCGAGGTCAGACAATAAACAATGACCTCACGGCCACGTGGACTTGTCCCTAACATCTGTTCGGAGCCATAAAACTCAGCATGAATGGAAGGTGGGGTTCACCCCAATCGAAGACGTCACAACATCATTAAAATTTGAATAATTCTTGCGAACAAAAAGGCAGCATTACTAATATATATATATATTATTATTATTATTATTTAAATCAAATACAAAACAATTCGAAATTAAGGACATAATTTTGTATTGCTATTTCAAACGAGTTTAGTGTAAGAAAAAGAATCGCCCATTTCAGCGTGCCAATTTCTTCTAAAAGAGTCTACTGATAGTGGGGATCTCACAAACGTTTATTTTAACTTATATTAACTACACTCAAGACTGAAATAAAACATTTCCTCTGTGACTATCTACAATAAAACTCGTATTGCTCCTGTCCCCTTTTGGATAGCGGACACCGAATGTCGTATGGGTGAAAGGAATGTCCGTTGGGACCTTACTCTGGGATGTGGAGAAAGTTACTAGTGAAAGATGTGTAAACTTATCAAATTTCATAATTGAACATATACTCTGCCTCGAACTTTTTAATTTCAACATAAAAAAAACTGACATTAAGCATACAAAGTATAAAATAAGGAAAGTAAAATACGTTCAATAAAATATATCAAATTCACACCCAATAATATTTCAGAAAAAATATAAAAAAAATTTGTAACAAAAAAAAGTATTTTTAAATTCGATCCAAATACTGCCCTTAGAATTTGCCGCCCCGGGCAGGGGTCCGATTTGTCCGGCCCTAGAGCCGCCCCTGAGACGAGGCTTCCGCTCTTAAGTACTTGGCGAGGGAGGTGGTGGGTCTTTGAGGTTTTCGAAAGTTTTTCGCTGCCACCTTCTTACATGGGAGACTTGATATGCGAAAGTAAGGTGCTATATAAAGTGATTTGAAGAGCAATTATATATCATAATAGTCTGATGATATTGCCGACCGTGTAACTGTTGCTTAAAAGTTTGCTGTTTTGAAGAAATATTTACATAGTGTGGAGTGGTGACATAGCGTTATAGATCGTGTGGAGGTTTATGAGAATTGTACCAGTGGCTTGTATCCCTCTTCAGGTTATACAAAATAAGTAAAGTTTAATGCTTTCTAATTTTGTGTTCGCGATTCTTCATCTTCCCATCATAAGCTAAATGATCAACAAGTTTCTTGATATACATTTGAGTCTGCGTTTAATTTTTGCTTCAACACCTTCTGCCGTATCGTACGTCGTAACATCTTAATAATGAAAAGCTCTCTCTCTTTCAATGAACTCAACTGATTATTCATTAAATATGAAAAGAAATTGCTTGCATATTTTTTTTTAAATTATCGATAGAACTTGTACATTTTTTATTCTACAAATTAGTTAGATTTTGCAGACAAGACATGAAGTGATTAAATCGGGTCCCCAAGAAAGATCTCCTTCCACACAGACCCTGATATATGTTTATTTCACCTTACAAATTTTATATGCATTACGGTAACTAGCATATTGAAATTTACAAAGTTCTAAAATAATTTTTCGCTCAAAATAAATTCTAAGGTTCTGAACACCAGATGCAGCTCGATGCGATTCATTGTGCCATTTTGTTAAGACACCAATTCACAAAAAAAGTTGTTCAATATTTTGCAACGTGTTTTTTGTAAAGTTGTTGATTTTAGCTATGATACATTCTTTGAGATCTTGAAGGTATCAGTTTTTGTCTGATCAACTTTGGATCCGTTCATGAAACACACACACATCTTATACCATGTTGCATGATTTACAAAATTTTCCTATCCCCCCGGACTAGCATCCGGGTGACTATGTTCGGCTGCCTTGCACCCTATCTACAGATGTTGATGACCTACTTGAACTTTGTTCCATCTGCTGTGTTGCTTGTTCGGTAGAATTTGTTCGTAAGAAACTGAATATTCTATCTTGTCGGATAAGTTTCCAAAAATTTACACGTGAATCAGCTCTGATTCGCTTTCTAGTGATAATGTTCATTGTGGTTGACGACAGCTGTTGACCTATTCTTGATATTCCTCGTCAGTTCTTTTTCACAGGAAAGGTTATGATTTCCATATATAACAGAAAAAATTCCGTGCTGTGTGTTTGAGGTCTTTTTATTGGTGTTAACAGCAGGGAAGATGAAAGGACAGTAAAATTCATTGCGATTGACAAATGTACTTTTTATATACAAGTAATTTATCTCGAATAAGGTTTTCGTATTTTCATAAAAAAATAATTTATCTCGTTATCATTCCAGAATTAATATTATCACACATATTTCAAGCTTAAAAGGGATCACAGGATTAAAAAATAAGTGCTTTAATTTTTCCATTTCCCTTCGACATTCTAGGCATATTTATATTTTTAAAGTCATCAGAAATGTATATAGCAGCCGTCTAATGATATTTCTATCTCTTTTCACCCGTCTATGTTAAAAGTTAGGTAAAAGAAATGTTTTCAGCTTTACAATGCAACTGTTACTTTTTAATGTTATTAAATAGAGCTGAAAATCATTATAGATAATTTGAGATAATTTACCTTGGACGCATTTTCACAAAAAACTCGTTTTTAAATTGATTGAGTTGCTTAATAACGTCGGACTTGAAAGTAACATGGAGCTATTGGAAACGAACTTGGCAATTTTGAATCAAAACAATCCTCATGTAAAGAGAACGATCACTCAGGTGCCATCCTCACTCACTCAACAACTTGATCCTTGGCAGACATCAACTCATTTATGTCTCATTCATGACACCAGGACTCGAATACACCTCAAAACTAAAAATTTCAGTTTGAAAATGCGTTCTACGGCGATGATTTTACGGTATAATTTTCGTGAGCGGAAATTTTATGGAAGTTATTGTCTGTGCAAAACATGGAAAACGACCTTTTGAAGACATCGAACTTGACAATTTTTATGCTTTTTTTTAAAATCTGTGTCTGGTCAAATAACACCCCAGGTCAGCAGTCGGCAAACTTTTGGAGAGATGAGCTAAGTTGTAAGGAAAACAAGGTAACTAAGGTATCAGAGCCATTTACACGAATAGCCCCCCAAGAAATTTATTTCTTTGGCTCATTGCAAGAGCAACCAATGTCAATATATCTTAGTGTTGGAATCAAGACTCCAAAGCGTCGCCGACGTGAAAAAAATGTTCTAAGGAATAATACTGTTAGAGCAGTGATTCCCAAAGTGGTCCATATAGACCCCAGGGGTCTATGACTACCTGTAAGGGGTCCACGTCAGTGAAAAAATAATATGGGGGTCCATGAAGTGTAAATGGGAGCTTACGATAGTGACTCTCAATAAGCCAGATCGTTACTTTAATTTTAAAAGAAACTTTAATCAAATGGAAACCAGATTTTACCAATTCAATAGATTGATTTACTAAATTTAATGAGGTTAATTTTCAATTATAAGGTGATAGCATACATTTTATTTAAATAAAGTCAATTTCAGCGTTTTTTCCAGAATTAAGTTAAAGAAGTATAATATTGGACGTCACGAATTTTCTCAATTTGTCGCAGACAATCTGTCAGGATGTTTTAATCTACGTTCAACATTTAAATGCCTTTATTCAGATTTTGAAACTAGATTTGAGAATACTTTGACTATTTTAATAGCACAGTAGAGAGGGAATGGACTCATAGGGTCGCATTGAAAAAAATGTCATATTACAATGGAACTGATCGGAGTAGGCCGTAACAAAGATCTTAAAGTAAAGTTTAGAAACGGATGTCAGCAATTTTGGGGTTCAAATAGACATACCTGTTATTTGTTACAAATTACGAAATATCGGGAGAAAGTTTTTAATTGCTTTTCCTAGTGAGAAGGAGCTTCAGTGAGTTTGCCAATCTGAAAAAAAAAAAAAAAGGACATACGTAGCAAAGAGGATTTAGGGTTAAACTTGATTATAGATTGATATTAAATGTTGAAAATTTTTGATTCATCCAGATTCATCCCTCCTATTCAAAAGTTTTGTTTGTTGTTCAGTTATTTTATCTAACAGTTATTTTATGTACTAACTAAATTTTAATTTAATTAATTAACATGTACTTCTTAAATTTTAAACGCTATACTTCACTACAGTTAAAAATTTAATGCTTTTAAAGTCAGTAATAGTACCAACTGTCAAAAAGACATTTAAGTTGATAAATTGGCAAATATTTAATATTAGGTAGCAGGGGTCTACCCAAAACCGAAAAACAGGGCAAGGGGGTATGAGACAAAATAGTTTGGGAATCTCTGTGTAAGAGTTTTATTCTGAAATTTCATGTTAACACTAATAATTAAAATTAAAGTCAATTTTAATTCTTAGTGTCAACATGAAATTGTTCCCGCATATAAAAGTCATTTCAACTCTCTTTTTTACCAACCCTTAAACGTGTCACAAAATACGGAACGTGTTTTCTGTTGGGGGTTTATGTTTATATTTCTTGCTCATATTCAATAGTGCTCACTAGCTCATGAATGCAAATAAGCAAGCATTGCTGAAAGAGAAATTTCTTCCCGAGGCCACCAATAAATTACTTTTTTAGTATTTTTACTGATTCTTAATACATTCTGTCAATGAAGAGTAATTTAATACATAAGTCAGTCTCTCTCTCTCTCTCCAATGTTTAATTTCACACTCCAAAAGGTAATTTTTTCAATAGAGATAGATAAAGGAGAAAAAAGAAAACAGTACTAAATACAATTATTTTTTCAATAACTTCTACAGCTAGAAGTCTGATTAGCCGCAACCGTCAATACATGCGGGGAGCCACCCTTGCCCTAGGTCAGAGGTCGGCAACCTTTTGAGTCGAAAGAGCCAAAAATTACAATTTACAAAATTTAAAATGTTTGAAAGAGCCACACATTTTTTTCTTGCCAACAATAATTAGTACTTGCAGAAATAAAATTTTTTTGATAAAAAAAACCAAATCTATTTGTTCATAAGAAAATATATCTATGTATTCATATATAAGTAGTGTTTTTCACAACAAATTAGATAATATATATATGGTATTATTAGATCATTACTCATTTTTTAAGTAAAAAATTAAAAGAGTTAAACATTTAATTATATATACAACACTAACTTTTGTACTTCAGTAACAAACAATTGAGCAAACAAATTCAATGGGCGCGATGGCTTTTCATGGTTATATATGCAAGAGTAGAAAATTTAAACTTTACTAAACAATGTAACTTGTACTTAAAAATAAAGAAAAAAAATAATAACATACATTTGAGCAAACAAATTCAATGGGAGCGTTGGCTTTGCATGATTTTAGAAAGTTTGGATAAATTTGACTCATAACTTGTTGTCTTAAGTTTTTTTAAACACGGCTTTAAATTTTCATTTGTTATCTGGCTTCTTACTTTACTTTTAATTATATTCACGAAAAAGAGAACACTTGTTCGCACGAATATGTCGATCCGAAGATAGTCAGCACTCCAAGTGCCAACTTCTTCACCTCAATGTATCAATCTGGAAGACTATTCCATGCGACGAATATAAGTGCCTCAACTCGCAGCATTTCTTTTAAAGCTGTCAATTTTTGTTGCGTTAAGTACATACATTTCTGGATCTCCAACTGTTCCACAACTTGCTTTTAAACTCTATAAATTTTCCACTCCACAAAGCTTTACTTTTTAAATCATTCCATTGCATTTCTAGAGATCCAGTAATAATTTCAAATGGCTCAATGTGAGTTTCGTTAATATTTGTGTTTAGAGGATTTACTATGAATACTAGAGTGGTTTTGTGGGTTTTTAATTGCTCAAATCAGTCAGTAAATTCATCTTTAATTTTTTTTTATAACTGTGCTGAAGTAATTCGAGTCAAGAGTTGCACTGGCTATATCGCGATATTTTGCTTTAAAAATTGCAAAAGAAGTAATTTATCGCTCTGAATACCTTCTGCAAAAAGAATTAATTTTTCTTCGAAACAAACCAATTCTTCTACCAAAACATAAGCTAGGTTTCCCTTTTCTTGCAGTTTTAGATTCGGCTCAATTAATTTCGCTGTGATATCCCCCATAAAGTAAAATTTTTGCAACCATTTGTCGTTCTCAAATTCAGGGTGATTAATGCTTTTTTCATTGAAGAACAAGGAACACGACGAATAATGTATTTATTTCATTCAAGTACAAAGCAAAACGTTTCAACACCTTACCTTTGGAAAGCCATCACACTTTATTGTGAAGAAGGAGGAATACTGAGTCTCAATTTCGTTTAAGAACTCTTTAAACTGACGATGGTAGAGTGCTTTTGTGGAAAGATGCTGTTAACAATCATGATTACCAAATTCATGACCTTAGCTATCTCGCATGGAAATGTTGGGCACAAAGCCCTTCTTAGTGTATTATTTAGTGAAACGTAAGAATTTCTCGTGGTTTGTGTGTGTGTTTTTTGTTTTGCTCTGAAGAATCTTTGTTGCCTCTTTATTTTTCCTGTCATACTTCTGGCTCCATCAGTTGCTATTAAAAAGATTTTTTTTTTAAATCGACTTTATTGTCTTCAAGGTATTTTTGCACGGCATTCGCTATATCCCCCTCTGGTTTGTCCCGAGAGTGGTAGCAATCCTAGGAGTTATTTGGACCTTAGGAAGACATGTACCTGACAAAAAGGGCAACTTGTGCCGTGTCTTTAATGTCGCAAGTCTCATTTGTAGCAAGTGATAAGGCAGAAGAAAATTGAATATTTTCCATTTACGAATATGTTACTTTTAAAGACATTTTAGTTATTCTATCGTACTGTTTTAGCGGATAGTGGTAAACCTTTGATTTTTTTCACGATTTCTGGTTTGTTTTTTAAATCACGAATTAGTTCTTCAGATGCTCGTATGAAGCAATCTTTGACATACTTACCATCTGTGAGTGGTTTGCCTTTTTTTACAATTTCTAGTGATACCGCGATGCTTGCCAGATTAACATTACTTGTATATTGCGTCCAGTTACTTAACGTGTAACTTGATTGCTGTTTTTGTTTTTGGAGCTCGTCGACAACTTTTTTTGTTTTTCGCCGGCTGGATATTTACTAGCAAATTGAGTTTGCTTTGTCGTGAAGTGTCTCTCTAAATTTGATTCCTTATTGTGTGCGAGTTTTTCGTGGCAAATGTGTGAGACAAGTCGGAAGACCATCTGAGTTGCGTATAAAAGCAAACGACTCCGTCCATTCCCGATTGAATTCTCGATGCTCTTCTTCATTTCTTCTCTTTTTTTCCTTATAGATGCCATGCTTGCGGTGAAGCGGTAATAAGGAATTTTTTTGAATTATTGTTTAGGTATCCATAACAGCATATAATAAGTTTTGCAATTATTTACTTAATCAATGTATATCTACGTATATACATACGAGAAGCTGGTCATAAAGAAATACAATTTATCAAAAAACATTTTACAACGATATTTTCCAATTAAAAATATTTATATATACCTAAATAAAATAAATAATTCTCTAATAATTTAATTATTGAAATAAATAATTTAGACGCGAAACACTATTTGCCTCACTCACTCACATACTGATTGACTATAAGTACATTGTTTCGTCACATTTGTGTTCGCCTCCCGTGTGCGGTGATCGCCGACTGGCCGGAACGGACTTGTCAGAACGTGTTTATCACAGCGCAATCTGCACATTTTATTTTATTTTATTTATTTTTTTTTAAAAAAATTGGCAAATATTAGATACTTAGTTTACGAGTAAAGGTATTATGCCGAGCTATGCCGAAATCAATGAAAATTGCCAAACTTATAAACAATCTAAAATTGCAAATACCTACCTACTTTGATCCTCAGAGTTCGAAAATATGTTTATTAAATAACAATTTATAGGTACTTACACTTATAATTTTTATTTTAACTCTAATTTTAAATAATAAAAGCTATAAAATAGATAAATAAAAAATAGGTAATTTATTAAATATATATATATATATATATATATATATTAATTAAAACAATTAATGGTAATATCCAACAGAAGTACTTTGTTTCTTTTTTGACAGTTGTTTTTAACTTCAAAAAAGTATTCAGGTATCTTATTTGGAAAAATAATACTTATTATGTTTCCTACTTTTACTTCGGTTTATTATTATTATTATATATGTTCATAGTACATATACCTTTGAGAAGATAATTCGCTTCTAACTCTTCTACTTGAAACAACAAACTACGTCACAGCCAAAGCACTGATGAAGACGCCAAACTGTTTTGCGTCGAAAGTGAATTAAATACTACATAGTAACATCCGACGACGGCGTCATTCGAGAGCTTCCAACGGAGTGACGACGCGTATCACGGGGGAGGGGTGCGGTGAAAAGCGAGTACATGTGGCTGAGAGATAGAAACGGTGTCTAAGCCTCGTTAATCAATTCAGAACGATTTTTAATTTTTTTTTAGTTGAAAGAAATAATATTCGCGTATGGAACAAAAGAGCCGCAGCTTCACATCCAAAGAGCCGCATGTGGCTCGCGAGCCGCAGGTTGCCGACCCCTGCTCTAGGTAGATCTTAGTTCGTCCATTACTGCTTGATGGTAATGGATGAACTTTAAAATATAAAAAAGTTACGTGTTTTTTAATGTTTCTGAATTTTAGAAACATTACTTGATCAATGAGTGTATGTTACATTACGTGGGGAATTATAACTAATTTTGCCGCATTTTTTTTTAATTTGAAAAATTGTCCAAAATTTGTGTTTGCCCCGTTCATACATTAAGCGAAAAGTAGCCGTTTCAATGCCAGCCAGTAGATGAGCAAGCATATTACCAGTCTAAAGTTTAAATAAACCTATCTCAAAAAAATTAAAATTTACATAAAATTAATTTAATAGAATAAAAAATAAAAATTCAAACAATAAGTTTTGTAACTGAGAAATTTTGTACCCCAATTAAAAATCTTAATGTAAATTCTTTTTAAAAGAGTTCTCCTTAGTTTTCAAAGTTTAAAACACGAAAGTAACTTCAGTCAAAATCAGTTGAAGGTCCATCCCGATAAAAACTTCGTAACAAAATTGTATACTCCTTTTATTTGCATTTTAAAGTTAATAAATTAGAAGAATATCAAAAAACTATTTTAAACATTTAAAAAAATCATTTTTACAGAGGAACTAATAAGCGATAAATGGAAGAATTTTTCAAAGGAACAAGAATATTTTAAAAAACAACGACTTTTATGTTATTACTCAGTAGAATTTTTATCTTATAATAAAAATTAATCTAAACATTTTTCTATTCTTATTCAGTTCATGGTTAACCGATTAACATTTTGATGCGTAATCACCAAAGCCTTATAAAGCGAGCAGTTTCATATTAATACTCGATTTTCATCAAAACAAACAATAACGTATTCGATTCTGAATTACCTGTTTCAGGCTTCAGTTTCATCATTCAGCTGTGAAATTGACTGATTTGTATATTATGTCAGTGACACAACATATCATATTGCATAGCATTCGATTTTCCCTCGTACGTTGTTTTGATCACGTACATCATTGCTACAATACATTAGTTAACAAAATATATTCTATCATTTTAATTTCTTTACAGAATGAGTGAGGCATCGTTTCTTGGATTTCTATCTTTTCTTTTTTTTTTTAAACTAAAAGTTTTTTCAATAACTTTAATTTTGAAGGGATCAATTATTTAAATGTAACATCTATCTATCTATCTATATATATATATATAAATAGTGTTGGCCACCGTAAATGCAACACCAAGAAAGACAAGAGACAGCACAACAAAATTTATTTTGTAGATAACATGTTTTTGACCAAGTATCAAATGATTAAATTTATAGACTTCTGTGAAGTGTGGTTCCTGCCAGAATCAGTAGCCACAGTAGCCGCCATTGTTGGAGATCACCGCTGCCACACGCCTCGGCATTGATTCAAAGAGACTTTGGATGTGTTCTTGGGGTACATCAGACCAAGCAGCTTCCACACGTTGCCAAAGTTGATCTGGTGTGGCAGCTGAGGGTGTAATCTGGGTCAATCGTTGAGCAACCATGGACCACATGTTTTCTATCGGCGAAAGATCCGGACGAGCCGTCCAGGGAAGCAATTCAATCTGGTGATTGACGAAGAACCTTTGGACAATGTGTGCCACGTGTGGTCACGCATTATCCTGTTGAAATATGGCTGTGGCCAAGCCCTGAAGGTAAGGAAGGACAACTGGCTCCAACACCTCGGAGATGTAGCGCTGGCTGTTTAAAGTACCGGCAATGCGTACTAGAGGAGAGCGAGAGTGATATTCAATACCGCCCCATACCATAATACCCGGTGCAGTACCAGTGTGGCGGTGCATAGCCTGTTCAGCATCCTCTCTCCACGGTGTCTCCAGACTCGAATCCGACCATTGTGGTGTTGCGGACAGATGCGTGACTCGTCAGTAAAGACAAATTCATTCCATTCTGCCGCCCACATCATTCTTTCATTGCACCATTGCCGGTGAAGGCGTCTGTGGTTCTGCGTCAAGGGTAGACCAAGCAATGGACGTCTTGCGGACAGACCACTCTGCTGTACAAGGCGTCGAATGGTACGCGCAAACACTGAATGATGCATTACAGACTCAAAGTGCTGTGCTGTGGTTCGTGATGTGACTGAACGATCCGTCACTGCCATGCGCACAATTTGCCTATCCTCACGTGAAGTGTTGCACTGAGGTGGATGCGATTGACCACGTCGGGCCATCGTACCCTCCTGCATCCAACGGTCACATATCCGCATTACAGTTGTTTGGTTTCGTCCAACACGACTACCGATTTTCTTGAAAGATTATCCACAATCTCGGTAGGCCACTATCCTTCCTCTGTCGATCTACGATACTTGATGAAAAGCTGATCGCTGTTTTCTACGAGACATAACTGATCGTTTTTTGAAAAAACCACAAGAAAAACAGAATTGCCGAACTTGAAATCGTCGAAATCTCTAAGCCTTAAATAGCGCTTTGAGGTGGCGTCACAGGCGCGCTTGATGTGTGTCTGCGCTGAAATTCTAATCATTTGCATATCTCACCTCCACTAATGCATGTTGTAAATTTCATGTTATTTGCATGCTCCCTTCAGGGTGTTGCATTTACGGTGGCCAGCAGTGTATATATATACACTAATCGCGTTACTCGACCGCTTTGCTGGGTATTTCACGATATTGTATGAATATATATGGTTTATATATAAATATACATATAATTATTGATGTAAATTATTGTTTGAAATCATAGCATTAAGTGATTCTACTGCTCGATTGCATTGAAAAACGTTCTTATAACCCTCACTTCTTGATTTGAAAAGGACATGACTTGAATTTCTAAAATTGAAATAGAATAATCCTTTACGCTCCCATAACCTCCTCCCCGAAAAGTGAATTATTGTAAAACCCATTTTTAGTAGATCTCTATTCAACAAAATAAATATGCTTGCCAAATTCCAAGTCTATAAGCTCAAAACCGAAATTTTTTTTTATCAATGTGTCCTGTAACTGCCCTTAAGGGTCCATTTCCGTAAGACCCATTAGCAGATTTCAACTCGATGCTTATGAAATTTTAGTACTGTAAGTATAGTAGCTCGAAAACAGGAACTTTTTTTTGTCTATACGCCCTAGTAACTCCCCGCCCCCATGGCAGTCTATTTACACAAAACTCATTGTTAACGGATCTTTATTCCAAGAAAGGAGCATGCCTGCCAAATTTCAAGTTTGTATGTCTAATAGTTCAAAAATGGGAATATACTTATCTATAACACCCCTTAACCCCTCACTCCCCCTTTGGATCGATTTTTGTAGAACCCCTTCTTAGCAGATATCTACTCCTTAAATCTGAAGGTCTGATCGTTTCTGAGATATCGTGATGAGTGAGTTGCGTATCACCTTTATATATGTATCGATTCAGTAATGAAATTCAGGTCAAGTAGTTTTACTGACAGTCATGAGATGGTGTGTTGTGGAAGTTTAAAGGGAGGGAGCCAGCTTAGGTGTCGTTCCCGTCGCTTGAGCGGGGTTCAAAACTACGAGGTCACGAGTCTATCAACAGCCACGCGTTGCTTCACAGTGAGATGCAAATAAAAATCAAATCAAATCAAGCATGATATTCTATTTACTAAGAATCATGTAAAAGGGAATAAGATCCATTCCATACGCGAAACAATAAAACGTTTATTTTTATGACGATTTTATATGAAAATTTTCTTAGGTACAAAATACACTTTTTCTTTAACTAAAATTAATTTTGATTTGAAAACTACTACACATTTTTATGCACCAAACCATCTAACATTCGAAAAAGTGGATTGACTGCCTGTCTGGAAAACTACTATGGTGAGGAATTGGAAAAAACCTCAGCCAAGAACAGGATGGCTTGGAATAATGAGAAAGGACAAGTAAGTCTCGCCAGTAAAGAAGAAAATGAAATTAATACGCACGCTTAATTATTCCCACATATTCCCAAACATCGTTTTAATCCTGTGTGTAATTCATGTCTTTTTTTAATGCAATTTTTCATCTCTAAAAAGACTTGTCTTTACTTATATTACTAATTTATTTTTCCTAACTTTAGTTCAGCTGACTTTAACTAAGTAGGACTTAAATAAAATTTCGAGTACAAATACTACGAATAACTAGTCAGTTAGTTGTTATACTAGAATGGGCAATATTTAACATTATTCTGTGAACCAAAGCAATTCGTCAAACGAAAGGTGATTTTTCTCAGTCCTTTTGAAAAAAAGTCAGGAAAACAAAAGTGTTTCACCCGTGTTTAAATACTTTTTTATTTTTAAAATGATGCTAATATGAATATACAAGTTCAGCATACTTTATCCAAATCTTAAGAAAATTATTAAAGTACATCACTAATTACGCATTAATGTTTTGATTTTTTGTCTAAAGCATTTGGAATTTTTAAAAGTTTTATTTTCTGCAAAAGGTAACGTTCATCAGCTTTTATAAAAGTTGCGAAGACTGTATATCAGATTCCCTTATTTGTCATTCCTTGTTTATGGTATTACAATGCATGTGAGGTATACAGATTTGCAACTAGCTCTCATTAGCGTCTTAAGAAGTGTTGTCAGAGAAAGAAAGACACCACACACGGAGCTCATGCTGTGTCCGCATAAGTAGATAAGACCCGCCTCATCCTTCAAACCCCTCAACTATAAATATATATATATATATACTCTTTCCCCAGAAACCTACCATAAAAGGAATTTGCCGTGACCTTAGTAAATGGTGGTCAGTTGGTCGGTCCAATGCTTCATTGGAGATTTATCTTAACCGACACTTTCACTTATCTACGATGCGGAATGTTGGACTGAATGGAACCCGGAAGATCTTTGTCCAATTTACATGGGGGATTTAAAAGCTTCCCTATAGTTGACGAAGTGATTCCTGTGGCGCCCTCAAATGCTGCAAGTCTGGCGCCCGAGAGGCATTGGCGTCTTTAACAGTAGAAAGGAAGTCGGAAAGGTAAACTAAGAGCTTAGATAAGATTTCTCTGACCCTAAACCTATAGAAAAAATAACTAGGCTTCTCTTATCTGCTGTGACATCAACTCAAATGCAGTAAACAAAAATGGGATTTTCATTTCTAACCCATATGTTCTCTACCGAGAAACTTCAAGAAACAGCTTGTGAAACGGGAGATAATTTCTTAATTAAATATTGTATATATATATATATATATATATATATAAGGACAAACAACAAAATTATATCTACTTAGTATATCTACCTACCTGTCTCCATATTTGGCCGAAGTATAAAATGAAAGATCCAGTTTTGGGCAGCTTTAAATTCTGTAAAGTATGTTTCATAATCAAATCATTAAGAAAAGGGGGAAGGGGATGCTAACATGTATGCACTTTGAATGATGCTCTTCTCTTGTTACATTCATATCAAAATCACTGTCTGTAAAGTATTGTTGTAGACTGTCTGTAAAATATAGACTGTTTAGTAAAATGCATACTGACGTATTTTGCTTTAATTGTAATATGATTATATTTAAAATCAACTACTTTCTACTCGATTTTGAAGTAACACGCTCCAAGAAAAAATCATATTTCTTTTTTTATAGTTGACTTATTATTCTAACATGATTTAAGATAGCTGATTGTTTCACAAGAATATGAAGACAAAATTCATTAACTAACAGCAAGTTTAGTTTTTAAAACTTAAACGGTGAAGTCTCTTTTTAAACATTGATCCAAATTCAAAAAATGAAGATTTGCTTAGTTCTGTATCAACAATAACATAAAGAACTTGCGAAACGAGAAGAAAAAATAATCATAACAGTAAAGAAAAAAGTAAATGGTTATTTTTTTTTGATAAAGAAAATCAATATACAGTAAAATGTTTCGAAACGTAACTCATTTCAAAGAGTCATTACAGGACAAAAAGTTTCATTGGATTCAAGCTCAGAGTGGGGTAGATTTTTCTAGTGAAGACGGCAATTTTTTTCGATCCATCTCACTATAAGCAAAAGCGCTTATTATCCCAAGTAGCAATAAATAATTACTGTATTTATTCGAATATAAGCTGCACTTTTTTCCAATGTTAATGCTACTGAAATTCATTTGCGGTTTAGAATCGAAGGCGAAAAAGTTGGTTGGATGGGAGAAATTCAACAGGTTCATGTATATATACATTTAAAAAATTTTAATATTGGTAAAATAAATTAATTATTCACTTCTCATTAGTTCTCATTAAATTTTTTTTTGAATTTCGTAAATTTTGGACATTGATAACCCTTTTCACTTTATTTTTATTTTTTCGCAAAAACGAGTTGAGAATTTGGGGTGCGGCTTAGAATCGATGATGGGTTGGGTTTGGATAAATACGGTAATTAATATTACTTTTAGAGTATTTTAAATATGAAATATTTGATCCTTTCTTATGCAATATATGCATGCTTTCCAATTTATTATGATTTATATGAGACATGAATGAATTAGTATTAATGTTAAATGCATAAATGTTAAATATATAAATGTAAATTCATCATATATAAAAACTTGTATAATTGATTTTTCCTCACACGTAATTTGAATAAAATAATGTTCTATATTTCGTTTTATGCGGTTTTTATATAGCGTGAAACGCTTCCCTCTTTTCACAATAAAGAATATACGATTAAAGCATCGTTAAGAATATCAAAATCTGTTATGAAATTCTTGAAGTAGGAACATATTTTGCTTTACAAAAAGCGCATAGATTAAAGCATGAATTGATTGAACAAATTACACCACTTGAAAGCAATAATGCAGAAAAGGATATCGATTTCATTGATTTGAGACATTTAAATGAGTTTATCAAAAAATAGCAAGAATGTAATAAAAATGATCCAATATATATATTTTTTTCAGAAAACTGAAAGCTTGTACATATTTTCAAAACTATTTTAAGAAAGAGATTAATACCGTAAAATCCGGTGTATATTTAACGCGCACTTTTAACTTAAAAAATGAGATCGAAATTTACGGGTGCGCGTTATACGCCTGGTATAAAAATGAAAAAAGATGAGCGTAGACAAAAAATTAGACTTCTACATATATCGAAATACTGTTTATTTAAAAGAAATGATATTTCTTACGAGCTTAAAGGGTTGTACTTCCACAAGCAGTGGCGCACACAAGGGGGGTCCTGGGGGTCCGGACCCCCAAAGCCCTTGATTTTTTCCGATTGGTTATATAATTCTAAGTATATAATACGTAAAATTTAATTGAATATTTGTTATTGATGATTAATTTTATTAATTAATGCTAATTATTTATTCAATAATTAGTTTTTTACTGTGTTTTGTTCCTGAAAATCGACAAAATCAAAAATAACATGATACAAGAATGGTGAACTTTCAACCCCAGACCCCCTCCCCCCTTGAAAAATTCCTGTGTGCGCTACTGTCCACAAGTATACTATTTTTTCAAAAGCCTGGGATAATACCTACAATAAATAAGAGCATTGCAAACATTTTAGGTTTCTTCGTAAAAAAGAGGGTGCGTGTGATACGGCGAATTTGCCTAAAAATTAAAAGTTGCAGCTGTAAAGTAAAAATGCGCGTTATGTAGCGGTGCGCGTTATACGCCGGATTTTACGGTAATTATCTTTAATTGATCATTTCCTCATAGTAGGAATTATTTTTTATTTCTGTATTTTGAGTTTTAATGGAATTTTTTCCTGTGTGTTGTGTGTGTTTGTTTTTAAGACTTGATTATACATATAAATATTCGTTAATTTGACGATTGTTGAAAATAAAATTTCACTCTATTTTATTATTATTATTGTGTTATCTCGTTTATTTCAGCAACACAAAAACTTGCTGATCAGCCCCATGCACAATTGGTTTGTAAATTCTGCACCGTTTTCAGAATCTGATATTCTGGAAACGATGTGTCGATTTCCGTTTCTGTATTTGTACATATCGTCAAGAAATTTCATCATTCTCATTTATAGTTAGAACGATTTCCTCTACATGGCTGCGTTTTGGTGCAAAGGTAAAGAAATAAATAAGGAAATAATTGACACATATATAATTCTACTCAGTTTGACATCAGTATAAAACCATGTTTTAAAATATTAAACTGAAAGTTTTACTTATTCGTTTCGAGAAGACTGAACTGATTAGAGAGCGCAAATACATTTTCTGCGCGAAAAATTTTATGTATCTATGTACTGTGTTACATTTATCATTTTTAACAAGGATACAAGGAGCAGTCATTTTTGGATCAGATTATTTGAAACCAGCATTTGATTGTAGAAATTATTTGCAACTTCTCTTGTTCGTAATAAATAATATGAAATTCCTAAAATTTGAACATAGTAAATATAAAAGTTAAACGTATTCCTATACAGAGCAAATACTTTCTTTTTTTACTGAGCTTATAACTCCCAAGTATCGGATGAAAGTGATAACCTATTTTTTTACATGTGACCAAATTTTCAACACCGATCGTTTGCTATAAAACTATTCTGATGTGAGAATTTGGTAAAACTCATTGAATTTATCTATTTCCATAAAAATGTATAGCTATTTGATGATGCAGAGTTTAAAAAGTTAAAAAAACCGTTTACGATAACAATCAAACTTTTTTTTCGAAAATTTGTCTTTCAGAATTAACAAAAAACACCGTAAAAGTAAAAGCAAAGCAGAAGCAACCAAATTTACAGAACTAGGTTATTCAAGAACTTTCATTGTGATTACACCAAAAGAAGCATGACATGGCACCCTGACATATGTAGCGAACACTCTTTATGGAGCAGAGAGGAGCAGCTGGATATATATCTGTGATAACAGGTTAGCAAAGCAAACTTGTGCCTTTATTTGAAGAAATATCAAGCCAGTAGGGATGCTGTGCATCATTACGCTAATTTATTACCCCCCGCTAATGCTCTAAACATCCAACAGGTCTTCCTAACAAATCTAGTATGAGATTTATTTTCACGTTCTTCAAAGTTGTAACGGTTCATCGTTCTTTCTTTTTCTATCCATAAAATACTTGCTTCTATACCTGCAGTTATTTTTGGAGCAGCCTGATTTCGCATTACACATTCCGTGTAATTGTAATCTAATCGATATCTACTTCTGAATGAATGTGAAATTACCTTTTCTTGGAATTCTGTTGTTAATGTTTTGTTTTTGATTCTGTAATGTTTGTTATTTGGCTTATTATATTCGATTTCTTATACGAATGAAATAAAAATTGACCTACCTTTTGCTTACCCATTCAACCCATTCACTGCCAGGTAAATGCCTGGCTGCCAAAGTACCAAAGAAAACATAAAAATTTACAAAATATAATAATATTAAGTTACTGATATAATATTTTAATGGCATGTACAATAATTTTTATTGAAAAAAAAATAAACACTACGAGATAACTCATAACTGGCGTCACTGAATAAGATTCCTGTGCTAAGTGCCAGTTACGAGTTACCTCGTAGTGTGTGTGTTTTAAATAAAACTCTTCATATTAAAAGATTTTCTTTTCGTTTTGTTTGATTTTACAATCTCGTCACTTAATTTCATCGGCCGACAGTCAAATGCATTGCCGGTTTATCCATTGAGCGCTTGGGGCGGGTGCCCACGGGGCCCGGCCCGTATAAGCTGGACTTAACCAGATTTTCTGGTTATAAATTTCGATACGCCAGTGCTATGGGGACCTGTAGATCTTCTGCGCCTAGGGCCCGAAATTAGCTTAAATTGACTCTAGTTAAATGCATAATGTTATCATACAGATGTGTAATGATCTTTAATGGGAAAAACCTATAAGACCGTGGTACTTATATAAAGAGTTGTACAATAATAAAAATGGACTGATAAGTAATAATTAACAAACCTCAGGAAAACCATTCGTTGATACAAGAAAATCGCAGTCGAGTGCCAGCTCAGGTGTCATTCTTACTTTTAACCTTGGTTCAAAATTATAAGGTGTATTGGGGGGTTGTAAGCGGGCAGAAATAATAAACCGGCAATATTCGGTACAACCATCAATCAATCATCAATCATCAATACCAGCGAGTAAAATATTGGATAATAATAATAGTGAAAATTCGAATGAAAAGGGATATCATTGCTTTAGTTGCTCAATATTCCATGTAACCCAATCAATCATTCGATCGAGTGAACAATAATAACTATAATAACAATGTATGAAAACAGAGCGAATCTGCTGGATAAAAGTAATGGCACAATCTATAATATTGTAATATGTGGTCTTCAAGAAAGATTTGATCTTGTATTTTGTTGTCATAGGTTTTAAAAATTTAACAGACCTTTTTGATCAGCGTCGCATATCACGCATTCATTTTTTTTGTACCAGTGCAGTTTACATCGTAGGTCATGCAACGGAAAGAAATCGAGTTATTCAAAACAGGAAACATAATCATTTTGTATTTTCGATAAGAGAGAGAGAGTTCACTTTCTTTAATAATTGTAGGATGCCGAAATAATAATGATAGTTTTTCACACGGAGCTTCATATCTGTCAGAACTTATACTAAAAACTACTCAAGATATTTTTGTTATTCATAATCCAGCTTTTTTTTTCTTTGACAAAGTAAGCAATAAAATAATCAGGAATAAATTATTCCAATGCTATTCGTAAGATCTGATGACTAAGATGGATTTTAAAGCTGTTTTCGCGGTTAGATTGCAAAACCATTTTCCAAAACATTTCCTACAAATTTTTAATAATTATTTTTATGCAGATATTCTTCTTAATAGCTCAAAGCAATAGGTATGATCCATTTAGTATCAGACTATTTTTTAAATTTATAACTTGGGTGCATTGCAGAGAAAACTGGATATCAATGAACGGACTATCGTATATATAGTAGAAAACTGTTTACTGATAAAAATATTTGATATTATTTGAATTCGGAACAGAGTATATTTTATTTTTCAGCAATAAAAAGAAATTTTTTAAATTAGATATTTGGGAATTGCAATCTAGATAAGGTTATAAATAGGCAGATCACATTACTCTCTTAAAAATACCTGTTTGCTTGAGGAGCAAACTTAAGGTTCAAAAAGAGTCTTCTGATTTACGAATTTCTTGAAAAAAATATCCACCCTATTTCTAAAGTAAACAAATTTTAAGAATATGCTTATCATTTAGTACTACTTGGAAAAGAGGCTGAATTAGTCTCCATAAATATCTACTAACTGATCCATTTATAGGCATTAATTGTAGATTTTAATTCAGCTTCGCGATAGATCTATATCACCGAGTTATTCACTCTACGAAATGTCCCCCTATATCTCGTGAGGACATAAAGGCTCAATCAATCGTGCAGCATTTTGCATCAATCTTCATGACGTCTTTGAATGCAATCAGGATTCGATATTACTTCTCAACAGCTACAAAGTTTACAATCTTATCCCTACAACAGCTCTTGATCATAAAGATAAAATCAAATTTCGTACAAATACTAAACAATACTACCGAATATTTTACATATTTATACAGTCGAACCTCCATATGACGAACCTCTATATTGCGAATTTTTCTATAGAGCGAACTTTTTCCTGGAACCAAGAACATTTCACGATTTTCTTCGTAAAATAACCTCCCTATAGCGAAGTGCATTTTCTATAGAATGAACTTTTTTTTCTTGTGATTCAATTTTTTTCTCCCTATTTTTAAAGTATTTCTAGACATTTCAAGCTAATCTCTCTTAACATATTTTATTGTGGTCATAGTTCTAGAACTGGTTTTATTAAGTGCCTAACTCGCCGAGAGCAATAGAATTCTGGGCAAAGATGTGAGGCATATTATGAAACAAAGCATTTTTTCAAACAAGAAAACTTAAAAAAAATTAACAGATTTTAAGAGTAATTAAATTTAAGGACGCATGGGGTAATGTATGTTTAGAATTACTTGTATGCTTTAAATTATTTCCTTAATGTGTCCTTAAAATTCATTAATTTTAATGATAAAATTATTTTCTTAATGTTGAAATTTCAATATATTCCTCAACATTCTTTGTTCTCTCTCATTTCCCTTGCAGTTTTTCTTTCTTTCTTTCTTTTTTTTTATGGTTAAAATATGTATATATATATAATATAAATACATATATATTTACAAAAAGGTGTTATGAGGCTCTTTTAAATATATAGTGCTCATGAATTTAAGATTTATTTTATGTGGTTTATTAAGTATATCGAAAGAGGAACCTCTATATAACGAACTTTTTTTCAGGATTTAGCGACTTCGTTATACAGAGGTCCGACTGTATATGTATGTGTGTGTATTTGAATTATTCAAAATAATATTTTGCCTTAATTTTTAAGAAGCTATGATAGAGAAACGAGTTTATCAACACATTAAAAATAATTGAAATGTTTACTAATTAAAAAAGGCTTTCATAATCGCACACAACAAGTTTGTGCATGATGATTTTTTTTTTTTTTAAATTAAGTTTATTGAAAACAATCCCCTATTTTTTTATACGAATTCTACTCTACAAACCATTAGTCTGGAGCATATTTAGTCTAGTTTATATAAACTAGATTAAATATGCTTGGATAAACAAAGTGATAATACTAATTAGAGAAATTACAGAGCATAATTTCAACTAATTACTGAGTTTTAATATGAAATACACAAAAGTCATCTTATCACAAGTGAAAGCACCTGTTCAATCGGCTCATATGATTGATTTACAACAGTGGTAATGATGGATATGTAGTCGGAAATAAAAGTAATGAATACAAAGCAAAAGTATTTCTAAATGAAACTAACTCTCTTGGGATATTGGTGTCTTGGAATTGGTAATGGAAAACAACCGTACGAAATTCCTCCTCAGTATTCACAGGCACATAAACACGTCATGTAGGGTTCTGAGTTTTTGAAAATTCTTTTTAATTCCAAAAAAAAAAAATATATATAATAAAGTGCCTTAAAGGTATGCGAAATTTGGAGGCTATGGTATCTGTCTACGTTTCTGAATCAATGTTTGACTGAAATTCAAAATTTTTTATCTCTGCCATTTTGTGCCGGGGAAAAAAAATCGAGCCTCCAGAACGAAAAAATTAAATAAAAACGAGAACCAGGAAGATCTATGCTGTAAAAGTGATGAATTTTAAATATCTGATAATAAGCATAATTTTAGTAAAATAAGAAGCAAAACTTTAAATGCTTTTTATGAAGATAATACATATATATATTGTCAAAACTATTTTACTTAAGACCCGATATCTCAAAAATTTATGAATGTATTTCTTTCATATTTTGTGTATACATGTTATTTAATGCATGATAAAAAAAAAAGGAACTACGGACTTAGCTCTAACATTAATAGTTTTTTTTTAACAGTTTATTGTTACGAACCACCATGAATTTTATAAAATTTTCTGTTAGAAAATGTGCTCTGAGCCATAACTTTTTGGCAATTGTAAATATATTTTAGGTTTTAGTTCATTTTTTTAACTTTGTTAAACATCCTGTGTAAAAAAATAATTTAAATGTATGGCTTTAAATTCTAAGTAGAGTGCTTTGAATTTCGGTATAATTTTCATCAAATTTTACCAAAAATACCTCATTTTAATAAATTTAAATTGTCATATAATTTTCAGATTGGTGTTTTTCATTAATTTCAATCATAAGCACCAACAAATACATCAGAGGGATTCAGAATTTGAATGTCTTTCCATGAAATTCGAAAGTCAGTTTCGGAAAAGTTAATATAACCTTCAAATGTCTTGTAAATGCTTTGGGAGCTTATCCAATAACATTTTTTTGCTTTTCTGACACATTTTGACCTTCTTTCTATTACTTTTGACCCAGTGACTATAAAACATCACGAGAGCTGTTGGAGACAAACCTCATAATTTTGAAGCACGGGCGAATGGCGAGGACGACACCTGAACTCTCCACACTAGCACACCATTCCAACGGGAGGACTTTGAGAACCTACAGATTTAACGTGCATCAACCCCTATGCATGGCTGGTCTTCAATGGCATCAGGGCTCGAACTTATCACACGTTGACCACAAGCTCGTGTCTGCATCTTCTGCAGTCCGAGATGCTAAACAAATTTCAAAAACTCGAGCAAGAAAAAGGAAAAAAGAATTGCTTAAAAAATGAACGAAGCAATAATAGAAATTAAAATGAATCCACATAGACCTAAGAAGTCAGCATCTGTTGAATATACAACGGATGAGGAAGACATGATCGTATATGACGGGGATTGATTGAATATTATCGTCGCACTGTTCAGCTACACGAGGGCTTTTGGCGACGGACCACGTTATTTGGAACCATGGTCAAGTGACGTGGACGACACCTGAGCTGGCACCACCCTCTCCTAACTACCACACCACACCAACGGGAGGACGTTTCAGCTCTCGACAGATTTAACGTGCATCGCTGCCCTACACGGCTGGTCTTTAGTGGTACTGGGCTCGAACTCGTGACAAGGCAAGCCACGGTCCAATACCTATACCACTCGTCTACTGTGGCCACAGTATTCCATCGAGAACAGTATACTTGAATGACACACGACGTTTTTCGTGACGCTGTAATAAATTTATTTATATATGAGGTATATCTAGTAAAAATGGGTCGTAAAAAATGAATTTAACAAAAGAGGAGCGCCAAGAACGATTTGATTAGAGGGTTGCCTCTTACCATCCAGCGCTTTCTCGAAAAATCCTCTTACGTCATAGATCGTGTTGAAATAGATTTGTTCTGTAATTTCCAGAAGCAACCTTATGGTCGCCAAGTCACAAAATTTGCTCGCCAATTCAGTACAATTTAGAGGAAAAAGTGATTAGGAATATTGTTTCTGAAGAACAAAAGAAGTACAAATTAAAATGTGGGGAGAGGAAGACTTGAAATTTATTTACTACATAATACAAGTAAATTACAGTTTTACAATTTGAGCAATGAGTATGAACAGTTGTATAATTTGTACAATAAGGGTACCTTCCCCTCTCCCCCAGTCTCTTTTAAAATAAATTAATTTTTTCCCTATTTATAATATATTCCGCCTTTCATTTCCTACACTTTACTGCTAAATAGGTTTTTAATTCTCATTTTATGTTAAAATGAAAAATTGAGTCCTTACTATATATATTTAAGATTATTTTCCGGGGATTTTTTGCTTGTTAAACATAGGTAAAGCTTTTTTTACGACTGTTTACGTTTAATGTTGAAATAGGGCTGCTTACAAAGCTTGAGTTACGGAACTGTTTTGAGGATTCGTAGAAATTTTAACAAAACTCCTCAATGATGATAATAATAGTAATACCAGTGTCAATTCTACAAAATACTGAGGAATATTGACTCTCTACTGTATTCATCAAAGATGTTTTTATGTATACGTAAACAAGTATTCTTGGCTTATCTTAATGAATACTTGGTTTTGTCTTTAATGAATGGTAAAAATGCATTCATATGCATACTGGACAACTAATATTTTCTTTATGATTAATAATTAATAAACATTTTACTTCGTATTTCTGGTATACATATACAGTCGAACCTCCATATTACAACCCCTTGTATTGCAAATTTTTTCTATATAAGAAGTTTTCCTGGAACCAAGAACATTTCAAAATTTTTTCTCTAAAATAACCTCCCAATAGCAGAATACTTTTTTCTATATAACGAACTTTTTCTCTTGTGGTTCAATTTTTTTCTACCTTTTTATTCAATATTTCTAGACATTACAAATTATTCTTTCTTTTAACTCATTTTTGGTGGTCATAAATCTTGAACTGGTTTTATTGGATGCCTAACTCATCAAGAGCAATATAAATCTGGGCGTTTCATCCAAGAAGTGCAACATTTAATCCCCCCATCGTCTAGTTCACTAAAAACATCTTCGATGTCTCCTTTCACCCTCATGGGTTTTCGTTCCCCCTTTATTAACTAGTCTCCGTTCATTTACGTGTTGATCCACGGGAACTTCGTTTCTTGAGCTTGAAAATATAAAAACAAATCTTGAGCATCAAAGAAAAAGTTAATTTTTCGGGAAAGGGAAAAAGTTGTCAAAAACTTTTTGCGGTTTTTCTTTCTTTCTTTTTGATAGGTAAGAAAATAATATAAATTTTTTAATTTACAAAAGGTGTGAAAATTTCTTTTTTAAAATAATGTTTATGAATTTTAAATCTGTTTTTTTGTGGATAAAAGAAACTTAAAAAATGCTTTTTTAACAATTTTTTCCCTTTGAACTTTTCGGGATTTGCGACTTCTTTTGACTGTTCGTAGGGTTCATTATTTAAATCGGAAAAAAAAAAAAACATTTCTGGGACAAAAGAAGATACAAATCAGAAAAGTGTTTCTTAGAAATCCTTCGCTAAAAATAAAATCTCTGTTTGGAACTTTTTTCACGAACAAAAATGTTCCAATAATAATATCGTATTCTAATTTCGTTACTGTATAGATAGTAAGTTGTTTTAACTTTTTTGTTCAATCCATTTTTTTTTTAGTCAATCAAATTTTTAAGTTTTTCAAAATTAAATTTTAAGGTTTCAATCAAATGGAAAAATACTAAAATTTTTAATAAACCCTTGTTATTAATTTTTTCAATTTTTTCACTGGGTAACATTACAGGAAATCTCCCCAAAAAAATACTTTCCAAAAATAAAAATTCAATTTAGATGTTAAAAAAATTACAAAAATTTTTTTTTTAACCCAAATTTTCTTAAAAATTAGTTCGATTTGGGTTCCATATCTTTCTTAACCACTCGGGGCCTTTATTATTATCATTATTATTTGCAAAAGGAAATCTCCCTCTCCAAAACAAATTCTGATCTCTATTCCTTCACATTAACTTTAATCTCCATTTTTACCGCGTGGTTATAATTAAAGTTACACTATTCAAAAAACCTGAAAACCTTTTCTGCTTATCGGTTTTGATGAACTTGGAAAAAATGCTTATGGACCATGGGAAAAAAAATTCCCGAGATAAAAAAAAAAAAAAAAATATAAAAATTTACAAATTTTTTACCACCAGGGGGTTTTTTCGAATATTCCTTTTTGCAAATCCGTAAAATTCACTTAAACTTCAGTCATAGCCAGAGAATCATTTAGCGCCCTTTGTCGTGTTTTCCCGTTTTTTGGAACGGCAATAGTTTAAAAAACCCCTATCTTTATGCAAGATGGGAACTCCTCCCCTGGGGGGAAGTCAAAGCACCTTAGTCTCTTTGGTGATAATCATGATTCTCCAGATATTTTCTGGAAGCATGGCCTTCTCGCTCCCCCGACTTAAATCCCTGTGATTTCTGGTTGGGGGGATTTCTAAAAGACCGTGTTTGTAGAGGAGGAATTAGGACTTAACCTGATTCGAAAGCTAGTATTATATGCGATGTGGCTAAAATCCCTCGTGAGTTGCTTCGCACTACCATTGAAAATGCTACAATGTGTTTTCAACAGGATGTCAATGGAGCACATATTGAACATATTCTGTAACTGATACATTTTAACGATTCTAACATATTTTTTGTCCTTCTTTGGGCACCACATTTCCTCCTAGGGGTCCAAATTTGAACTATTTTTATTGCAGAAACCTTTTCCCCATGGTCACTATAGCATATATTCCATGTTTCAACAAAATCCGATAAGCAGAATGGATTCTACAGGCCTCTGAATAGTGTAACTTTAATTATAACCACCCGGTACAACTTTAATATAGA
This sequence comes from Trichonephila inaurata madagascariensis, assembly GCA_019973955.1. Classification (NCBI taxonomy): domain Eukaryota; kingdom Metazoa; phylum Arthropoda; class Arachnida; order Araneae; family Nephilidae; genus Trichonephila; species Trichonephila inaurata. The sequence continues at coordinate 204,019 of BMAV01011264.1, forward strand.
TAACGTTACATTTGTGATGAAGATGTCATTTCTTGACACAAGAACTCCATTAAAACTTTTCTATTTGCTTACATCTGGAAAAGGATTTTATATTGAATTATTCTGAATTTTAAGAATGTGTATATATACACTGCTGGCCACCGTAAATGTAACACCCTGAAGGAAGCATGCAAATAACATGAAATTTGCACAATGCATTAGCGGAGGTGAGATATGCAAATGATTAGAATTTCAGCGCAGAAACACATCATACGCGCCTGTGGCGCCAACTCAAAGCGCTATTTAAGGCTTGGAGATTTTGACGATTTCAAGTTCGACAATTGTGTTTTTCTTGTAGTTTTTTCAAAAAACGATCAGTTATGTCTCGTAGAAAAAGCGATCAGTTTTTGATCAAGTATCGAAAATCGACAGAGGAAGGATAGTGGCCTACCGAGGTTGTGGATTATCTTTCAGGGAAATCGGTAGCCGTGTTGGACGAAACCAAACAACTGTAATGCGGATATGGGACCGTTGGATGCAGGGGGGTACGGGGCCCCGGCGTGGTCGATCGCATGCACCTCAGTGCACCCCCCGTGAGGACGGAAAATTTGGGGCGCATGGCGGTGACGGTCGTTCAGTCCATCACCCCAACACAGCACATTGAGTCTGTAACGCATCATTGTGTTTGCGCGTACCATTCGACGCCGTACCAGAGGGGTCCCCGCAAGACGTCCATTGCTTGGTCTCCCCCGCGCAGAACCACAGACTTTTTTTACCGTAATGCGATAAAAGAAGGATGGGGGCGGCAAAATGGAATAATTTGTCTTTACTGACAGTCACGCTCTGTCCCACCACGATGGTCGGATTCAGTCGGAACACCGGGGGGAAAGGATGCTGAACAGCTGCTTTTGCACCCCATGGTCCTCACCGGGTTTTTGGCAGGGGGTGGTTTTGGGAACCACTCTCGCCTTTTTGGTCGCATTGCCGGTACTTTTTAAACCCAACGCTACATCACCGGTGTTGGAGCCTTTTCCCTTTCCCTTCCCTTCGGGCTTGGCCACAGCCATACAACGGGATAATGGCGACCACACATGGCACGCATTGCCCAAGGTTCTTCGTCAATCACCAGATTGAATTGCTTCCCGGGACGGCTCACCCCCGGATTTTTTCGCCGATAGACGCTCGGTCCTGGTTGTCAAGTTGGTTCCCCCCTAGTGCCACACCAGATCAACTTTGGAAACGTGTGGAAGCGCGGGCTCTGTACCCCAAAAACACATCCAAAGTCTCTTTGAATCAATGCCGAGGCGTGTGGGAGGGTGATCTTCAGCAATGATGGTACTGGGGCTGATTCTGGCAGGCCCCCCACGAATCTATAAATTTAATCATTTGTACTTGGTCAAAAAATGTTATCACAAAATAAATTTTTTTTGGCATTTTTGTCTTTTTTTGGTTTGCATTTACGGTGGCCAGCATTGTATATAGTTGGATATAATACTGGGTTTATATAATCTGGATATAATATATTGGGTTTGGGGGGGATATAATCTTCACCACACAAACTCATGTTGACACTTGTCGATTTTAAAACGTATTCGCATTTATATTATAACCTACTAAAATAGTCTTTACAGATAAAACTGGCAATGTGTGTGTGGCATGATTATTATATATTTGAATAAACAATAGTATACTCGTAACTATAAAAAAATTACTTTACGGCATTCATTTAAGAAGGTATCCGACTACTTGAAACAACTTTTTTTTGAAAAAATGGAGATATGGAAATTTTTTTGTGTTTTTTTAGATTTTTTTATATTTTTAAGGGAAAAAAAATTCAAAAATTGAAAAGAAAAAATTATTAAAATTTAAAAAGGGGAAAAAACTGGTGAAAATATATAAAATATTATATAAAGGGGGGCTCCTCTGTAAAAAATTTTTTATGAACAAATTTAAATTTTTTTCTTTTTTTTATATGTTACTTTTTATTCATGTTTCAAATGACCTGGGATAAGAGATTTTTTTTAATTTTACAAAAACTAGACCCCTTTATCTTGGTGTTTTTAAAATTTTTAAAAAAATGTGATTATATTCCTAAGGTGTAAATATTGTAATAAAACAGTGATTGATAAATCAATCAAATACCTTCCACTTTTATACAGAACATATACACAAAAAATTTCATTAAATAATTTTCAAAACTTTTTGAGCAATCGCCATCTCCGTTTGAGCTTTTCGAAAGAAACACATTTTGAGTAAAACGCATTTTAAAGTGTGACATCTTGTGTAATGTTAATGTGTGGCATCTGCTTTTACTAAAACACCTGTAGTTTTCATTCTAGTGAATGGAAAATAAAAAAACTTGGTATTTTTATTAAGATAATAAGATGGCCTATAAAATAAAATCACAAGAAAATTTTGTCAGTTTTTGAAAAAAAATCATGATTTTAAGGTAGTCGGATGCCTTAAGTAAAAACACGCGTTGAACATATTTTTTACACACAATGTCTTCAGAATACGTATAAACATTCAAACTACATGGTCAGAAAAAGACCAACTTACGTGGTGTGGAACACATCAGGGGCGGCTCTAAGGCCGGACAAACCGGACCCCTGCCCGAGGCGGCATTTGGATCAAATTTGGAAAATATTTTTTATGTTACAAAAAATGTGATATACTTTCTGAAATATTATTAGATTGTGGTGGTATCACATTTAACCTACCTTATTTCCTTATTTTATTTTCTGTATGTTAATGCCAGTTTTATTTTACATTGAAACTTTGAAGGGGTTCGAGGCGGGGTATATGTTAAATCAGGAACGTAGCAAATGATGCTTTTCCACTTCGGAAAAAAACATTATAATCGCAGGCTGCACATAAAAATACTACTACTGCTATATCAGATTTGGAAAAAAAACATTTATTTATTGGGTGAAAATTTAAAACAGAATGAATTATTATTATTGTTTTCATTATTTTCCGTAATATACAGACATAGATAACTATAATAATTTTATATAATATAACAATGCAATGATCAAATAATGTTTAAAATATTACAGTTGCCGTTTTCTTGAACATTACGTTGTTCCTATTGGATAATCTTTCGTTACTCATTGTTGAAATTTGATAGTGCTGTCATTCACACAAACAATTAAGTATACATTGTACTCAGTAACGCACACAGGAATTTTCAAGAGTCCAGGGTTGAAAGTCCACCATTCTTGTATCATGCTACCTTTGATTTTGTTGATTTTCAGGGAACAAAAAACAGTAAAAACTAATTGAATAAATAGTAGCATTAGTAATAAATTAATCATTTAATAACAAATATTTGAGTAAATTTTACGTACACTATCTTCTACTTAAATTATAATCAATTGAAAAAAGCAACTTGGCTTTGGTCCGGACCCCTAGGACACCTGTGTGCATACTGGTTGTACTTTTATCTTTACCGTCCTGAATATTTTTTAAACTTTTAAAAAACATCTCTGACTGCCTCTTGTACTTTTGGGCACTCAAACGAGAAAAGGAGGAGGAGGAGAAAACGAAAGTCACAAACACACAAGAATTATGTACCATCCATAGTAAAGGATTATGCGTAATGAAATTCGAAATTTATTTAAAATTTTTTACTATGTAAAATCAACTATACATCTTCGATAAAATATATAAATCTATTTTTAATCTAAACGACATTTCTATTATCAAAAAGATATATTTTAAAACAAGAACAGGTAACAGGCAAATACATTGTATATCAGTAGCGCCCCAGAAGTTTTCCGGGGGGTCCAGGGTGAAAAATCCACTATTCTTGTATCATCCCTTTTTTATTTTTTTTTTGATTTTGGGGGAAAAAAAAAGTAAAAACTAATTATTGAATAAAAATTTGTTTAATTAATAAAATTAATTATTAAAAACAAAAATTTAATTTAAATTTTTCGTATTATATACTTAAAATTATAATCAATCGGGGAAAAATAAAGGGCTTTGGGTCCGGACCCTAGGACACCCCCTTTGTGTGCGCCACTGCTGTATATATATATACATTTCCCCTCAAATAAATTTCAAAATGAAAAAACTTTAAAAATCTGTTATTTAAATTTTTTTTAAAAAGAGTCGGCGAGCCGCATGTTGGACACCCCTGTGTTAAATTTTGAAAGTTGATATGTTTACACAACTTTCACCAGTAACTTTCTTCCCATCCAGGAGTAGAGTCACAACGGACATTCTTTTCACCCATGCAATGCTAAAGGGGACAAGGGTAATAAGAGATTTTAGTAGGTAGAGAGCCACAGGAGATGTTTTATTTTAGTCTTCAGTGTAGTTACTCTTTGTTATATAAAAATAAAAGCACTTGTGATCCCCACCATCAGTAGACTTTTTTCGAAGAAATTTGCCTGCAGAAATGAGCTATTTCTTTTCTTACATTTTACTCGTTTGAAATCATAAAAGAGGCTTAGCTATCACCGTATCAATGATACGGGGCCCCAAAATGTGTAAGAAAAACATCGTAATATGTAGAGCCCTCCCCAAAAAACCTCCCTAATGAATTTGGATACAGTACCCACTCAGTATTAGCTACGCCTATGAATCATAACGAGTAATTATGTGCTTAATTTCGAATTATTTTGTACTTTTTAGGACATTAGGATTATATATATATATACTAGCTGGTATACCCGTTCTTCGCACGGGTAAATTGAAAAATTAAACAATAGAGATTGAAGGATAAAGAAGTTTTTAATGACTTAATTTTACGTGAATTACAAATTAAACAACAACAAAAAAAGCGTTTTGCATATCTCAGCTGAACAAAAAAAAAAAAAAATAACGTGTGTGGGGATTATGTACGCACGTAAGAGTTTTACTTTGCTGTAACAAAATTAAAATCTTTCTAAAAATCTTAAGCAGGGCAAGCTGGACCAAGGACGAAAGGCGGTCCCGAGCAGAGTTGAACGATACTAACCTTCAGTCAATCGGACCAGCCAAACCTGAGATAATCACGATTGAAATAAATTTAAACACCCCCGCACGGGACAATAGGACCAATAATATGGGGAAGGGGTCGAAGGCGGGAATGATCTATCCCGTTCTGCATATTTCTAGATAAAGCATTTTCGTATCCGTTCCTACGGAACGCAAAGCAAACGCTCACTGGCACGGTGTGTATAGCTCAGTGGTAGAGCATTCGACTGCAGATCGAGAGGTCTCCGGTTCAAACCAGGGTGTCCCCTTCTTCAGGGAAGTGAAGAGAAATATTTTTCTGAGATTTGGAAGGCGGGAATGATTTGTTCCGTTCTGTATATTTCTAGAAAAAGGATTTTCGCGCATCCGTGATGGTGTGCGCGGGCTTTGTAAAAATTTACCCTCATCCTATTTCTCTAACGCCCCAAAAGAAGTATAACTTAAAAACCAACAACATATATTAGCTAAATTTTAAGTCTGTACATCTGATAGCTGATAAAAGAGATTTTTTTATTTATTTATAACTCCCCGTAACTCTTGTCAGACGATTTTTGAAAACACCTTCCTAAACTGATCTCTGCTCAGCAGAAGTAGCACAGTTACAAATTTTGTGTAATGAACGCTTAAAATAGTGTAAATAATTTATATCAGGAAGTGTAATACATTGATATTACTTTTTGTTGTATTTTTTTTATGTTAAAATCTTGCCACCACCTCTCCCTTCGAAATCTAGTTTTATTTTAAAATAAAAAAAATAGTGATTACACTGATCAACGGAATAAATTAAAAGCGAGCGCGCACTGAGGCATGGCGTAGACAAAACAAAAGGGAAAGTTTTGCTTCACACAAAAAAGATAGATATATGCTGTCGCGGGCTTTTTGCAGATGGCAGAATTTTTTCCTACTTTCTTGACAATTATCGTTATATTTTGGAAACTTTACACAATATCTTTATAAATTATAGCCTATGTGTTATTCTGATGTATAAGCTATATTATTGTAAGTTTCATTAAAATCCATTCAGTTGTTTTTCAGTGAAAGAGTACCAAACATCCATACATACTTTCACGTTTATAATATTAGTAAGATATATATATATATATATATATATATATATACATATTATAATTTTTTGCTTTGGGAAGAGGGGCGGAATTTTCCATTTTTGTCCGGGGTGGCAAAACTGCTAGAGCCGGCCCTGAACACATACTCTGTACCTATTACTTTCAAACAAGGAGTTACTATGTTGAAAAAAAACACGAGTACAACAGTTCCATAAATATGTATATTTCCTTCCATTAACAGTCTTTTTATATCTCGACTGAAATATCACAGGTTAGGGGTACAAGTACTTCCACGGCTTTTATTAATTCCGAAAACAGTACTAACTTATTTTTTTATCCCTAGAGTTTCTACAGTTCGTTGGACGAGTGAAGTATTAGCATAGGAATCACGATTTCACAACAGGTGGTTGGTTTAGGGAAGGTATCAATCTTTGCGTGTCCCGGAACATTATAAGTTAACCAAAAAGAAAATAAATTTTCTTAATCACTCATCTGAAATAGTTTATTCGACAAAGACAGTAAATAAGATGATTAGCATTTGGTGGGGTTTTGTTTTGTTTCTTTTCTTCAGAGCATTACTCTCTTGGTGAAAAGAAGACAGATAATTATCGAGATAACATTCCATAAACACTTCAGATTAGAATTGCGTGGAGGTAAAAATGCGTTGAATTCACGCATCGTTCGTAAATGATGACTCGTTAAAGTCAGGGAGACTCCAACAGATTGGCAACTCTCTTAGGGTAAGAAAGATATTGAACGGCTGTTACTTTTCGCTCACCTGGGGAGTTAGTTCCTGCACTTGCCCCAGCAGTGGGTCGTGTAAGTTTATTCATTATTCAAAAAGGTTAAGTGCTGTACTTATTAATTGATCAGCGGCGGATAACATGGCTACAGTAAAGATGCAATTGCGTTCCCAAATAGGATTATAGAAAAAGGGATTATTTTGATTTCAGTGGTACATTTTGGAGTTACATACACAGCGTTTGAATACATGAAAGTATTTAAGAAAACCGGGGGGGAGGGGAATACACTTATTACAACGAATATGAAGGTATCGCCGTATTAGTTATTAGTTAGCGTTGTCAAAAGTAAAATTAAATTGAATCAAAGATAAATTCATTAATTAAAATAAAATTACCTAAAAGGTTAAAATTGAGTGTTTATAGTTAATTGACTAAAGTGAGAAAAGGTTGAGTAATTCATTTGTTTTGCGATATTTCTGTCAATCTAATTTTATGTTAGGTATAGGTCCCGTCGAAATACTCTCATGGACAAAAAAATTAGCACACCAAGAAATAATTGCGGGATCGGAACGAAACTTGGCACGAAGGTACATGTTGGGGAGATATGCAAATGATTAGAAATGCAGCGGGATTGCGCATTATGTATAGCCGGTAGAGGGCGTTTAACGTCGTTCTCCGTGGAGTATAAAACAGGTAACCAAAGCTTGTTTGAGTGTGCTGAATCGCTTATAAAGAGCTGAGGTAAACATGTCATTACGCCGTTTTCGAAGACAATATGAGCAGCTGTCACAGTTTGAGAAGGGGAGAATCATCGGCACGATGGAAGCTGGGTGGTCAGCTAGGCGAGTAGCTCGTCAATTAGGCCGCTCTGATTGTGTTGTGAGGAGGTGTTGGGACCAGTGGATCCGAGAGATGTCATTTACACAAAGGGCAGGTTCAGGACGCCCTCGACAGACCAGTCGTCGAGAAGACCACCACATCGTACGAAATGCACGCGTACAGCCAACTGCTTCATCGGTCGTCATCTAAACACAGGTAGCACCTTCACTGGGGAACCCTGTGTCTTCTCGAACGATACGAAGGCGCCTGACTGAAGGACATTTGGGATCGCGGCGCCCATTACGTGTGCTGCCCTTGACTCCCGCCTATCGACGTCTCCGTTTGGAGTGGTGTCACGCACGAGGAAACTGGAATGCAGCGGAATGGAACTAGGTCGTCTTTAGCAACGAATCCAGATTCAATCTCAGCAGTGATGACAACCGTGTTCGTGTGTGGAGACCCTGTGGTGAACGCCTCAATCCTGCCTTTGCTCTACAGTGACACACCGCTCCCACAGCTGGTGTGACGATATGGAGTGCCATTGCCTATAATACACGGTCACCCCTAGTATTGATCCGTGGCACCATGACAGCCCAGCGGTATGTCCATGACATCCTGCAACTCCATGTGTTGCCACTCATGCAATAGCTCCCAGGAGCCATTTTTCAACAAGACAATGCTCGTCCTCACACGGCAAGGGTGTCACAAGATTGTCTCCGCACTATTACTACCCTTCCTTGGCCTCTCGAACCCCAGATTTGTCTCCAATCAAGCATATCTGGGATCATTTGGGACGGCAAGTTGGACATCCCCCGAGTTTGAACGAACAAGAGGCAATGTTACAGCAAATATGGAATGAAATGTCTCAAGACATCATACAGAACTTGTATGCCTCAATGCCCTATCGTATCGCATAGTGCATTCACGCTATATATATATAGAGGGGGTTCAACAGGGTATTAAATCCTCCGTTCTTTTGCCTTTTTCTCTGAAATAAATGATCCTTTTTCTATGATTTTCTAATCAAATCTAAGTAGTCATTACGTATGTAAAATTTCGTTTCATTTTGATGACTCCTTCTTGGTGCGCTAATTTTTTTGTCCATGAGTGTAATTGTACCACCTTCACCTATTAAAAGTTACAGTTAAGAGAAATTTTTAATAATTTTATTCTCATACAAATTATTCAGTGACAAGTTTTCAAAAGTGAACTTTGATTATAATTAACAGTCAATCTTAAACAAAATATTCTGTAAAAATAACTTGATCTACAATTTCAGTTGAATTCTTAATTACAATAGAATTCAACAGAGCAATTATATCAGAAGGCATTATTTTACTATAATGTTTTGATTAATATAACTTTTAAGAAATTCTCTTTTCCCTATAAGTATATGGCTTTTCAGAAAAATATTGGGACATAAAATGAAGTCTGTTAAAATAAAAGTCTGAGCAACAAAAAAAAAAAAGAACTTTTACCGCTTTTTAGATGCCTTAGAAATACGGGAATAAATATGGATATTCAAACAAAAATTGAATGCAAGATTCAAATTTCCTCTAAAGACAATAAATTCCGCAAGTGTGCTGCAATTTAGTAGTTGGATCAGTCTGTAAAATAACTGAAACGATTTTCTTTGATTCAGAAATTCTACTATGTTTTCAAATCGAGGATTGGAACTCCACTCCCACCCAAGATTCTGGGCAATCACTCGCCCAGGATTAGTCCGAGGCGAGCTAATTCGAGATGAGCGAATGACAAAGTCAGGTTAGTTTGAGGCAGTCAAGATCCCAAAGCTGAGGTCGACAACAATCTCCTATTCCTCTGCTCGAGATAAGAGCCTTATCAGATTACACAGAGAACACTTAACCAATTCCTCTCGATAACGGACTGTTACACCGAATCTCAAGTAGGTCTTTCTATAATAGGCGAGGTGTGAAAGGCAATGCTACTAATGACTTTGAACAACTCTTAGTTATTCTACTAAAGAGGGGTGTAACATTACCTTTGGGTATAAGGATTCTTTGTCTAATAGAAAGTTGCCCTGATAATCAGTTAATGAGGGCTTGGGTGCAGTAACATTTAACAACTTACGGCTGTCTTCGCTTTATTTTAAAGAATAGGATTTTCGAATTTGGAACACTTTTTTAGATGCAAAACATGAATAGTATATTCTGGCTTCGCTATCCTATACAGAGCAGCATATTTTATCATACTCCTCATTTTTATCCGAGTAGACTCATTTTTTCTAGTATAAAATGTGTTTTGCATTTTTTTCTCCTGTACCGTAATGCTAAATAAATTATCCCTTAAAACAAGGGTAGCCAACCCAAATGACCTTGCGGGCCACTTCGGAAACACATTATAATCTCTCGGGCCGCATTTAAAAATATATACCTTTATATCAGATTTGGAAAAAAAAAACATTTATTGGAGTGAAAATTTAAAGCAGAGTGAATTATTATTATTGTTTTCATTATTTTTCATGTATACAGACATAGATAATATAAAGTTTATATAATATAATAATGCAATGATCAAATAATGTTTAAAATATTACAGTTGCCATCTTCTTGAAAATTATGGTGTTCCTTTGAATTGATATTTCGTTACTCAGTGTTGAAATTTGATAGTGCTGTCATTCGCGCAAACGATTAAGTATACATTGCCCTTTATCTTAACAGTCCTGAATATTTTTTTTTAAACTTTAAAAAACATCTCTGACTGCCTCTTGCTTTTTGGGCACTCAAAACATAAATGGAGGAGGAGAAATGAAAGTCGCACACAGAGAATCATGTACCATCCATAGTAAAGGATACGCATAATGCAATTTGGAATTTATTAAAAAAGTAGTTTATTATAGTAAAATCAAATGTAACTGTTTGATAAAATATAAATCTATTTTAATCTAAAGGAGACATTGCTATTATCAAAAAGGATTTATTTTAAAACAAGAATAGGTAACAGGCAACATTGTAGATATATATATATATATATATATATATATATATAAATTTCCCCTCAAAAAAATTTCAAAATGAAAAACCTTTAAAAACACATGATATTTAAAATTTTTTAAAAAGATTCGGTGGGCCGCAACTTATGTATTGGCGGGCCATATGCGGCCTGCGCGTTGGACACCCCTGCCTTAAAGCATAGGTTCTCAACGGGGGCACGATAACGCCCCCTTTGCTGACGTTCGAGGCTTTAAGGGAGGCAGTAAAAAAACCATAGTAAGTTAGGGGTTTTTGAGATATCAAAGTAAACTTTAATACTGGTTACCTTATGTTGATTATATGTATAATAAAATTATACATTTGTGGCAATAGCTATTTCAGATTTGCAAGTTAAAAAAAAAATTGGGGGCTTTAAAAAAATATATTCTATTAGTTTTAGATTATTTTTAAAAATTTAATTCTTGTTTTCACCATGTATTATGTACGCTCTTATTTCTCTGGAGTGGGAGGGGACGGTATCGAAATATTCACTAGAAAAGGGGGACGCCTGTTCAAAAAAGTCTGGGAACCTATGCCTAAAAGTGTTAAAATGAAATAATTATAATAACAATATTAAGTAATGTGAAATACGTTTAACGCGAAAACGCTTAAGACAAAATATCGGTTAACATGAATTGACAGAACGATCCCGATAAACTACAATGTATTTTCATGCACTTTTTTCTCTTAACACTAAACGAAAATCGCTTTACACAAAAAGATGGAGAAGGAGGATGTTGAAACCGAACCGACACTTAATGAAATGTTTGAGAAAATTTCTGTATTACTGGACTGTGTGTGTGTGTCCTATGCGTATCATCGGAAAAATTCGTTGGTGATAATGTGTGTATATTATCATCATCTGTGGAGTTTGGAGTTTGTTCAAAGCTCAAAAAATATCATTGATGCAGATTCCATAATGCAGCTCCTGTTCCCACATCATCCGAAATGAGGACATAATAAACAGTATGCACAGTTATTTAGACGAATATTCTAATGGTAAAATGAATTAAAAAAATGGATGTCATCGAACAATTTGTTGACAATTTGATGCTAAAAAAGAAAATGTAAAGAAAAAAACGTCAGATTATTTTCTAAAAACTCAATAAATGTTTTGTTTTTCAAAAAACTTGAAAATTTTGTATTAAATTCCATTAAAAGTTTTTGTTTCGTTGATCTTTATTAAATATATACATGTATACATATCTTTACAAATAAAATGTACTCTAATAAATTTAATTTTGTTGAATATATGTTTTTGAAGTGATAACTTCTATTGGTGCGTTTTGCTAGAAAGTGAACTTGACTGAACGTCACGCTCGGGAATGTAATGCTAATTCGGCTTTTTTCGGCTTCAGTCGGATATCACACCCATAAAAAGGAAAGGAGGGACGTTTCCCCCGCCACTCTAAAACGCGCTTTGTTTGTCCCCCCACCAATAAGCAGTAAAAGTAAAGTTCCTATACTCCGTTTCACCTTAAGTTGGCAGCGCTGGGAAGGGTACGCTGACCAAATCACAGCCGCTACAGGGTTACTCTAGGAGAAGAGTGTGACTATAACAAATAAATTCTCCATATTTGACGAGTAAAAAAATTACTCTTGAAAAATTTGTTCATTAAAATTGTATGAGTTTTTTTTTGTTTTTTTTTATAATAGTATAAGCCCCTTCTTTAATCGAAATATTTAAGAGTTTATGTTTCAATATGTTTAAAAATATTGATTAATTAACTAGCAAAACTTTTCTCGAATAAAATCTCAATAGTTCCCCAACATGTTGATTGCATTTTTTAAATGAAAAAATACGGTTAAATTGTAATTCACATGCTATCATTACATTGATTTTTTTAAGTGACTTATATGCTATTTTCAAAATAAACGGCTCATATATCTTTAGTTTCATAATTTCATTTATTACATCTGTTTATAAAATAAAAATTTCTATCTTGTTTATAAATAATTAATCATCTGTTTACCATTATTACTGTTTTAAATCAGTTTGTAATTATTATTCACATTACATGTAAATGCCGTTTATGTACGTTAGCTTAAGATATACAGAAGTACATAATAGAATTTGGGGATTAATTTCAAAAATTTATCAATATTAAAACTTATAATCTTTTATAAAATTTATAGTTTATCTGGAAAAAAATATCTCGATGCATACTTCAAAAATTATGTTACTAACATTATATGCAAAGTTAATATATTCAGCTCAATAAGTATAACTTTTAAAGAAAAAAAAGATTTATTATAATAATTTAATACAAAAATTATATATTTTGATATTTAGAACTGTTTTTGTTGTAAAAAAAATGTTTAAAATTTCAAAAAACAACAAGAATTAAGATAGCGCACGAGATGTAAAAATATTATCTAAGAACGAAGCTAAATCGCAAAGCGAATGGCGTTGATTTGGCGCGAATATTTCAGAAGAATGTAATCTTGAAAACCGGTTTTTTCAACCAAATATTGTTGTTGTCAGCCAAAAGTCAAGTGGTTGTTTTCTACTGTATTCGTTCACAGGTATTAAAGAATAAATGCTTTTAAGATGTGATTAACTTAAAATATATCTTTAAACCTACAATTTCTATAATACATGATACTTTTCAATAATTTTCTGTGCATTTGCATTGATTTAAATTCCAGAACATGTTGGAACTACTTTTTCAAGCGGATTGTTACATTCCCTACCTTTCCCAACGCTGCCAACTTGAGGTGAAACAGAGTATAGCTTCGATCTAAGAGCCCCCCACGCCACCTCTTTCTACTAAAATTAATGCGGGATTAATTCTATAATCCTAGTTGAAGCATGAAAATGAAACGTAATCTTTTTAAAAAATAGGCTTAGAGAAAGAAAAATCTTACACTAAAGTTTCACATAAAATGTAGAAAAAGGACAAATTTTTATAGAACTAAGTAAATAGCATAATTATCATTAGCAATATTGCAGTGATCGTAAGAATAAAAATATTTTTTTTAAGCGAATCGGAATAACAATGAACAAATTGTTCTATTAATCACATTACTTAAATATACTTTGATTCTTGAAAGAAAATTAAAATAATTAAAAATTTAAAATAACAAAATTAAGTATACAGGTATTATAAAAAAAGTTAAATTAAATAATTTAAATAGAAGAAAACAAAATATAATTAAGAAGACTTTCCTTGAAGCAGCACCGGGTATATTTGTACAAAACTGCCATACAATGACAAAAGACCTAATATAAGCCAGAGATTATGTGGTATAAATCTTCTGATTAAATCCCTTTTTAAAGGGGTTTTGACCTAGATTCCTCTCTTTCCAATCAACTACCTGTCTTACTATCCCTTTGCTTAAATTAATTCATGGATAGAATTGAATATTATTAAATTTCAACCAAAATTCACAAAACCGGATCGGGTCTTCTGAACAAATTGTTATGATTTTAAGTAGGAATTTTAAAGTAGATTTTTCAAAAGACAAATCCAAACCTTTAGTTGATTTTTTAAAATTAAAATTCAATTTAATTATGTCAAAGGAAGCACGAGGATGTACGGAGCAATGCTTGACGGAGTTTTTTTTATAGATATTTAAATAAAATTTTGAATCTAAAGGATTTATAACCTATTTCAGCTACCATAAACCTATTGTTTCCTGATTAGAATACAATTAATTCCCAAACATGATTGTATATTTAGCACAAAAATATTACTTTTATAAGTACAGACATTGCGCGAGACATGAACTTAATGTGGGCAAGATACATTTCGCTAGGCCCTCTGGAGGCGTAAGAAGAGGGATTATAAAGTAAAAAACCAATTTTTATTCATAAAGAAAAGAACCAAACCTTATACTTATTTTCTTTGGCACATTAAACAATAATGAAAAAAAAAGAAAATTAAAGAAACAAAAATTTTGTTACTTTTAGTTTTGCTGAAATCCTTAATGATTTGTTCGTAGTTTATCTTAGATGCTATGTCTGCTTCAGTAGATAAAACTGCCAAAGCTGAAAGTCTTTTCTGACCCATTGTATTTCTTACATAATTTTTTACCAGTTTTGATTTTGAAAAGTTCGCCTCAGCAGAAGCAGTACTTACAGGTATTATTAACAAAATTCGAAAGACAATGTATATATTTGGAAAATTTCCCCAAATCGTTTACTATGACATATTGGAGCAGATGTTTCACGTCTGTAATGGCATTGGGTAAATTAGGGATCATGTTTTTTAATTCTTCATATAATTCGTAAGGTTGGAAGTCACTGCTCTCACCTACTTGCAGGACTGTGTGTAAATCTTAAGTTTTTCAGTATTTGCTCTTTTTGAATTTTTTTTAACTTGTTTAAATCATAGAGAAAACAAAAATTTAAAAATATTGATTTCAAGACATAAATCTTGAATCCATATTGCTTATCACAGAATCAATCATGGTATTAAAAAAGTCTGTTTCATACTGGCATTTGACAGTCTCTATAGGTTGATCGCCGCCTTCATAATCAAACATTCTTTTCTTTTTGGCTACCCTTTTATTTTTAAAATCTTTTGGCAAATCATAACTGCTTTTCTCAATAAATTTAAGAGCATTAGACAAGCATTTTCCGAATCCAGTTTGTCGATACATTTTGATCCAGCTACAAAATGTACACAAATGCTCAAGAGTAAAGCATAAATGTGTTCGTACAGATAGCCATAATTTGCTTATGGTATTTACACGTGTTAATAACTCATACCATATATATACACGTATTTATACGATAAATTCCAAACTGAATATTTTATTAAGAACGCAATCGCAACCACTGAGTGTGTCGGATTGTTCCGTTTGGTTTTTTTAAGCTTTCTATGCATTCAACATCATCAAATTGTAATAATGCGGCCTTCAACACCTTGATTCTGCTTTTCCACCTTGTGTCTCATAAAGGCTTAAGAGTAAGCTTTAATTTATCTTTGATAATTTTCCAGCATTTTCTGAAACTTAAAAAAGCAACAAAAAAAAAAAAATCTTCTGAATAAAAGCAAAAAATATTTTTGTTGCTACTGACGGAGCTGTGTCTACCAATAACAGATTCCATCTATGACAGCTGCAAGGTGTGAAAAATGCCCTGGGAGTTATATTTAATATTCGAGTATTAACTCCACTATTTATACCTACCATATTTTCACCATTGTCGTATCCTTGTCAACGACAGCTCTGAATATCTATTCCATTTTTTCTAGCTCTCCCAGTATTGCATTGGTCAAATATTCTCCAGTCGTTTCAGTGATACCAAGAAATCTGAACAAGAGTTCTTCTATACTTCACTACAAAATATTAAGATTACCGACATTTGTTAAATTCTACTACAATCTATAGTGTAGACGAGTAAAAAAGAATAATATTTTGCCTCTTTTAATGTTAAAGAATAGGACCAAAATTCGGAATATTTTTTTAGATATAGAAGAACTCAAACATTAATATTATTCTGGCTTCACTATCCTACAGAAAAACTCTTATTTTATCTTACTACTCATTTTTTATTTTATAAAATGTGTTTCACATTTTTTCTCCTATTCCGTAATACCAAATGAGCTATCCCTTTACATGTTAAAAAAACTAATTATTTATGAAATATTTTGAAATTTTAAAACACTGTATTATAAACAAATGAATGAGTTACAATGTCACAAATTTTTATAAAAATTGAGGCATTTTTTTCTGTCCGAAAATGTGACCGCGTTAAGTTCACGCTGTCGTACAAATGGCGAAAATAGCCTTATCCCTACCAATCACTTATTTGATATTTGACTTAATATATTTGATGCACCAGATTCTCTTTTTTCCCTTTATCTCTCTTAGTTCCTAAGCTTGACGCGATTGATAAATTATAAAAAATGCCCAGTACAACTATTATTTATTCTCACATAAAATACTTTAAAAATTTAATTTAATATAGAAACATGAAGCGAGACTGCGTCTGCAAGCGATACTTTAATTGGCTTTCTAAGGATGCGAAGTCCCGAGTTATGCACCGTCTCTGACCGGGGACTCCCCGCGATTACAGCCTAACTCCAGCTAATGTTGCCAGTCTAAATACGAACGAATGAGCGGACACGACAAAGTTGAGAAATTTTTAATAAAAGAAAATGGAAAACAATATTTTTACGAATTATTTATTCATATACTTTGATGCACAGATAAATAGAATATGTTTTTTTAAAAAAAGTCTATACATTAATTTTTCCGTATCTTATGGCAAAAAGCAGATAGAATTGAGAATTTTCTAATTTATTAATTATAAAAAACCCTGTGGCGTGCATTTTTGGATTTTTCTTACTTTTCGTTTAATTTATTCCGGCTTTGAGGTGCGAGGCCGTGGGCAGTGGCCCACACCGCGCACGCCTTACACCACTTCTGGACATATGAACAAATAATTTTATAGGACAATACTAATATCCTGTTGCTTTTTATTCACCTAACTAATCCCTGTAATAACATTACAAAATTTGAAGTTATCACTTCTATCGTGTCGTCATAAGCACACACACTTTTTCTTTTCTTTTTTGCAATATCCTTTAACACGAAAAAATATTTTAGTCCCTTCAATTTCGTGTCAAACGATTTTCACTGTATCTTGGAATATTTTGAATCCTTAAAAATGCTATATTAGAAAGAGATGTATAATTTACAATGTTGCAAATTTTTATAAAAATTGAGACATTTTCTTGGGCTTGTGTTTTAGTTCAGGAGTAAACAGCTTTATAGCTGTTTTCGATGCTAAAGAACAAGAATCAACTTGGTGCACTTCCTTCGATAAAAAAATGTACCAAAATTAATGTCATAATTTTAATTCAATGGCTTATGAAAAATAACGTGCGGGTATGTTAAATATACTATTCATTTAATTTTAGAAAACAGGTAACGAGTTCCACTTGATAACGGACTATTACACCAAATCTCGAGTACCGTAAAATCCGGCGTATAACGAGCACTTTTAACACACAAATAAAAAGATCGAAATGTACGGCCGCGCGTTACACGCCGGGTATAAAAATGATAGCTCTGAAGGTAAAAGAGATGAGCATAAAAAAATTGAACTTGTACATACATCGAAATACGGTGCTCGCCGGGATTTTACGGTAAGTATTTCTAAAATAGACATAATGTAAAAGACAGTGCTACTTATTTATTTTTACGTTCAATCTTATTCATGATGTGCCTTTTCTTATTTTGACTTTAAATGGGATTTTAACTTGTCGCGGCCTGAAAGTCGTAGGTGTAAGAGGGTTCGGGAAGAAGCAGAAATGATCTTTTAAACAAGTAATAAAAAAAAATTTAAGTCAATTCCTACTTAGATCAACAAAGAAAAATTTTATTTCAGCTACTTTTTATTAAATAGTTACAATTAATATAATATGTATATACATATGACAGAAACACAACATTAAGTGGCAATTAATCTTTATTAGTTATCATTAAAGTATCATATTGTCATCCAAAACAATCGTGTGCATAAAATTTCAGTTCAACTGAATACTTTAAAACGTGAGAAAAAAAAATCTTTTAAAGTTTTTACCTAAGTCGCTAAAAATGAAACCAACGTAGCTGTATCTGTAATTCTCCAGTTTCAGTCAATTAATTTTAATTCATTATAATTAAATTATCGTATTTTTACCCAAAACAATAGTGTATACAAAATTACATCTCAAAGGAGCGCTTTAAAATGTGAGAAAAAAAAAACCTTTTCATGTTTTGACAAAAGTCGCCAAAAGGGTCGCTAAGTCGCCAAAAATGATGCCAACGTGGCTGTATTTGTAATTCTTTGAATAATTAGCTTTAATCAATTAATTTTATTAATTATAATTAAATGACTGTATTGTCATCGAAAATAATCATGTATATAAAATTTCAGCTCAATCGAGCACCTTAAAATGTATTTCATTAACGATTGAAAATCCCACGAAGATAAATAAATAAATATATAGAGAGTGTGAGCTAAAAGTAGGAATTGAAAAATAGCTACTTTTATACTGTCTTAAACACTTTATGGAAATATGCAACCTTATAGCTTAACTCTGGGAGCAACATGAAATCCTTACACTTAATCCGACATATAAAATTGTTGAAAATCATTTAGCTTCAGTTGGAGCTCCTTGTGCGATCCATCTCGAATCCCGATAACTCGGTCAGCTCCAATGATATTTACTTCCACACTCCTGGCGGATTCTACGACGAGTATTAATTGCAAGACACGCGACCTCTCAATCGCAATCCACTTTTTCTTATTCTTGGGGACCAAAGATTAATCTTTTAATTCACATACCCAACGTCAGGGTTTAAATCAGTGACTCCCAAAGTGGACTTATAGAAGTCCACATGGATAAGTCCAATACGCCGCCCAGCATATTTTTTTTGATTTTGTCGATTTTCGGGAACAAAAACAATACAAAATTAATTATTGAATAAATAATTAGCATTAATTAATAAAATTAATTATTAATAACAAATACGTAATTAAATTCTACGTAATATATACATAGGATTATAACCAATCGAAAAAAAATCAAGGGCTATGGGGGTGTCTGGACCCCTAGGACACCACTCTTGTGTGTGCCGCGGACCTCCAGGGGTCTATGACGACTTGCAAGGAGTCCGCGTAAGTGAAAAAATAATTTGGGGGTCCATGAAGTGTAAATAGGGGTGTATGATAGTGGTCATTACTAACAGAGGAGATTTAGGGTTGAACTTGAAAGGATTGATACCAAATGTTGAAAATTTGTTATTGAAGCACCAGATTCATCCCTCCCATTACAAGCATTTGTTTGTTGTTCAGTTACTTCTTTATGTATTAATTAAATTTTAATCTAATCAATTAACATGTTCTTCATAAGTTTTAAATATTATACTTCAATACAGTGCGAAATTTAATTCTTTTAAAGTAAGTAGCCCTATATTAGTTGTCAAAAAGACATTTAAGTTCATAAATTTGTAAAAATTCAATATTAGGTATGCAGGGGTCTACCACAAACCTAAAGACATGGCAAAGGATCTATGAGGTAAAAATGTTTGGGAACCTCTGATTTAAACAGTAGTTACATTTGCTTAAAATCAAGTCATCTCTACGCGAAAAGCGGTTTTTAAACTAAAATCACAGTTAATGAATAGTTTTCCCAAGAGGATTAGAAGAACCCGAACAGTACGCGTTACAACTTTGCATGATAAGATTTAAAAAAGCGTATTTATATTGAATATTGCTAAACTTTAATAAGTATTTTTCTTCCTTGGCCATATAAATATAACGACCAGATATAGTAAAAAAAAATCACGCTCAATTTAGCATCCTATGTCTCTAAGAAGATCGATGTGTATTTTATCCATTGACATATTGATAGTAAATGTTCAGTCATTAAATGCTTTCTTAAATTCCTAAATTCTTAATTGTTTCAATAGATGGTTAGTATATTTTTTTCCCTATTAAAAATCAACCTCAATTGATTACGGTTAACGGTTGGCCTCTAAAAGAGGTTGATTATTTTTTTATAGAAAGAAACGGTTGTGTGTGATTCCTAAATGCATTTTGTGCATTCCTTACAAGTATTTATCAAATCTTTTATTTTTATCCTTCTTCTTAAAACTTTAATTTTCGCATTCCTTGAAATGTGTGGATGGGAAATCATTTTTTATATTTTTACCTTCAATTTCAAACATCAAAATACCAAGTGCTCTTTTTTTTTATATCGTTAAGACAATAGCGTGGGAAAGTTGAACATCCTTGAATTGTATTGGAAATAGATTTGAGTGTAAACATATAATCATCTCAACAGAAAATAGGAAATGGTTGGACATTTTAAAACCGAAATCAAATTATAGACCAACTGAAATAAAAAAAAATCTGAAGGATTCCAGAAACACCGAACGGTACGTATCCGCCTACGAATTGTGTACCTTCAAAGAAGCCGACAATTGCGTAAAGTATTTTACGAAGGTATGCAATCAAGCAACGGAAATAGTAGAAATGAAGCCCTGTTTTGCATGTTCTACATTTAATTTCCTACCGCATTTATTTTTTAATCATGCGTGTTTTAAAAAAATGAGAAGAAGGGGGAAAAAACGAAAATCATATATAAAAAAATAGGAATTAGCGAGTGTTTATTCATAAAGAATTTCCTCGTCTTAAGTCAGTCAAGCGAAAAATTCAAATAACCCCTCTTATTCTATCACTGCTTCCAAAACAGAAAAGAATTCGACAGAGAAGCTCAGAAAGTATCAAAAGTGTCAAATTGTTGGTCCTGTTACATAATTATTCATTTTAGCATGACATTAATCTTTTATATTAGATTTCCATTCCAAGTTTTATAACAACTTAGAATAAATAATAAAGCAGTTTTTTCTGAGCTTGTCTATTATGTCCTTTTTTCATGTCTTAGGACAAAATTTCAGATTTAACCCCTTAATGTGCGTGATCGAGTTAATTCAATCGCGTTAAACAGGCCAAACTGTGCAGAAACGAGATAATTCGAGCAGGTTTGTATTTTATGTTGCTGTAATTTTCACACTGGAATATAAGCGAGCACACACATCATCTGCTCTCATAGTTCTTACTGCGATTCGTCGTTGTGATTTCGTAAACTTAGATAAAGTAAATACATTTATATATATATTTTTAAAAAAAATATTCTTTCATTTACTTCATCTGGAACGCATATGTTTTTTATAAAAAAAAAGGAGGTGGAAAAAAATTAAATTTCAAAAGCAAATTAGTAGAAAGTCATCACACACACACAATTATCATAGTAGTACAAATATAAAAAAATTGGGTAGACCAAAATCTCTTCTGGAACTTAAGGACTAATGCAACGTCATCCCCCAGTTTTGTTTCCCCAAGATTAAAAAAGAAGCTCCCATTGGATACTGGACTGTGTCTTGTGCTAAAAGGGATAGATAGCAAAGGAAAAGAAAAGAGAATCGTTATATGTGTAATAATTACAATATTGGGCTATGTGCTGCACCTTTTTTTCCAAACATATCCCACAAAAGAAATTTTGAGTATTTTTTTAAAATAAATAATACTATCATTATTATTTTTGTTGAAAAAGTATAAATATATATCTTTATTGATAAAAATATGTTGTTGTTTTTGTCGAAACAGTAATTTGAAATGAAATATATTAAAAGTCGATTTACGTGCAATATTCTCGGCTGTTATCTGCAATGTGGATGAAAATCCAAAATTAAAGTAAACATTTTTGTTTTATTTTGTATTTAAAATTTTTTTTGTTGCTAATATAAGTTTTTAAAAAATGTTTTCTTAAATAAGAAATAAAAAATTGACATTTCTTGCCAGTTTTTTTCAAAATAAATCTGCTGAATGGATTGCAAGAAGTAAAGTGGTCTTTTAAAGTATACCCACCTCCCACACACGATATTATCTCGCATTTAGCGAGTAAAATTCTACTACTTCATTGTATAATTTCCAATGATTACTGGTATGGCTTTGGATGAAATTTCAAATACAACAGCTATGCGATGAGTGAAAAATTTATTGATTTATCATCTTTCAAAAAAGATATAAAAGTTACTTTTTTTTTGTTATTGATCTTTTTTTCGGTAAAAAAATAACAAATGATGCAAATAATAAAAAGTACGAAATAAATCTAATAAATTCTATTTTTCTCGTTCTATTTTTTTATGTTTTTTAAGCTTGACTTTTATGAACTTTCAGATTCAGCAAGCGAATGTATTGAATTTCTTCGCCCTCTCTGTAATACACCGGCTTCAGAGCGAATTCGCCAATTCTTTCTATGGAAAATAACAAAGTACTCATAATGATACAAAAAAATAAAAAAAGATTTTGATCTACCTATAGATTTTTTTATTGTAGCCCATAAATGCACCCAGAATTTATGGGCAGGCGCAATTCATCAAGTTTGATTCAAAGGTAAACTTGAAATACACACACAGCAAACCTTTTATATATATATTTCTTTGTTATCAAATAAGTAATTTTGGATACTCTCCCCTCCCCATATTCTATACTCCGATTTTCTAACGTATTCATTTAGCAAACACAGATTATCGCGCTCTATGTTTTACAGCGATTTGACGAAAAGCCGCCGTAAGTTTATTTAAGAATTACCAAGACAAAGCTGGTAAACCAAAGACTTCCTGCACTATTCAGTGATTTCCTTTAAGATAGGAATATCCAACCCATGGCCCGCGGGCCACGCACGGCCCACTGAAGGCATTTTAGTGGCCCCTTATTTGAATTTAAAGCAATTTCAAAAAAGAAAAAATTGCCTTATCTGCTTTTTGTCGTAAAAAATACCATTTTTTTTCCTGTTA
This sequence comes from Trichonephila inaurata madagascariensis, assembly GCA_019973955.1. NCBI lineage: Eukaryota > Metazoa > Arthropoda > Arachnida > Araneae > Nephilidae > Trichonephila > Trichonephila inaurata. The sequence goes on from BMAV01011264.1 coordinate 226,885, forward strand.
TTCTTGTTATTTAAAGCATTTCACAGATGTGTTTGATATCCATTTGAGATAAAATTCTCTGAAAATGCCGAAATTTTCAAAAATTTCATTGTATCTGAAATAATATTAAATATAAAAGAATCTGACTATGCATAAAATCTCAGAAGTTTTCTGAAAGAGGACGGGAATCTTTCCTTATACAGGTTTGCAAAGTATTTTAATTCGACTTCCATTTAACTTTTTTGAAACCGATATACATACATATATATATTTACTTGGTTTTTTTCTTCCTAATATGTCGAAAGTTTCTGCTGTACGGGGAAGGTGGATCCATAAAGCATTGCTAACCCTAATTCACTGGCCTAATTCAGCGACAGCTTTAGAAATCATAATAGGTCTCCAGTTTAGTCCAAAGACTTTTTTGTATCTACATTTGTTGTGTCTGGTGAATTCCAATTTCTTCCTGCTTTAGCACTGTAGGTTCTAGTACTTCTTCACTTTTATTTTATTACTATATATATATATATATATATACACTCCCAAAAGTTAAGCACGGAGAGGAAAATGCTAATTTCAGGAAGTCAATCAGAATTGAAGAGGATGCAATTCGCTGCAGAGGTAGATGGAAGTATGCAAATATGTTAGATAACAGCCAATCGTGCTTTCATGTCAAGAAATATACAAAAAGGGCAATCTTATAAGAAGCCAGCCTTATGAAAGGTTACAAAGTTGATTGTAAGCGATAATAGAAGGTGTTTAAAACTTTTGTACAATTTGTTTTCAAGATATACGTGTTTCTATGACTTCCAGAAAATGAATGGAAGATTCTGAGCGCTGGCGTGCTGTAGGGCGCATTAAAGCAGGACAGTTTATCACAGATGTTGCTCTTTTCTTCGGCGTTCTCTCATTCTTTAATTTCACGCGCGCGCGTTTATGGAAACAATTCCAAAACACACAAACAGTTGTTCGAAGGCCCGTAGGTTGTCACCCAAGGGTGACAACCCCGCGGAAAATCGATATATTGCTATTGTAGCCAAGCGGATTTGCAGAGCGACCTCCACACGTATGACATCTATGGTTACAGCGTCCATTGGTAATGCTATATCTGCAGCTACTGTACGCCGAAGATTACATATGAATGGACTGTATGTCCGGGTACCTCGAGTTAGTGTTTCCCTATCCGTCCAATCAAGAGGGGCACGATTAGAGTAGTGCCGGGAACATGGCAATTGGACTGTGTCTGACTGGGGCAATGTCATGTTTACTGATGAGTCAAGATTTGCTCTGGAGCCAGATGACAAGCGTATAAGGATATGGCGTAAACAAGGAACACGCAATCAGCCCCAAAACATCACCGAACATCACGCATTCCGAGGCGGAAGCATTATGGTGTGGGCAGGGATTTCATAAGGATACCGCACCGACCTGCACATCTTTAAACGGGGTTCTGTGACGACTGTCCGGTATCGAGACGATGTCCTAGAGCCCATTGTGAGATAGAAGCTGGGAATTTGGGGCCACTTTTTTTAGTGGACAAAACGCACCCCCCATGAGATGACATCGTGAGACTACGGAGAGTGAAGGGTTGCGCGTATGGCATCCCGCATTTTGGCCCCCCAATCCCATTGAAAATCTTTGGGATGCTCTCGCCCGGTTATCTTCACTTTTTTCCACCTCCAACCACCTTATTGAGCGGGAAATTGCTCTACAAGAAGAATGGGATTGCCCGGTGGTTGACCCCCTTAAAATATGGTCAGAAAGTGTAAACTTTATACAGATGAGGGGGACACATACCCTATTAATATCCTTTTTCATTTTATGCTGTTTATTTCACTTTATACATAATTCTTTTTTTATTTCCCCATATGGCATTTTTGAAACAAAAATTTAAATATTGTTTTTTTCATATATATTGATTTTTTTTTTATGTATAAATATATATGTTATTTTTATCCCAAAATTTTTGTTTCAAAGCGTATTTGTTTTTTTGCATTTTACATCTTCGTGCTTAACTTTTGGAAGTGAGTGTATATATATATATATATACAAATCTGTAAGCATTATCTCTTCCCTTAGAATCAGTTGTAGTCTTGCAAAATATACCTCCATTTTTTATATGAGTTTCCTGACTACAATATATGTATATTGACAGTCGTGCGGCACTCGGATCGCTGTGAATTTATTGATATGGCCCACGGATCATAGGAAATTTATTAATTTAGCCCTCGAAAGTGAAAGGTTGAAGACCCCTACTTTAAATGAATTCTTCTACTACTGATTATACAGTTCTAAAGCAGTTAAAAAACATATAGACTTCTATATTCAATTGTTTCACAGTTTCCCATAAAAACGGAAAAATTGTACTTAATAGTAACTATATAATTCAGCTAATTTAATTTTTAAATTTTTTTTAATTCAATCTAATTTCTAATTCAATCAAAGATAAATTATTCTAAACATATTAGAATTTTTATTTCTATTCTAGTCCTAGGTTTTGTTAGATACAAATGACTTTAAAATCAACCCTCTTTAATAAAAATATTGCCCTTCTTAAATTAAAGAAACAATAGCTGACCGTCAAACGTCTTCAAATAATCACAAGTAAGCCTACTTGATTAATTAAGATTTAGTAGCTTAACTGAGATGCCAATTGCAACGGTTGTCAAGTGGGGAAGACATCCCCTGGAGAGTTGAAGATCGGAGACAGGGCCTGAAGCAAGAGGATCGGGAGGGACGGCAGGAAGTAGTTCTTTGGCTTCCGCCAGTAAACATCTGAGGAGACCGGATGTTCTAATCTCTTTTCCCAATTACTGTTTTCTTAGGGAGGAGGCAGCTTTTTTCGTAGATTCAAGGCGAGAAATGGAACAACTCGTGATGCGCGAAGGGAAGGGGAGGTTGACAATTAATAACCATTAGGTCAAAAATGTCGCTCGAAATGTAAACTATTTTCACTTTCCAATGACTCGGTATATATAGTTTTCGTAGTTGTCAGGGCTTAGAAATCTCCCGTAGGATGGCAAGGAGGTAAATTTGAGCCCATGGATTGGATTACAGCAATCGTATGTGAATACTGCCACGGGGTGTTGAAGCAAAAAAACATGTGATCAGTAAGATGACCCCGGTACATAGTAGCTGCAAGTTAATTGAACCGTGTTTACATGTCACTGCTATTTGCGTCAATTAAACAGATTGTTTTATAAATAGACAAAGCAAAGCGCGCGCGTGCAAACTTGTGATAGAACACATTCTGAAAGAAGCTATAATATGTTACTAATTAAACAAGCAAATGGAACTAGTTTAATTTGAATCAGATTTCTTTTAGAAAAATTTGATTAATATCAACTGGTGTTTCATGTCAAATATTTTATTTTTTTAACCCCCCCTTTTTTATATTTTTTTTTTTAAAAAAAAAAATTCAGAAAAAGTACAAAAATATGATTTTTTTATTTATTACTTTTTTTTAATAGATTCTTAAGCAAAATTTTGAATTCAAAAATAAATAAAAAATAAAACAAGTGAATGAAAAAGTCAAAATTGTAGACATAAAAAAAAATACTGTTGTAAAATTAAAAAATTTATTGCACATTAAATTAAAAGTTTTTTAAACGAAAAACTCAAAAAAATATATTTTTACTACCGCGTGGTTGCACGTATAGAATATTTAATTAATATTTGTATATTCTATATAGGTCAGTATCAGTAGCGCACACAGGAATTTTTCAAGGGGGTCCGTCGAAAGTTCACCATTCTTGTATCAGTCTCCTTTTGATTTTGTCGATTTTCGGGAACAAAACACAATAAAAAACTAATTATTGAATAAATAATTAGCATTAATTAATAAAATTAATCATTAATATAACAAGAGTATTTAATTAAATTTAACGTACTATATACACTTAGAATTTTAGTCAATCCGAAAAAAGTCAATGATTTTGGGGGGCCCTTGTGTGCGTCACTGGTCAGTATACATTTTACATAAGATTGAAATCAAGTTATTTCAACTTGGCATTAACAATCATGATTTTGAAACTGTGTTTTTTTCCCTTTTAATAGTGCCGGTATATCCATTGGGCGTTTGGGACGGGCGCCTAGGGGCCCTAATAAGCTGGTCTTAACCACATTTTCTGGTTATAATTTTCGATCCTCCAGTGCCAAAGGGGCCTGTAGATATTCGTCGCCCAGGGCCCGAAACGAGCTTAAATCGACACTGCTTTAAATAGCAGTCAGTATTTATGCATTTACAAAAGTTTTAACACTTGGAGATTGTCTTAAACACATTGATTGATTTTTAAATGGATAATCCACCTGATCGGAAAAAAAGGTGATGGCCCCGAAATACTTCAAGGCAGAGGGCAAAATGCCCCTATCGTTCCCGAGCTTTGAGCCCCATACAGATGACAGAACAGCTGGTTTCACCCCAATTTTGGGGAGAACACCCTGGGAGGTGGGGGCCTCCCACCTTCCCCCCCAACCTCAAGAGGGACTTGTGGCTCGACAGCTATTTAAAGTCCCCCCCATCCCCCGGAAGGAACTATAATTTACAAACATCCATGTCTTCTGGGGTTCGAACCTAGCCAACGGAAGGAGTCAGCGTCCCCCCTTTAGGGGGATATGGCGTTTCTTTTTTAACATTTAGAATTAATACGAGGGCTATTGGCAACAGATTTCATAATTTTATACAATGGTTAGTGCCCTGAAAAAAAAAAAAACGGGTCTTAATCATTGACTATAAATGCATATTCTACTGTTATGTAAGAATTTGGAACATGTGCTTTTGAAAAGCAGTTCCTGCCTTCTGATAAAAATTATTTCTATACGTTATTATTATCATTTATTATTATTATTACTTTATAAAATTAGTTTTTCAAAGTACAATTTTAGTTCAATGCCAAAATATAATTTCATAATAATTTTTACAATTAATTTAAGAAAACAACACTATGATCGAGATAAGCATTATGTACAAATAACACATTTTGAACACTAAAAACTGATTTTAGATTTTCTAATATTAAAAGACAGGAGATATGTGTTTTATTCAAGAAAAAGTTTTACTAATTATAAGCATCCTGCCCTGACTTGACTAACAAAATCTGAACATTATACATTTTCCTTTCATCTTTTAAAATCAATTGATATTATTCGTATGTATTTTGTTTCCTATTCTAAAAAAATTAAATAAATTAAACACGAAATTTATTTAAAGATATCAATTTACTTATTTATTCAATTTTTGTTTTGTTTTGAAGATTCGATATTATAAATAAGTCTTACAAATCAATGAATTGATATTGAGGATGACTTTTCTTATAAAATATAATATTACAGAGAAATCTCTGTAGATTGGAAGCACTTTACCACAGATTGAAAATATTCCAATATTAATATAACTTATAACGTATGTATGTAGAAAAATTTGTAAAACACTATGTACTTATATATATATATATATATATATATAAAACCAGTAAATAAACATAATTTTTCACTATTCACTACACAACTTAAAATCCATTTGATCTTAAATCAATTGGATTAAAATGTGGAAAATAGCATATACAAAAGGAAAAAGGCCCCTTCTGAGAAAATAATAAAATATTAAGAGATAAGTTACTTTCTCTTCTTGTGTGTGGTGCCATAATAATCGTATATTACTTTTGGTGCATTCCTGTTTAGAATATTTGCTTAGAGGATGGGAGCTTTTCTTTACCAGGAGATGTGAGAACCTTATCATACTTCTTTATTTGAACAAGTATTTCCATATTTTGGATTCAATCTTGAAGCAATACGGTGAAGACAACTTTTACAGATAAGTATTCTCTATCCACATTCATTTTAAAGAGGCATTTTGTAATGAAGATGTGTCGCAAGAAATTAAAAATTTCAAAAAGTTTTGCCAGCTGTTTTTAATGGCCACAAATCATTTTTTGAGCTTTTCATATATTTCTTTAAATTTTAGAATTTGTGAAACAGTATTTTGTTTGTTTTTTCAACTGATGCCGTTTCTACTTATACAGATTCTGTTCCAAAATATCAGATTTGTGTTGACATGTGGAATATTGTTTTCCCTTGTAAATCACTTTGCCAAGATCCCGTCTTCCGCTAGTCGCGAAGAACAAAGGAAAGGAATGAAAACGCTTAAAGCTGTTTTCGGTAAAAGTACGAGAGCTTGAACTAAACGCGAAACACATTTTCAGACAGAAAAATGCCTCAATTTCCATGGAAATTTGTAGAATTATAGCTCGTATCTCAGTTAACAATATAGTGTTTTTAAAAATTTCAAAATATTCCATGAATACTTTCTTTTTCATTTTAATACGGGATGGCATAGCCCATTTAACATTACGGTATAGGGGAGAAAAAACGCGAACACACACACACATTTTTTACCAGAAAAAATGAATCAACTCTGTTAAAAAGGGAAGTGTGATAAAAAATGCTGCTTTCTAAAGGGTAGAGAAGCCAGAATATCATATTAATTTTCCATTTCCTTTATATCCGAAAAAATGTTCCAAATTCGGGTCCTATTCTTTAATGTTAACCGAAAACAGCCTTAACTGCTGGCCCGAATAGGAATTCCTTTTCGTCCCAGTCTTATAAGGCATCCACGGAGTAGCTGTGGACCGGTAGGTTGGTGATTCAAATAAACATTCCTGCCAAGGTCAACAGCTTCCACCGAAGGTGTGACCCAGGAATTAAACACTAGATGACAGCACAGCCTAACACTACTGATTGATTATGCATTCATTCCATTGAGAATCTAACGAAGGCATTTCCAATAAATAAAGATGAGTGATTCAAGGGGCAACGGCGCAAGCGCCAACCAGACTCACCATCTCAACAAGGGACTGCCCACAACGTCAACGACTAGAGATGTATATCAATTGCAGAAGTGGCTGGAAAAACTACCTTCTTTAAGTATCGTTCAGAAAATCCATCAACAGCAAAAACAACTTTCTTTGTTCTTCAGTGGGGATGCAGCGTCGTCATCATCACCAAGTCGCAAACAAGGGACAAAAATAAAAGCGCTTAGCGACTGGCCCAAATAGGGATTCCTTTTCGTCCTAGTGGTCCAAAGCGTGCATTTCAGACCCGAAAGCGGCCAGTTCAAATCCCTTTGCCCCAATTTCCCCATGGGCCATCCTCCCTCCATCACAAAACAGCTCACGGCGGAAACTTCTTTGTTAAAAACTAGATTAAATGGTTCAGTTACTTTGGTCAAATGGAAAGAGTGGAAAAGAAATTCTTCTTTCTTAAAAGCGTGATTAATCCTGTTCCTTGTTCTTGTGAACACCGAGGCTTACCACTCTGAATTATAAAGCGGATTGATTGGTTTTTTTATCAACGTCAGAATCTTGTGTGTGTGAAACAACACGAGAGATTTATAAGAAGGATTGAAATAATACATTATTCCTTAATTTTTAGGTAATGTATTATTGCGTAAAGATCTTAAAGTCAGTTTTTGAATTCTTGCATTTTTATATATTTGTCATTTTAATGAACTTTCATCCTTTAGTTTTATGGAATGCATCGTTCAACATTTTTGTCGTAAAAAGTGACGACTTTTTTTTCCCTCGGGTTATTTTCACAATAGTTTGTTGTTATTTATTTATTTTTTTAACTAGTAGATAGGGGTGCCCAACCCAAATGACATTGCGGGTCACTTCGAAAAAACATTATAGTCTCGCGGGCCGCACATAAAAATATGTACCTTTATATCTGATTTGGAAACAAACAAACAAAAAAAAGAAACATTTATTGGAGTGAAAATTTAAAACAGAATGAATTATTACAATTGTTTTCATTATTTTTCATGTATACAGACATAGATGATATAATAATGTTTATATATGTAATACAGTAATGCAATGATCAAATAATGTTTAAAATATTACAGTCCCCCTTTTTTTGAAAATTACGGGGGTTTCCCTTTTTAATTGACTTTCGTTACCATTGTTGAAATTTGATTGTGCTGTCTTTCGCAAACGATTGTATACATTACCCTTACCTTAACTGTCCTGAATACTTTTTAAAACTTTTCTTGTGACTGCCTCTTTGCTTTTGCACCCAACAAAAAAAGGGAAAAAGGAGAAATGTGGGGTGAAAGTCACACACAAAAAAATTTTACCATCCAGAAAAGGTATGCATAATACAATTCGAATTTTTTAAAAAAAGTAATTTACTATAGTAAAATCAAATGTAAGTTTTTAAAAAAATATAAATCTATTTTAATAAAAAGGGACATTTCTATTATAAAAAAGGGTTTATTTTAAAAAAGAACGGGAAAAGGCAAATACATTGAATATATATATTTTTAAACCCCAAAAAAATTTAAAAATGAAAAAACTTTAAAAACCTGATATTTAAAATTTTTTCACGGTGGGCCGCTTGTGGGACACCCCTGAGTTGGATGATGACATCAACGACACACTGCCCAAATCAAATTCTCAAATACAAACGCAAACGATTTCTACTCGAATGAATTCTTCCCGCCAAAGCAAAAATTGCCCAAGTCATTTTTTTTTTTGTTTTGGCAGCTGTACATAGCGGCATAATCGTTTGACATCAAATAATACGTACTTAGCCTAAGAAACACCTTCTGTCCCGGTTTTAAAATTTCCCCCACGGTGTTTAACCCCTTTAGGGGTCATCTGACTCCACACCAAATCATTTTTTGAAGATTCAAGCTAACCCATTCAGCATATAAACCTAAGAACTGGATTTCATCAACATTGTTAAACTTCCATTTGTTATGTCACGGTAGCACTGATTCACTTGCTCAGATATATGCTACGTATGGGAAATAATTTCATGCCACAACAGCCACAGATGGGCTTTAATAACATGTAACTTTTATTTTATCAGTTTTTTTCATGTCTCGATATAATTAGTGATTTCGATTTTTTTAAAGGAATTCCAAATAATGGATTTTTTTGATATTGATGAATACACGTATATGTATGTATGGACTGAAAGTATGAATATTTGAAATATTCACAAATAGTGTAAAATAATTCTACTGAAATATAAACACCAATTCAAAGCTTCGTTTAAAATCTATATTATTGTCATAATGGTACAGGTATAAAAAAGATTTCGATAGCTTGAGGAACATTCAAAACACGATGGGTTTTGTAACAATAACATTTAATTATTTCCGAGTAATAATACATTGCCAGTGTTTAGTCTATTATGTCTATTCTTACAAAGTAAAGAAATATTGCACCTTTGGAGTGCTATATTTACTTTTAACTTCAGAATTACATGTTGCCCTAAAGTTATGTATCTTTATCTCATGATTTTCAAAATTTGATATATTTGGAACTAATTTAACTTATATATTAAGTGTTCAAAGTTAATGATCCTTTTTTTACATAGCGATGCATAATAACAACACTTAAATTTGTTTCATTAAATATGAACACAGAGTTTCTTAAAATTTTACATAATTACTCTTAGTAATCATTGAACCTAAATTAAAACACTCGCGAGAGAAGAATTCTTTGTATATTTTTCTGTAGTGTATGGAGTTTATATAAATAAAATAGTATATTTAGAGGAATCACCTTTATAAAGCTGTTGTATTTAAATATAAATATGTCATATATTTATAAAACATATTATCTAGATCAGTAATATATATGAATAAAGAATTCTTTTTATGTAATATAAACATTAATTTCCAATCAAGGAATAGATTGAATTTTCTTGAATTTTTTCTGGAACATGATTAATACTATCTGAAATTTGAAAAAATATATTGAATTTCTTAAGAACTAGAAAAGCTTATTTTTAAAATGACAAAAAAAAATTTTTTCTTTTGTTTTTTTCTTCAAAATTTAGCACTTATGTTTTAAAACTATAAAATGTTTTTTTCCCGAAAAACGGTTATTAATTAGTTCAGATGAACAGTTTTTTGAAAAATATTGTAATTTTTTTTATTTAATTTAATAAGATTTCTTCAAAAAATTTTTGAATCCCCAATCAAAAAGAAAAGAAATGATTTTAAAAAAATAAATAAAAAGAAATATAATTTTAAATTTATAAAAAAAAAAAGTGAGAAATTTTCTGTGTTTTCTAATGCCCATTTTTTGGATTTGAATATTTTATTGTTGAAATATCATTTGAAACTAATATTTTTCTATTTTGTTCTAACATATAGCCCTTTCACATCTTTCAGTTATTTTAAAGTCTATTTAAAACTTTTAAACGTTTTCTACTTTTTGCGCAACAGTTTTTTAAAATTTATTTATTTCTGACATTTTAGATACATTGCTATGGAAAAGGTATGATCAGTGGCGCATACAGGAATTTTTCAAGGGGGAGGAAGGGGGGGTCCAGGTTTAAAAGTCCACCATTCTCGTATCATGATCCAACACGCCGCTCAACATATTCTTTTGATTTTGTCGATTTTCTGGAACGAAAAACAGTGAAAAAAAATTATTGAATAAATAATTAGCATTAATTAATAAAATTTTTTATTATTAACAAACATTTAATAAATTTTACTACATACGTAGGGTTATAATCAATCGGAAAAAAAATCAGGAGCTTTTGGGGGAGGGGATCCCCCCCCCTTGTGTGTGCCACTGGGTGTGATTATTTACGTCTCGTTTGCAACATTTTATAAAAGTTCTATCCTTTGTTAAAAATCTCTACGTATCTAAGATTAAATACATTTACGTTGATAAACTATTTAAGTAATCGGAAAATATATCTATATATATATTTTGGTTTTCCGACCAACCTCTAAATCTTAGTCATCTGTTCTACAATTACATCCATTAAAGCGTCTTGTTTTTCACCCTTTTCCTCTGATATCTAACTCTCTCGTTTATTGTAAAACTAATTTAATTTCTCCTCTATCCTGTAATCTACTCGATTGTTTCCCCCTACCAATGATTTTCTACAATAAATCTCTCCTATTCCGCATTCTTCGTTCATTTTGTGTGTGTAATGTATTTATTTTATTTTACTTTGTTACGATCGCTCAATTGAGTTAACAACACAAAGAGTTTCATGCGCATATCACGTTTGAATAATTGAACGAATCTGTTTTTTGTGAGCGAAAAGTAAGATCTATTGCAATGTCTCATCAAAATCCTACGGACCACTGGTTAGGAAATAATGTTATAGACGACGCGGATAGTACGGTTTCAATCAAATAAATGAAAAAAAAAAATAAATACGTGAGATAACTTCCGCATTGAAAGAAAGAGAGAGAGAGAGAGGTTGAATTAAGAGATATGCTATTTTCCTGTTTCACACAGTTGATGAAGACTTCCTGTGACAAGCCATTTTTTTTACAACTCGAGAAAACTTTCATGAAAACTTATATTTTTTTCGTGAACTTTCTACTATTTCTTTTTTCGTGTTGATTATTTAATCTTAATAAAAATATCGTTAATAATGAAAGATTGACCTGATTCTATCACGGTGGGGTGAAAAATAGAATAAAATTTTCATCAGTTTTCGAAATTTCGTGACAGAATTTTAAAATGTAAGCAAACATGGTAGCTTAATTAAAACACACATATCATCAGTCATTCATTTTGTTTTTATACCATCTATATAAGTTTTTTTTCATGGCCAGTTAGTTGAAAATTACTTTCAATGACTTTTTTTACTGCTTCCATTTTTCTTTCTCATACTATTCTTTTTTAAATTGTATTCTTAAAAATATGTTGTTAAAGATAGAAAAAATCAATTATATTGAAGTAGAATATAAAATAAATTTCTTAATAATTGTGAGATTTTTTGTGCTTAATTTTTTCTTAAAGAATTCAATGTAATTTCGTATAAATCAATTTTAAGGCTTAAACATTCTGAGAGGCTATTTTTACAATCACGTTTCACAGAATTTTTTTTTTTTTTTTACTTTCCATATTTTTCTGCTCTTATAGATTTCCTCGTGTTCTAAATTAACGCATTATTAATAACACAATGCCTAATTAAAACAAAGTTGGATGTTAACACAAAGTTTCCAACAGTTTCAATTGTGGTCGCGGTAGTCTAGTTCTAGTAGATGTGGTCACGAGCTCGCAAACGGCATGTTATGAGATCGAACCTAGTGCAACTGAAGACGTGATTGTAGAGGGCCTAATCCACGTTAGATCTGTCGCGGCTCAAACTTCCGTTGGTTGGTAGTTTTAAGAGGGAGGGCCAGCTCAGGTGTCGTCCTCATCACTTGACCGTGGTTCAAAACTACAAGGTTCGTAGCCAATAGCCCACGTTTTACTTTATAGTGTGACGTAACTTCACTCCATCAGTTCAAAATTTTTGTCTAAATTTCGAAATTGATGCCGTTGCTTAAAATTCTTTCACGTTCTATAATATCAAAATAACATGTTATTTTTTAAAAACTTTCTTTGCTATAGTTTTTTTTTTTTCATTTCGAGCAACATATCCTAAAATGGCAATTTTTTATATTTTTTTATAACTTTTCAAGATGGTATGAACTTAACTTGATTTTTTTATCATACATTATTTGTTTAGTTGATTTTATACTGGAATTATACTTCATGAGGCTGTTGATAACAGACTGAAATTTTGAGGTATGATTGCAAATTCCATTTTTCAGGCTTTCAGATTCCATCTCATGAAGATTGATTTAAAGTTCAGATAAATTTAACGTACAATATACTTTCGAATTTTATGCGATGCTCGATACTCTCTAGATCCCTCATCCTTTAACCCCTTTAGCAGTCAATATTTTTACCTAAAATGCTTTAAAAAAGACACATTTTTTATTGTTTATACCTAAACATCATACTAATTCCCGCTTTCATCACAGAAAGAAAAAAAATGCCGGACGAAAAGTATTTCAGTACCGTCGACAAACTGCATCACCTTTTCAAAATACTAAATAATACACCATAAGAATTAAAAATAAGAGCAAATCAAAGAAGAAAATATCAGTCCCCGAACAGCGAACGGGCAAACCAAATGCGGCCAACTTTCGGTAGCCCGTACGTTGTACGTGCAAACCGCTTAAGGGTTAAACCAATTCTTTACTAGAAATTCATTATTCTTTAACTTAACAATAATAACTCTATTTGAATTTTTAATTAAAAATTTTTTTGAGGGAGGGAAAAAAACAGATGTTGTACTAAGTATCACTATATTAGCCACACACATAAACACACGCGCGTTTTTATATACACATAGCTGTTCTTTCCCTCATATTTTTAATACACGTTTTTTTCTGGTGTAGCAAAAAACTTGCAACGAGGCGGAGAAATATTCATATGGTTACCATGGTAACAAATTAGAAAATACTTACTTGAAAAAAGTGTATAAAATTGCGGATATGTGATGGTTTTTTATTCATTAATGACAAAAAAAAAAACATACTACTATCGGAGTTCGCGATAGTGTTTGATTTGGAATATATTTCGTAGAAAACACAGACATGTTAAAATTAATTAATTTTATCATTGTACCACTTTCAGCTGAAAAAATACTTCCATAAAAGCACATTTTATATTCATTTTGCTTAATGTTTATCAAATACCCAAGTAAATCGGTTTTCTGTAAAATGCTTTTTCAAATTTTCATCCATGTTATTTTTATGTAACTGTGTTCTACAGTTAGGTACCATAGAATGGTACCTAACTGAGAGTGTGTATTACTATTTATTTATTTAAAGGAAATGCACACTAAAATAATTACAACGGTTGATTTTCTCCAAGGTTTTATTCTTAAATAACAATTACTCCTTAAAGAGTAACTATTAGCGTTAATCTATGGAGTAATTATCATGATGATATCTCAATGGTCCTAGCACTCATATGAAAATATCAAAACAATTAAAAATGAAACACCCAAGCTCATGACCCTTGTTTCAAAGACTTTTCCCAAAATTTTCGCACAAATTTTTTTAAAGTATAAAAAAATCTTAATTTTGGGAAAAGGTAGTTCAATTTTACAAAATTCAGAAAACTAATTTTCTTTGAAAATTTTTTTGGAAGCAACACACTTTTTTAAAAGGGGAAAAAAAAGTATATTTTTTATTTGTAAAAATCTTTATTACATACATATAAAAAAACCCTTTTTAAAGTTAAAACGAATAAATAAATGTTCAAAAAATATTTTTTTATTTTACAACAGCGTACCATATAATTTTAGATTTTTTTTTTTTCATTTTTATTTCGTAAAATATTTACTTTTGGGCTTCCCATTTTGAAGCAGTTATTCACCGAAAATTTGTTTTTTAGTTAATAAATTTTCCTGACAAAGTATATTTTTAGTACTAATTTTTTCCCCAAAAAAAAGTCACTAAATATATATTTAAATTACTTTTTACATTTTAAACAAAGTCTTTCATTCTTTTTTTTGTTTTATTTTTATTTGTTTATTTTTTAAATAGTTTTCTAATTTTTTTTAAATCCAGATGTCTAATCATTATCTAAAAGAAAATTCGCTCGTCGAGAGAACAAAAATCGGAGAGCAGTAACATTTTAAGAGAAAACAGTAGAAACTCTTATAAAATATATTGATTTCAGTAAAATTTTATAGTAAAATATGCTCTCTCAACATTTTTTTTTTACATTATATTATTTATAAATTTTTAAAAAATTACCGAAAAAATTGAATTTTGAAAACAAATTTTTGATTTAAAAATTTAAATTGATCAAAAAATTTTTTGGGGGTTTAGATTTCTTTCTGTGTTATTGGGAAAATTATAAAATTTTTAAAAAATTTTTTTATTCATTGAGATCAAGTTGACTTATATTTTTGCGAGTTCCAAAATTTTTGAAGCTTGGGGAAGGCAGTAACAACATCTTTTTTTTATGATCGAAGTTTTTATTATTCGGCTGCTTTCCTCAGAATATGATTTAACAGTGAGCGAAGCTTTGCTTGAACTTCTGTGGACAAAACCCCAACTTTATACTTTTTTTCTGTTAAAAATATAGTTAATGTAAAAACATTCTAATTGAATGTTGTAAAATATGGTAATATATTCAAGAACTATGGTTAATGTAAATTTTTATTTTTCCTTTTTTAAGAGCTACAAAACTCTTTGGTATTTCTATAGAGTACTTACTCCATCCGCGTGCCACAAGGAATTTTTTAAAAATCGGGGTCGAAAGTTAAATTTTCTTGTATATCCCCTTTTTGATTTTGTCGATTTTCGGGAACAAAACACGTAAAACCAATTATTGAATAAATAATAAGCATTAATTAATAAAATTAATCATTAATAACAAATCTAATTAAATTTTGGGTACTATATAAAAAAAAAAAAAACTTTGGGGGGGCCGGGCCCCAGGCCCCCCCCCTTTTTGCGCCACGCCCATCCGGGCTCTAATTTAAAAAATTTTGAAAAACCCGTAAACAACTACTGACCCCTTTAGTAAAAATTTTTACTTTAAAAGAGGAAATATATATAAATAATGCTTGAATTTTACAAGAATTACTTAAAATATATAAGAGTTTACATTAAAAGTATCTAAAAAAATTAGCGAAAAATTGAGAAAACTCCAAAAAGTACCGTTCAGATTGAATAAGGAGGGTGGGTGAGGATTAGCCGAGCCCAGGGGGCCCAAAAACTTTCAAGACAGAAGGGCAATTTTTAAAAGGGTAGATTCGATATTTCTGGGGATCTGGGCTGAACGCGCCCAACCCATATCTGATAGGCTGCGATAGTAAAACAACGGAAGTTGGATTTTTACATTCTATGAATGACTTGATGGCGATTGGATGCTGCAAAGTGATCCTGGGGGCGTGCCTAAAAGTTCGTTCTTGAGTTCGTAGCAGGGTGTTTGGGCATGAGTAAGAGCTTAGACGTTGCTCTCGGGTTGTTTGTAAGTGAAACATTATCAGAACCATTTATATGCATGCACTTGTGTAGGAAGGGAGTGGGCTTGGTAGCTGTAACGACTAAGAGACTCTGTCATGTTGCAGTAAATATTTTTTTTAAAACATTCAAAAAATTGTTTACCCAAATGAACTTTTTACTTTTATTTAAAAATTAAAAATGTCTAAATTTTTATTTATTTTTAAATGTTTTTGCTCCTGTGGCTCAATGCCAGAACGGAAATTGTCAAAATTTGATAGTGTTAAGATTTTAACTGTTAAAAAAAAAAAAAATACTTTACCAATAATACCATGAGATCTTTATTCGAAAATTTATTGTTTACCCTAATAATTAAAATTAATATTTGCTGTTTTTGCGTACCAAAGTCATTTCAACGCACTTTTTATTCACACTTAAACTTGTCATAAGATAAGGAGTGTTTTTGTCGCTTTTGTAGGGTTTTAAGTGTTTTTTTTTCTTCTTATCCATTCATGAGTGCACCCGAACTCTTTTATGCAAATAAGTACATCTTGCTAGAAATCATTTTAAGATTGTGTTCTCATGACGGTATTTTTACCAATAAATTGGATTTTGGCTGCTTTAGTTCACTAGGGATTGTAATGTTTTAACTAATTCTCAATCAACTTTGTTTTTACTGAAAACAATGTAATACAGAAATAAACACTGTCGTAGCTAGCCTTGAGTGGATTCTGTATCCAAATTCCTTGAGGGAGGGGCTCTTTCTGAGATCTCTTTAACACTTAACGATTTTTTGATTAAGCATGTTGGAGCACTTGTTGCGTGAGGGCCCCGTATTATTAATACGGTATATTAAATAAATATATATTAAATAAAAGATATTAAATAAATATCTTAAGCAAGTGTCCAATATTTAAATGCATATGAAAATAAAAGTATATTTTTCAATAAATGTTTTTAAAGGAAAAAGAGAAAGGGAAGCAATCTTCTTTAGTAGATGTAATAGTTTTTGAATAATACATATATAAAAGCAGAAAGTAATTGAAAAGCCGCAACCATCTTTGCAAAGAGCTACATGCAGCTCTTGAACCTCCGTTTGCCGACTCCCGGTCTAGTCAATCCGGATGCAACATAGATATTCGAGTTAAAGATATTTGAAAGTTAAGCTTGAGGCGAGAGGAAGCCTTTGAATCCTTTCTTCCGGAGCCTGAACGTCACTTGACCATGGTTCAAAATGACGAGGTCCATCGTCAAAGTCCTCGTGTAGCTGAATAGTGCGACGTTAATATTCACTCACTCCGGAGCCTTAACCTGAGATGGGTTGCCGATATCTTTGTAGATTACTTTTATCTTAGGGCGTCCTTTATGCATTCAGAATCCTAAATATTAGAAATAGGAATTTGTTTGAGAAAAAGAGAAAATGCGTGTGTTATGTTTATTACATGTATGTTGTTGAAAAATTCTGAAAGCCATTAATTCACAACTTAACTGTTGTAATATTATCTACATTCTTTATTCGTTTAAGAACCAATTACATCATTATTCAAAAATAGTAGCCCCAGAAGAAAGAATATACATTAAAAATAATCAGAGCGTTTGTTCTGGGAAACTAGTTTTATACCAATTATGAGTTCTTCGCTGAACAGTTTATTCTAAAGTCGAATTTTTTGCAAAGAAACAATTCGAGTTATTCTCGGAATAACTTAGCTTTTTATAGTTGTGTTCCTTAGTTTCTTTTGGTGAATTTCATCCCATCAATCTTCACAGTGATATTAAAGGAGCTAATATGTGTATTTAAATATTATTTAGTAAAAAATATTTGTGAATCTACATTAAGGTAACTCGTCTAAGGTAAGGTAAAGTCCAGTATCAAATATTTGATAACAAACGAGCTCTCGTGTAGCTTCGTAGAGCGTCGTTAAAAAACAATCAATCAATCAAATGATAACAAATGTATTTCAATCCTGAGATAACCCAGCGTGATTACCCTTAGCTATGATTTTACTTCTGATAGGATTTTTTATTCTTTGAGATCCCTGTCGGTAATACCAGTATTTGGGATTGATGATGTCAAGGAAATAAATATATGTAAAAATTATTCTTTAATCTACATTAAGCAAAAAGACTTTGGAAGCGAGATTGAATAATAATGTGTTTTAACCCTATTCATTCCCTGCATGAGTATATTTTGCTGTAATCTTCTCTGATAGGGACTTCTTTATTTGTTTGAGATCCAAGTTCACCACGATAATCTTCGAACTTGGTGGTGTCAAGGAAAGGAATATGCGTAAAAGAGATAGAAGAGAGGACGTTTCTCTCTCTCTTTTTTTCTTCTTTGCAGCATGGGCCACTCCTCTGCGGAATTTATCTCTCGCAAGTTCAAGAACAGGTGACACTCCCTCGGAAACAGGTTTCTCTCCCTTATAAAGCACGAAAGATGGCCGAGTAGTGAAGGTAGCTCAGACCATCAAGAGATAGACGAGGCGCGTGCCAAGGTACGTGCCAACCGGTAGGGTTACCAAACCTTCCAAAATCCCCAGAAACTCGCCACGATTTCCTACAAATAGTGACTACCTGTTCCCTAAAAGTCTGGTTCCTTTTTAGGCCGGTTAAGCCATGGCTCAGGGCGACAAAAATTGTGGAGGCGGTAAAGATAGGCGGATAGTGTGCGCTGGTCGAGGGTGCTGGAAGAACTTAATGCGGGAAATATCTGTCTTCGTAAATAATGTCGTTCTTATCTCACCGTCATGGCCGCATGAGGGCATTAATTATCCAGGAGCATTCTTTTGAGATTCTTTGGTGGGGAAAAGAAGCATATATGTCGCATATGATTAATCATTCAGCCCCACTCAAGTCAACTGTCTGCAGAGATAGAATGAGAGGCCCATTGAGGTGGCCCCAATGACATTCTATGCTATCAGGCGAAATTCAGTTGATTATTCGTCCCATAACGGGATTTGAAAGCTGTGTTTTTCCATATCAAGTGTAAAAAAAAATTGTCACTTTACTGAGGGTTGCATTGGAAAGACTGAACAATGTCTATGGCCAATCCAAGTGACCTTACGGGCCATTTAGGAAAAACATTACAATCCCTCGGGTTGCACATATAAAAATATATATCTTTATATTAGATTTGGACTCATTACAAACATTTATTGAAATAAAAATTTAAAACGGGGGGAACTAATTTCCTTGTTTTCATTATTTCTCAGGGGTTGTGGTAATATAATAATTATAATGCAAAGATCAAATAATGTTTCATTTATATAAATAATGAGGCATTTGTTTCTCATTTCTTTCACTTAGTTTTTGCAAGTCGATCTCAATGCGTGTATTTGCACATCGTAATAGATGTTACAGTTTTCGCCCGATAAGTTTGAGGAGTGATTTATGTTTTTATAAATTTTTTTTCGAAAAAAACGATTTTGCAGGTGTAAGTTTAAAAAAAAATTAAGGGAAACAAGGGTGATGCTGTGGGGTATCGCTGCAATGCAATACTGCCCACTCCAAAGTATCTATAAAAACAGAAGCAACGTGATAAAATAGAAAAAATTTTGGGATTTATTACAAAAAATGCACTAAAAACAAAAAATTTTGGGGCAAAATCATATTTTGTGGTTTTAGAAAAAATCTTACGGGCCACAAAAAATTTTTCAAGATTGGGGGAATGGGATCGACGGGTTTCAGGGTTTGGGCCCCCCCCTGGTCTAGACGGGGATGCAGGATATAATTTTCTTTTAAATACCTGGTAGAAGGTTAATGCTGAAATAGCACCCATATCGATGGATTTTTAAACTTTTTCATTTGGGACACATGAATACCAAGTAGTAATTAAATGAAGGATATCCAATCGGGGGCGACTTAAATTCTCCTTCATATCTAGCGAGTAATCATTCTTTTATAAAGTGAACAATGGAACAAAAGGGGTACTTTCATTTAAAAATTTTTTGTTTTTTATTTTTAAAAACTGTTTTAGAAAATTTAAAAAAAAAATCCCTCCTAAAAATTTATGAAAAAAAATTAATTTTTTAAATATTAGATATAATAATTTTATAAAAATAATTTTTCGAATTAATCTATATCATTTCCAGCAATCCTATTTATAATCTAATTCAATGATGAGTCTATCTAAATATTCTGTTTGGCCAACCATCCATTTTAAGAAACTAGTATGCAAATTTTCATTCCCAATGTTTAAAAAGAATTTTTATGACTTGTTTTTCTCTCCTTTTTTTCCAGTGGGTGAAACTTCCCGAGACATTTTTAATATTTTTAAATCAAAATATGTTTGGTTTTATAAAGAAACATACAAAAAAACTTTTGCACATGTCAAAAATGGAACCCGCCCTAATAAATACCCATAAAATTATTAAAATATACTTACGTGCTTTTAAATTTAAGTGGAAAAAAGAAACTGCTTTTTTAACTTACTGAAACAAAACCTTTTATCAATAAGATAAAAAAAAAATTACATCTTCATTCATTGCATTAAGATTTTTCAAAACACACATACTAGTATTGAACTCTTTTTTTATATAGATTCTATTAAACCACCAATATTTCATTTGTCCCACTCTTAAAAAACTTTATTCAACACTCATGAAGGAATTAAAACCAACATAATTCAAGAAAAACTCCATCATTAAACCTGATGTATTATGAATTGTTTTAACTTTTTCTGTTTAAAGTAATACAAAAAAAATTTTTTTTCCCAAAATAAATATATAAAAAGCATGCATACCCCTATATACATCTTTGTTTTTTAAAATGGACTAATTAACTCTTCATTTCTTTTCAAAAATAAAGTTATAAATTTCCTATTTCTGTATGCTTAAAAGTATGAAAAGATTTTAAAAAAATGCCATTGAGTTCTTTTTAGTTTAAAAACGATCGTTATTATGAAAGAAAAAAAATCCCAACTGACTTTTTTTTTCAAGTCAAGTTCTTTATTTAAAAGTATTTAAAATTTTATTGGAAAATTGTTTTGTTTTATTTAAGATTATTTCAAAAACCCTTTTCAACTGGGAAAGATGATATCTGATAAAAGTATCTCATTCACAATAGTGAAATTTTGGATTTTACCGGATAAAATACATTTGGTTTCATTAAAAGTATGGTAACCTGAAAAGAGAGCGCGATGCATTTTGATAGATGGAACTCTTCACTCCAGCAGGGATTTGCATAACAAAAGGGCAATGATGAGCCCCCTGTTATGAAAGGGATCTAGAAATACAAAAAATTAAAATCTCTTTCTCTCAAAACATCTTAACATCTTTTATAACCTCGTATCATACTTTCGATGAAATTCTATTTCTGGATATTTTATTAAACCTAACATCAGGCTGGAAGGATGTGAAAGATTGTTATATTTAAAGATATTATCCCTGCTGCGTCTGGTGTTCAAGCTTTTAAGCATTATCTGGTTCACGTTTTACTTTTTAAATTTGTGATTCAAAAATAATTATCAAGTATGCAACGTTGGCTATAAGCTTAAAGCAGTATGTATTGTTCTGGTATTGGAAGCACATGATATTGGAAAAATAAATAAAAGAGATCTTTTTTTCAAGATACGCGAATGTCCATTATTATTTCTGAAATTTTTTACACTGTTTTTATTTATTTATTTTGTGTGGGGACTTTTTTTCTTATATAATAATAGATGCATTCTTTAAAGAAATGAATAAATTATTTTTTTTTCTTGTAAATTGCTCACAAAATTTATTTTTTAAGCAAACTATCGCGATTTTGATGTTTGCATTTTTATTAATTTTCTTTTTAAAAAAAATTATGGTCCTTCAGTAAATTGTTTGTTTCAAATATTTATTATTATTTATTCCAAAATTGTAACGAAAGTTTTGTGTGAGTTTAGATTTAGTTTTTGTATGAGTTAAATTAAGGTCCTGTACTGTATTTGTTATTTTCAAAGGTATTTTTAAATTTTATCAAGATAAAGCTTATATATAAATTTAAATATTTCTTTTTAGTTAAGAATCAGAAACTTAAACTAAACTTTAGTTAAAAATTAAAAACTTGAAAAAAATATTTATGTAACAGAGATTTATAATTATTGAGATAAATCCTTTGATTTATAGTAAATTACATTGAGTTGAAAGTATTTCACTATGTTTTGTTTTTTAAAGTTATTACAGCTAAATCACAGACTTATACAGTGCATGTTAAAAGGTTTAACTATAATAACAGTTTTGAAATTAAACTTTAAAAATTCGCTTTATTTCAGTATATTACAAATTATGCGAGAATAATTGTTGCAACCAAAACCATATTTTAAAATTCTATTTTAAATTTTGTTCCAACCTATGACGTTTAAGAATGGTATGAAAATTACCGTATAAAAGTTTACGCACGAAAATGTTTTTACTCGAATTTTATAAAAAGAATTTAAGAAACAGATTTATAAGAAACAGGTGGTTGTTTTTGCGCTAGTTCAAAATGGTTAAATCGAAATTGTTCTCTCAGGAGGTAGTTAAAATCACGAGTGTGAGAACAAATTTTAAAAGATCGAAAAAAGGAATCAGTGGCGAACTCAAGTGTGGAGTTTAGTGATTCAATCCCCCTTCTCCACCTTATACAGCAACAGATTTTTAATTTTTAGCATAATGATTACTCCTCGGCTCTTTTTCGTTAACATATTTTTTAAATTATAACCTCTCCTGTACGCCACTATCTGTGAAGTCTGTGTACGCCACCGCAAAAAATTTATTGAATTGGGGTTTTTGGTGACGAGATTTCAAATGAAAATCCAGTTTAGGAAGCCACGAGAAACTATATGTCTCAAATTAAAAATATATCTGGAGGTCAAGTATTGAAGAAAAAAAGAACTATTTATTTCAAAATTTTGGAATCTAGATACCTGCAAAATTTTAAAATGGCTCCATTACCATGCTTTAGACAGCACCATAAAGACCAGGGGCGTAGCTACCACCGTATTAGCCGTATCAATGATATAGGCATGATCAATGATACTACAGTGGCCTCAACACATGTAAATAAAACGTAACATGTTAAGGTGCCCCCACAAAGAGTTTCTATGAAATTTTGATACAAGGCCCACTCAGGATTTGCTAAGCCAATGATAAAGATGCTTGATCAGAGTGGGCCAAACAGCAAGGTGGAGTACACGGGAAGGGGGTTCAAACTCCCTCCATAAACCAAAAATTTTTTAATTTTTACTATAAAGATTACCCCGCAATGCTTTCGTCTACGTGTTTTTTGAAATGTAAACCCCCATAAGAGTGGTAGGTCTGGGTACGCCACTGAAACAACACGTCATTTGGTGATAAGTGATTGAATATCATATTCAGTGGTGAAAGAAAAAACGGAGTTTAGATGACTGAGAGAAAAGTTTATTTACTATTAACATGACCTTCCAAAAGAATAAAGGATTACATTTACCTGGTGCTCTGTAATTATAAGAGGAGAGATTTTCTTCAAAAGCCAAATGTCTCTAGCAATCATCAATATTCGTCGAAAACTATCAGAACACATTTGGTAATCTTTTGATTCCTTTTGATGGCATTTTAGGTGTAGAGCATTGGAGTTTTCAACAGAATAATGCATCAATCCATACTTCTAAATCAAAGTCACATGGCTTAGGTCGAGAAGGGCATCGGTTTTGAATGGATCAACACTTAGTTCTGACCTCATACCGGTATTCTCACATGCGCAGTTTGCCGAAATGGTAAGCAGTATTCTTCAGTTAAAAGACTTGAAATCCGCCATTGAATATACTTGGCTCAAACTCCAGCCGAAAACAATTAGCAACCTTATTTTATCAATGAAACACCAAGTGTATCTACTCATTCAACGCTCTGGAGCAATAATCAGGTACGAAGCTCTTCTTTTTTGCTTTCTCTATGAATAATTTACTATTTTGTGTAAGCTTTTGATTCTATAGTTTTCAGAATGGAATAACTAAAATTTATTTTTAAAATATTTGTTATACTTAAACTTTTGACACACGCTGTATACAACGGGAGGAAGAATGTATGGTTTCCAGTGTCATCAAAAGCTGTCTTCTAAGTGAGTTAGTTCACTTACAGTAAAAATCTTTTTATTTTTACAATTATACATTTTTACCAAATTTTCATACGTCAATAAAATAATAATACTTGATAATCAGACACAGTTAAAACACTTAATTGTTATAAGTGTATGGTTTTTTGTCGGCTATGTACGAAATCTACCTTAAGCTTTTTTTTTTTTTTGTTCCTTTCAAAACTCTTATTCGATAAGAGTGGGCATTAATTTGTTTATATGATTGTTGACGAAAGTTCGCATCAACTGAAGAATTTTGAAACTAATATACCTGTTATTTAGATTAAAAAAATAATATATATTTTTAAGTTGTAAAATTGTGGTTAAGTGGATTGTACTAATGGTTGCTTTTAGAGCCCTTTTTTAAATAATAAATGAACTTATGTGATTTTTCATCTCGAAAAAGCTTCTCATTCTAGATTTAAGAAATATGACGCTTGACAATATCTCAATAGAAATCATAAGATTAAAAAGTCACACTCTGAAAAGCAGCGTTATGTATAGGTTAAGCAATATTTCATTTCAAGGGGGAGGGGAGGGGGGTTTCAGGATTTTCCCTTATTTTTCTCCCCTCTTGCCGACGGAACAAAGTTCCTATATTCTTCCGCAAAAAGTCGTCAATAAAAAACATTTCCCACGACTGTACATCAGTAAAGCGGTAAATGGCGATTTACGTCACGAGTTCTAATTGTCTATTAATGCAAGAATACGCTTGAATGGTCTTTAACAGATAGTCTTTTTCGTATGTTAAATGACGTGTAACGTGGGGAGAGCTCTGCATGGTCTCTGTTGCAATTTAATTGACCGGAATAACAAAGTTATTGATTTCTTTTCCCTACGGGACAAGGATGGGAGACTGGGTGCTAAAAATTTGATAGGAACACTCGAATTCAGGTAAAATATTATCTTGACTTCATGGACAACGAGAATGGATTCATTCAAGTATATTTGGAAGTCTGACTGAAAATGCGAAGAATGGATTATTGGTTGCTTTAGAATAGGGGTCTTCAACGTGCGGCCCACGGGCCACGAATGGCCAGCTGAAGGTATTTTAGTGGTCCCTCATTTAAATTTCAGGCAATTTTTTTAAAAAAATTGTCAGCATATTGTCTTAAACTCCATTTTTTCTGTTATTCTTGATTTTTGAAACATTTCACTGATGTCTGATATCTTTTGAGATAAAATTTTCTGAAAATAACGAATTTTTCAAAAATTTCTCTGTATTTTAAGTAATTTAAATTATAAAAAATCTGATTATGCATAAAACCTCAGAAATTTAGCAAAAAAGGTGGACTCTTTTCTTTAAGAGGTTTGCAAAGTATTTAAATTGGACTTCCATTTAACTTTTGTTTATATATATACATATCGGTTTCAAAAAATATGTAAACGTCTTATAAAATAAACCTCCAATTCTTTATATAAATTTACTGACTACAATATTTTTTGACAGTTGTGTACTGCGCTGATCACTGTGAATTTATTGAGCGGGCCCGTGGATCATTGTAAATTTATTAATTTGGCCCTCGAGCATAAAAGGTTGACGAACCCTGCTTTAGAAAGTATCGAATAAGTCACAGAAAGTGTGTCAGATAGGTAAAATTACCTTTTTAATGATAAGTTATGTCTGAGTAGGATAATAATGATAACTTCCAAGTGGGAGCTCTACTAACGTAAACACAATAATACTGGATAAAAATACTGGAAATACTGCTTAAAAATACTGGAGTAAAGATCGTTACTGTATTAGTTTAGTAGAAAATAGCAGTTTAATTAAGGCTAGTTTCACGATTGAAAAAAATGTTAAAGGTTATCTCTTAACCCAATGCTAAGGAATTTTTACATAGGGCACACACAACATTCATATTATATTATTCTGACATTATAATTATTATTCTGACTTTTCTAATACATTGACAGTAGCATATTTTAACACAATACTCCTTTTTAACTGATTGTGAATCACTTGATTTCTGTTATAGAATACAAGCCCATTTTAAATACATTTCGATTTCCATATCTTAAATGGATTTACAAATCTGCTCCACTTCTTCAAAAATGAAAAATTTTATTAAAATATTTAGTTTCCCGTATTAAGTTGAAAATATTAGATTAACTTTTTTTTAAACTTTAAGAAAAGTTGATTGATAAACTGCTATATATATGAATAGAGAGCATGGCTATTAAAATCTGTATTAAATATTCGAAACTTTTATAGAATATGCATTAGTATTCCAACTCTTTTTTTTTAGGTTTTCATCTTTAATATTAAACGAAAACAAGTTCTTCGGGGAAATGTTTAAGAAAACCTGAATATATATATTATGTATCCATGATATATTTTAAAAAATAACCTAACTCTTCATGGGGGAACATAGCTCTTAAGACTTGCACAATTAAAAATATTTAATGTGATTTAAAGTCATGATATACACAGGGGCGTCTTAAAGCAGGGGTGGGCAGACTTTTCCAGGGTACGGGCTACTTCTAACTTTTTCAAGGTATTGCGGTCCACCCAGTATCAGTGGTGCACAAAAAGGGGAGGCTCCATGGATCCGGACCCTCCTCCATAGCCCATGATTTATTTTCCGAACGATTATAATCCCATGTATATAGAAAGTAAAATCTAATTAAGTATTTGTTATTAATAATTTTTTTATCAATTGATGCTAATCATTAATACAATAATTTATTTCTTACTGTTCTTTGTTCCCAACAATCTACAAAATGAAAAAAAAAAATGTTTGGCTGCGTATTGGGGTAGGATATGAGAATGGTAGACATTCGACCCTGAACCTCAGGGCCCCTTTGAAAAATTTACGAGTGCGCGCATAGGTGTGGTGAGGTAAGGAAAAGGTCAACAGTATTTATTATAACTTATTAGTAAATACGAAATATATACTAACATACGTAAATAAAATAAAAAACTCGCTTTTTTGAAACCATGTTTAAAGCAAAACGCAAAATACACACACACAAACATAATAATAATACCCACAAATATAATAATATCTAATGATGCATTTATTATCAAACAATTCAAAATACATTAAAAAATAAAACATTTTCATCTTAAGTTAGTTCTCGTAATTATAGTCAGTAGCAGACTTAGTCTGCATACTTAATGTAATGCTTACTGCCATTACATGGTAAAAGGAAAAATTAATTATTGAAATATTTTGAAATTTTAAAAACACTGTTTTATCAACAAATGTATGAGTAACAATGTTACAAACTTTCATGAAAATAGAGGCATTTTTATATGTGTTCTATGTTCCGCGTTTAGTTCAAGCTCTCGTACATTTGGCGAAGACAGCCTGAATTGCGTTTGTTGAGGTGACCACTGACCATGGCGTATATACACAAAAAGTTGTAAGTCACTATCTGTTGAAACATTAAGTGTAGCAGCGATGCGATTGCTTTGTTTTTTCAACTTTTTTTTCTAATGGTTTCGCTTACGGTAAAATGTCTGCTGTGACTGGGATGTCAAAACAAAAGTTGTTCGTCCATGAAATGGCGTCAGTGGCGCACAAGGGAGGAGTCCTGGAAGTCCGGACCCAAAAGGCCTTGATTTTTTTCCGATTGATTATAAATCTAAGTATATAGTACGTAAAATTTAATTAAGTATTTGTTATTAATGATTAATTTTATTAATTAATGCTAATTATTTATTCAATAATTAGTTTTTTACTGTGTTTTGTTCCCGAAAATCGACAAAATCCAAAGGAGCATGATACAAGAATGGTGAACTTTCGACCCCGGACCCCTTGAAAAATTTCTGTGTGCGCTACTGAATGGCGTTGTTAATTTTTCCGACCCTTTCTGGTGGGCAAGAGCTTGTTACTTGTCCTTAAAGCTGTCTTCGGCTAATGTTAAAGAATAGGAGCCAAATTCAGAATATTTTTTCAGATAAAAAGGTACTCAAATATTAATACTATATTCTGGCTTCACTATCCTGTAGAGAATCACTGATTTTATCATACTACTTATTTTTATCCGAGTTGATACATTTTTTTCTTTATAAAATGTGTTTCGCATTTTTTCTCCTGTACCGTAATGTTAAATGAGCTATCCCTTTACATGTTAAAAGGAAAAACAGATAATTTATGAAATATTTTGAAATTTTAAAAACACTATATTATAAACAAATGCATGAATTACAATGTCATAAATTTTTACAAAAATTGAGGCATTTTTTCTGTCCAAAAATGTGCTCCGCCATAAGTTCACACTGTCTTAAATGTGGCGAAAACAGCTTTAAGTAGGCTCATAATTATGAGTGAATGAGAGTTATATTAACGCCACCCGAAAAAGAAACACAAGGCTTATTTCTAATGGACATCGCAATGGTCAGTCTCCGTTAAGTGACGAGGACGACACTTGAGCTGGACGACTCACCCCTCCCCTGCCTCTAAATTACCACTCCACCAATGGGAGGATGAGCTCGACAGAGAGATTTAACGTACATCAGCTTCTTCTACATGGGGGGTGTTCAGTGGCTCCAGGACTTAAATCTGCGACACTCCGGCCACGAGTTTGCGATCATAACCTACGACCACTTAATAAAATTGAATAAGAAGGGAAGAAATTAATATATCTTATTATTTTTTCCCAAAAAGTAATTACCTTAAAATCCGGCGCATAACGCGCATCTATATTTTAAAGCTGCAACTTTTAATTTTGGGGCATTTTCGCCGTATAACACGCCTCTCTTTTTTACGAAGAAACCTGAAATATACGTATGCAATGCTCTTATGTTTTGAAGTCATTTATTCGAGGTACTATCCCATACTTTTGAAAAAATAGTACACTTCTGAAAACACAACTCTTTTTCATAAGAAATGTCATTTCTTGTAAATAAACAGTCTTTCGATACATGTAGAGGTCTATTTTTTTTCTACGCTCATCCTTTTTTCATTTTTAAAGCTCTCATTTTTATACCCGGCGTATAACGCGCATCCGTACATTTCGATCTCATTTTTTGAATTAAAAGTGCATCGTGTTATACGCTGGATTTTACGGTAGATCTAGAATTTCCTATGAATATATGTAATACATTAAAGATATATTTGCTGAATTTGTGGTCACGATTATTTCATGCCAGCTTAAAAAAAATGTTTATTCAGATTTCAGGTTGGATATGACATCAGAATCCCCTCGCCTTAGATAATAAATTTATTTATATAGTAAGAAATAACACGTGAATGCACTATATTTTTATTATATTTATTATTTTCCAGCATAATGAGCTGATTTTCTTCATACTTCTGTTTCAAGCATATACATAAATTATATTCCCCCATTTTTTGTTACATGGTTTTAAAATAACATAGACCAAGAAAATGCATTTTTATTACAAGGTACGCTTACTCTAAAACGATTTAGAACACTGGATTGTTACGCGACAGGAAAAAATGATGCAACTCGTTAACTACTTCTTAAATTTCTGAAAGCATAATTGTGTTTGTTTGCAAAATGATTTTTTAAGCAATGACCTGAATGCGCTCTAAAGTTCCAACGACTCTGAAGATTTGTTTTGGTGGGAACCAAGAATATGTCTACATATATAAAGGAGAACAGAGACTCGCTCACTCATCACGATATCTCTGGAACTATTAGACCTACATACTTGAAATGTGGCAGGCATGTTACTTTCATAAAGTAAAAGATCTATTAAGAACGGATGTTGCAAAAATTGACCCCATAGGGGTTGCGGCGATTTAAGGGGCGTTATAGATAAATATTCTCGTTTTTGAACTACTCAACCTACAGATTTTAAATTAGGCAGGCATGTTCCATTAATGGAATAGAGATCCGCTACGAAAGGAATTTTGCAAAAATCTCCTATGGAGGGGGACAAGGAGTTACTGGGGCGTATAGGTAAAAAAAATTCCGCTTTCGAACTAGTACTAGATCTACAGT
Organism: Trichonephila inaurata madagascariensis; assembly: GCA_019973955.1. Classification (NCBI taxonomy): domain Eukaryota; kingdom Metazoa; phylum Arthropoda; class Arachnida; order Araneae; family Nephilidae; genus Trichonephila; species Trichonephila inaurata. Next base: position 256,616 of record BMAV01011264.1, read on the forward strand.
AACGAAATTTGTGGTATACCTGTTTCTTTTGTTGAAGAAAAATCACTAACTGAGAAAAACCCCTTTAAAGTTTAGGGCTGCGGTAGCCCAGTGGTTAAGGTATCGGATCATGGCAGGCATGTCATGAGTTCGAGCCCTGTACCACTAAAGACCCGCCGTGTAGGGCAGCGATGCACGTTAAATCTATCGAGAGCTGAAACGTCCTCCCGTTGGTGTGGTGTGGTAGTTAGGAGAGGGGGTGCCAGCTCAGGTGTCGTCCACATCACTTGACCATGGTTCAAAATTACGTGGTCCGTCGCCAAAAGGCCTCGTGTAGCTGAACAGTGTGACGTTAATATTCACTCACTCATTCTTTTGTTGAATTGCAATCCGCTAAAAATGGATCTTATGGAAATCGACTCTTAAGGGTGGTTGCGGGGCATATATTGATAAAAAAATTTCCGTTTTGGAACTGTAAAATTTAGACTTGAAATTTGGTAAGCATATTTATTTTGTTGAGTAGAGGTCCACTAAAAATAGATTTTGTGGAAATCCACTTTCGGCTCATAATTTTTGGGTATGGGAGTATAAAAATAGATTCTACTTCAATTTTAGAAATTTAAGTCTTGTCCCTTTTAAATTAAGAGGTCAAAATTATAAGAATGTTTTTAATACAATCGAACACTTAATGCTAGGGCTTAGATGTCAATAATTTACATAAACCGGGTGGGTAACGACCAGTTATGCTATATAAATAACTTGAAAAACAAAAACAGCAAAATTAATAAATGGCATATTTCCCGATTCAAAAAGTCAATATAACATAAAGTAGTTAATCTTTTCTCAAAATCTCATCATCGGATAAAAAAAAAAAAACTCTTAGATTCAAGCATATTCGGTTGGTATGCTTGAATCTAAGAATCCCTGAATATATTGATTTTCTAGTGAAGACAGCAATTTGGATTCATCTTGACGTAAGTAAATACGCTATCAACAAGAAGCAACGAATAAATGTATAGCATCATTCGTAGTATTCTTAATTTAAAGTTTTTCTCTTTTCTTTTATAAATGTAAATAAACCTATGTTAAAACTTATACCGTTGATTTTTCATAACTTTTTTACTCTCAAATCAAAATTCTTTACTTCCTCTTACACGGTTTTGTGATAACGAGGAACGCATCCTCCTTTTTTACTTCACAAGTTGTATCTTTTTCGTACGGTTTCTTTTGCAGAGTTTATCGAGGAACATATCTACCATATAAATGAAAAAGTTAGTTGTATCTGCACAGGGAAACAAGTGTAAAGAGTTGGTTTGTTAAGCTCTTTTAATTGTAAAATACAGGACATGGCTGTGGATGATGTGGAACTGGCTTTTCTTTTGAGCGGGAAAAAGACTGGAATAGAGATGGGATGAATAGGATATATGTATTAGTTTCCTAAGAAAAGCATGTCTTGCATAACTGTAAATTGAGTTGTGTGTTTTAAATTAATAATAAAATAAAATAAAAGTTATATAATAATATAAAAAATATTCTATTTAAAATTATGTTTATTCTAAGAAATAATCTTTATTATTGTTATAATGAATAAAATTAAAGAAAGGAAAAAAATATTTGTTTTTGTCAGTTTTCTCAAATATATTTAACAAGTATACGGGATTTAAAAAATATTATTTTTTCATTTTTATTGTCAAAAATAGTCATAAACTGTGCATCAGTTAGTCTATATCGTAGGGCTAGTAAAAAAATCACATAAATTCTAACAGTACTCTAATCCAACTGAATTTAAATTAAAAATAAAATAAATTCAAGTTATATATATTAATGAAAATGTGTTGTTATGTTCATGGCATTTGAGCAGCATATAAACTGCAATTCAGAAAAATACTCTTGAAAATGATTTTAGACAAAATGTATTATTAGCGAACGTATAAAGTTACAATACATAGAATTATAAAAGTATAAAAATGCATTTTCAAATACTTTTCTCCAATGCACGTTTTTCGTTTTTCTTCTATAAGCCATGTTTCTTACTAAACATTGATCATGACGATCATTTGAAATTTCAAAAGGGTTAAAATTCTGACTTGGTGAGCAAGCGGATTATCTCTAGAGACTCACTCTCCAAAACTCAAAATTAGGAGGCTTCTTGTCAAAAGTCTGATGTTTACTGAATTAAACCACACTAATAACCAATCAAAGTTTATCAAATTATATTCATCAGCGGATATCGAGCCCGTGGATATAGAGATCCTGCTCTACCAGAATATCCCCCTCCCCCCAGCATACCTACTTTGCTATCTCTACACGCCATCAATTAAGCTGTTCCCGCATGAAAACGATCCAAATCTGTTCAGCATTTTATAGTCTCAATCTGTAGCTAGTGCGCTATTTACTCCTTTTTTTTTCTTCATTTTCTTTCTTTCTTCCCCCTTTTCTTTTGCTTTTCCGAGTTTCATTTTATTTTTATTTTTTTTAATTCTATTTTTCATGAGCTTAATGAAAGCTATGTACGAAACTCGTAGTAGAAAGAAGATCGGCTAGAGCCATTGTTTACTGAAGAAGGAAGACAACAACCTTCGAAGGTCACGAGAGGGAAGGGAGGGGGCAAGGGACCCCTCCAATATATTTGTAAATTGGATGAGGTCGTGAAAGAGATAATAAAAAAAGTGAGAAAAAAGAACTATAAAAAGAAAAAACTAAACGGTGCAATGACTTTTTTAGTGTTTATATATATATATATTCCATCATCAAATCAAAAAAAAGTTTGTTTAAACTCCGTTGTTTGTTACTATGTGATTATATTCAAAAAACATATTTTAACATAATAAATATATTTATAACACGTTGAAAGCCAATTTAAGCGATATGATATGGCCTTACTATGACACAAACGCGAATTGATGTTTTAACTCTCTGATTTTACAATAAAACGTGGAATAATTGAGACTATTCAATGCTTAATCAAATTGCGTGTGAAGTGAGATACTTGTTGAAATGTCGGTTTCAACATCTGATCATGGTTTGAGATTACGAGGTCCATCGCCAATAGCCCTCGTGCAGCTTTATAGTGCGACGTAAATATAACTCTAACCATCGGCACACTCATACATTACGCAGCTTTTAATGAGATGTTATAGCAAAACAGACGACTATATATATATATATATATACCGGAGGTGTGTAAGTGGATGAAGATTAATAGATAAAACAGAGTAAACAGGTTAAATAAATACATTCTTTATAATCCCTTAAATTTGTCACGTTAACACCATCTCGGGTCGATTGAAATGGAGATCTCATGATCACTAATGTTCACCGGGGATTAGGGCCAATTTTCCGCTTAGGCACGAAAGGCAGGTGCTTAGGGCGCCAAAGATTTGGGGGCGCAAAAAAATTGGCGGGCGAAAAAAGGGGAAAAATTAAAAAGCAAAAATTACCCCTAGGAGTCTGGGGAAAATTCCCCCTTAAGGGAATATAAAATTGGAAATGAGATCCACTATGGAAAATGAAAAGAAAAGTTTGATTTCCCCTAAAACGATAACAAAAACATTACGTATGTTAAAATGATTTTTACAATGATCAAAGCTCGAAAACCTTTTTTTGACAGTGACTCAACAAATGTAATGACAGTGACTCAACAAAAAATAAGGATGTCTAAAAGTAAAAAGTTGTAAAGAGGTAAGCGATGTAAAAGATGAATAACAAGTTGAAAACAGCCATATATAATAATGTATACTGTATATAGTAATTGCAAACGATTTCAATAATTTGCAAAAGGGTGGGTGGGTGGTCCGTGATGCCGTAAGGTAAGAAATGAATAAGGGGAAAAACGCCCTATCCACCATGGCTTTGGTTGTCATTCGGAAGATCCATAGATAGTGGATAATAGAAAAAGACTACCTGAAGAGGAAAAACAAAAAAAGGGAAAATAGTAAGAGAGTTAAGGGAAAACCCTTTCCAAACCAAAATGGGCAAGGTAAGAACTCAAGGGGGAAAAATAGTGTGTGTGTGTGTGGGGGTGCGTAACGTTTTGAAGTGCTTAGGGGCCCCCGGGAGGTTAAAAACCCCGCTGGAAACCGAAAATTTTTTGGGGTTTAAAATTATTACTGGTTCGAAAAGGGAAAAAAAACTAAAATAAATCACCTTTATTAATCTAACGTTAAACCGTATTACCCAATAACGAGACAATAAACTAGTAATGAATAATATTAAAAGAGATATAAATTTAAAGAGATGAAATATGTGGAGTAAACAAATGTGATATGAAAGAAAAAAATTATGCGGAAGAGACAAATTCTATCTCCCAAATTTTTCTGGAAAACAACTTTTAAATAATGGCCGGATTTCTTGTTTGTATTTTGACACCTGTTTTATTTTAATAAGGGGAACGCTTAGAAATAACTCTATAGTAAGTTAAACTAAACTGAAAAGATATTTGTTTGCTATTCCAATATTTGTACTCAAACTACATACACATGAAATGATGCTATTGTGATAAGCACTTTACATAACAGCATGACGCACTTCTGCTCATAATTTAGTTAAAAAAGAATTTACGCACGCTCACTCGATTTCTATTGTGGTAACCTTGGCCATAAAACTCTTCAAGGACGACGGTTTAAAATAGAATGTAATTTATTTTTGTGTTCTCTCTAGTTCGTCCATTCATTTATTCTGAAAATAAAATTACGTTTTTAACACTGACGATTAAGTTTTGTAATAAACTTTTGATTTTATTGTTATATTCATTAAGCGCGAGCATTGCTTCATAGATTTAATTAGAGTACAGAAATAATTTTTTCAGTCTCACACATTCTAGCGTATTTATGGTTCTGACTAACATGGATCTGCTGTTTACCATACAATTGATTAGGTAAAAAATTTTTAACAATGATACAAATAAAGTTATCATATTTATTTAACCTTTTCATACTTGGTAATGTAAGCAAGTCTTAAAATACACACAAAAAATGTTTTTTGTTGTTGAATTTAAATAAATTATAATTTACAAAAACTAACTAAGGTAATCATTTAAGTGTCGAAAATTGTTTAATTTGTCATATTACATAGGTTACCTACTAGGCACTTGTTAAGGTAGAAATAACATCTTTGGTGAGACAACAACAATGTTTTTGTACTCTTAAATTAAATGTTGTTTATTTTTTTTATATCTAACTAAATCAAGTTAATGGAATCGAACAATCAACCCATTAGTTGATAGAATCAATCCCCAATCAATTGAAAAACTATAATGTAAAGAATCAAACAGTTAGTAAACTCTATAATTTCTTTTATCATGGTTGCTATTGCTATATCGGTATGTGCACCTACACTTTGTAATACTTGAGCTTTTAACCTTTAATTTGTTTGCAGAAGATACTGTGTGTTGGTCGTTGTAATTAAATTTATCATAAATTAATTCAATGAGCCATTTACTGTCTCTGCCGCTATGTTTCTAATTGCTTAGAATAAATTATTCTGGGATGAATCAACGTTTTCAATCAAAATTCTTAACAGAACGGAAAAAGAGAGGACAAACTTTTGAACTCTAACGATACGGAAACCACTATTGGGAAGATTATCTAGTTAAAATGCGGAAAACACTTGATTCCGCACTTTAACGGAGCAAATCAGTAATCTGCACATTAACGGCTTTCAAGCTTTAACAGTAACGTATCTATTAATTTGTTTGTTGTTTCGAACGCTTCTAGTTGTTTATTTTTGCGGATACAAAGGTCTGACAGCCACAATTAAGATGCCTTGCCCAATTAAACTCAAACGTTCAAATGACTTACAGAGCTGACAGCTTTCCACATCATATATGGCAGTGGTCTCCAACCCCCGGTCCGTGGATCAAATACTACCGGTCCGCACAAGAAACATTAAATGATTTCCCTTTTATTTACTGTGGTATATTTTTCTTGGGTTTGGACTACTTCTCATATGAAAATCACTTTATATTCCTTGTTAAATCTCTTTATATTCATTTTTTGGTGTAGCTATATTTTATTCTGAAGTCACAATTAAATTAAAATTATTAAATCAAAGCAGCCTAAAATATAAACAATCAACGTCCTCCCCCTCAGAGGGCCGCGGTAAAATTAACAAACGTTGACCGGTCCGTGGTGATAAAAAGGTTGGGGAACACTGATATATGGTATTAATATACGTAAAACAACATAATAGGATACTGATGACAGATATTATTTCATGACAAAGATGATTCTTGAGTAGTACGTTACACGCTGTGATACATGAGGAGTTTCAAGCCATAGAAATCATTCCCTTTACATCATTATTGTCGTCATTCTATTCATAATTGGTGATAATTGTCTTGTAGTTTTTGGAAAGATTTTGCAATTCACGAGATCTCAAAATAGAATTACTAATTTTTGTATCAAAGACAGTTAAAAAAAAATTTCAAAGACTCGTCCAAATTTCTAATACGTTGCTTAGTATCCAGCCTGCTTACGATTCAACAGCAGCATCCACTGTTAAAAAAACCCAAAGCTGTTTTGGATCATGAAATATAAAATTTTTAAGCCAAGACTCAGACATACTCAGTAACCTATAGTGAATATTTCAACGAATGAACCCAGAAGTGGCGTTCTATTCCTTCTTAATTTAGAATCAATGATCTCATTTGCTTAAACTTCGATTTAATTGCTTTCTTCATGAGATTTTATTTTTCGTAGCATGTCCATCTCTACTTCATTTGTTCAAGTCACTTCACCTGTAGTACCTGCAGTTTTATATAAATTTTTTATATTTTCCTCATTAAAACTCGCATTTAAATTTTAAGGTGACGTATGAGCAATGACTTATGAAATTGATTTTTAAATTGTTTTTAAGTTAATTTTATCTATCCAATATAAATTCTTGTTTTCAAATTCCTGTGCTTGGATTTCCCAGGCCTTTTCTTCCAAATAGCTTTGGAAAGAACGGCGTACCTCCAGTCAACCCCAGCCATGGGAAAGAAAAAAGTATTCTTTCTCTCTTTAATGAATGTTTAGTCACTGAGCTTTTGTATAAAATTTCCAGTTTTTATTTATCAAGCGAATTTACCCATATGACAGATCAAAGCCTCCTTTAATTAGAAACCCTATTTTTAATTTAATTATGTTTTTTTAAGTTATTTTAAAATTCTACTTTTTCTTTCACTCTCACGGGACCCCCTCTGGAGCTCAAACGCTATGTCGCCATTCTAAAAATAATAGATATTACCATATATATGTATTATTACTTCAACACAACAGAAAAATGCAATTAAAATTCTGATGGGAACAACTTGGTCTTCTTAGAAGACACCGAATAAATATTTCGCCCGAAAAAGGAAAAATCGAACGTTGAAATGAATATTATTATTAAGATTTTTTTTAATGGACTTCGGTGTTTTGTGCAAATAATTGGATTTTTTAACAGAAAGGACATTGGAATGCAACACAACTCTTCTGTTTTATCTCGGCAAAAACTAATATTATTTTTGGACTCGAGCATCCTCGATTCTTAGAATTTAAAATTTTAAAAAATATAAATTCCTTATACTCTTGGATGAACTTTGTTTCCCACTAAAAACAAATAATATAGTAAGAGAGAGAGAGAGAGAGGAGGGGAGATACTGAAATAGGAGCTATTTTTCTTAAATCTTTCGCTTCAACTACACAATACAAAAAATTTGTAGTTACTTATAGAGAGATAAATTTTTTAGAGTCAACAGTTCCTTCTATCCAATGGCGTACACAAAGGTTGGGTTCGGAGGTTCAATCTCTTCCTATACATCAACAAATTTTTAATTTTTAACTTTAATATTACGCCTTGGAGCTTTTAAGTCTATGTGTTTTTATTATATAACCTCACCCACGCATTAAAGAAGTCTATTAAAGCTACTGCTTCTCTCAAATCATCTTTCACATTGAAAATAATTAAAAAAATAAAAAACAGTTAAAAATAAATTTAAAAAAAAATCATCTTAAATACTATTTCTTTAAATGTAAGATATCTTTTTGAAAGTCTCTTTAAAATTTATTCGTTTTTAGTTGAAATGGCGTCTTAAATCATTTTACTTCAGAACAATTTGAGTAGTTTGGAAAGGAGGGGGATTCCAACTCAGGTCGTCCTCGTCACTTGACCGAAGTTCGGAATTACGAGGTCCGTCGCCAATAGTCAATTATATTGTTTTATAGTAAATATAGCTTTCTCGCTCTCTCACTCAGAACAATTTTATGTACTGTTGATTTTTCTACATAGTTGTGGATATACCCAGGGGTGGCTCTAGGACCGGACAAACCGGACCCCTGCCCGGGGCGGCAAATTTTAAGGGTGGCATTTGGATCAAATTAAAATTTTTTAAAAAATTTGATATATTTTTTGAAATATTATTGGGTGTGAATTGAATATTTCATTTAATGTATCTTATTTTGTACTCTGTATGCTTCGTGTCAGTTTTCCTTTATGTAGAAATTTGAAGGGTTCGAGGCGGGAGTATATGTTGAATCATGAAATTAGACATGTTTACACATCTTTCACTAGAAACTTTCTACCCATCTCTGAGTGGGTCAGTACGGACATTCCTTTCACCATACGATGTCTGGTGTCAGCTATCCAAAAGGAGACAGGAGTAATAAGAGATTTTGGTACATAAAGAGCCACAGGAGATGTTTTATTTTAGTCTTAAGTGTATGTATTTACTATAAGTTAAAATAAACTCTTCTGATTCCCACCATAAGTAGAATCTTTTTGAAAGAAATTGGCCTGTGCTGACATGGGCGATTCCCTCTCTTGCATTTTACTCTTTTGAAATAATAACAAGTAACTATGTCCTTAATTTTAAATTATTTTGTATTTTTTAATTGAAAACAAAGCTAGATTTGCCAGCTGAAAGTAAAACATGAACCACAATCATCGTCTGTTGATAAAAAGTAACACTTTACACTTTCTGCAAACCTGCCCAATTGTTAGATTTGCGATTTTCTTACATACGACTATTCCAGAAGCAAAAAAGTATAAGAATATCTAACCCGCAAGATCGTGCGGGTTGGGTCAAAGATATAAGGAAAAAGCCAAAGGTGAAACCCCTGGGTCACATAGTTACATGAGAGTTTACTTATGTGTGTATGTAGCAACAAGTAGTAGAAAAAAATTATGCCTGTTTGTATTAGCGTATAGCTTCAAACATCATCCTTGAAAGATGCATATCAGGCAAGACGCAAAATTCAAATGACAGTCTGCGTCGTCTGTATATATATATATATATATATATATATATATAGGCTAATTCTCTACAAACAAGAGATAACATCCAAACAATAACATTTGAAAAACACATAGACAGTATGAAAATAACACATTGAAGGACATATATATATATATATATATAAATGTAATAATTCCCTCTAGTATCCTTTTCATTAACTCTTTGTACTAAAATTTAAAATAACTTTGATTCTTTGGTTAAAAAATAACATTGTAATCTTAATCGTCATCGGCTAGTCCGAAATCCCTGTCACGCCCATTCTGTCCAATCAGAACTACTATTACGTAATAATCACGTGCTTGCACTGCTGGTATAAAAGCAAAAATCTTGTGTAATCGCTCTCTTCCTATATCTACTCCATAATTACTTCGACACATGGAAAATTAAAATTAACGTAGATAAAACGATAGCAGTTCTTTTCACAAAAAGGAAAACACAGCCAACACCCCTACCCCTATTCCACACAACTCCCGTGGTCTCGAGCACAAAATACCGGGTTGATCCTCGATAAAAACTCACTTGGAAACAACATTTGACACAAAGCGCGATAAATTCCGGAGGCTCAGAGCACTCTTCCCTAATTGGCCGGAATTCTGATTTAAATATTACAATAAGTTACTTCTCTACACTGCCGTTTTTCGACCAATAATCACCTATGGTGCGCCTGTGTGGGGCTATGGGAGATTCAAATTTAAAATTCCCCGAGATTGCTCAAAACTCTTGATCGAAATATGTAAGCAAGATATACTGAAACTCCTAATTATAACGATATAAAATTCCCTTTAAAGCTTATACAAAAATGGCTATTTCCTTTTCAATAGACTTCCTAATATTGACAACGAAAATGCAAAAACTTAATAACTACTATCCCGAGCCAGATGTAAGAGCCTAGGAGAATTCTCCTAGACTCCTATTATCCCCTAACAAATTTAATTTAATCACTCTCCGTGTGGCGAGTGACTGTGTACTTTTTCTAAATGTCTAGTTAATTTCATTATTTATCTCTTAACTTAACTTCCCTCATAAGATCCCATACAGGTTAGCATTCTAAACCCCTCCTACTTGTTCAGTTCCCAAAACATCAGTGCAGCCAACAAGGTGCCACCTCCAGTGCCATGGACCAATCAAAAGCTTTCCCAGTCATCACACACCCAGGACTTTCCGCCGAAACCAAGTTACAACCCTCACTGTTTCCTTTAACCACCCTCCTTCCCACGATCCCACAACCAAGAAACTCTCTCCCAGCCAGGCCCATCCATCCCGGCCACATCTACACCTTCGATATGGGATAGAAGGGAAAGCCTCGCGTTCCATTTCCAAAGCGTCAGCAACGTCAGCAATCGCTCTTTTTGTCTGCTTGCCTTTATCATGTAATTCAGCCGGCTGCGCGCGTTCTGTGTTTGTCGTTTTCTGTTGTCCGTCTATCTTTATTTTTTGTGTTTCAAGATGCAATAAACTGGATTAATGATCCAAACGGCCTCATCAATAGTACTGAACCCTAACATCACCAACATGGAAAAATGTATCTAATATACAGTCATTCACTCCATCGGCCACGCCCTACCTTTGGTTCGCCATTATTTAAATCACCAATCGACACGACCTAGTATGCACTTTTAATTTGCTCATTACATATATCACTGGTGTGCAAAACTTAAGCAACAGGTGGGTTTATTGGGCCCTAACTTCACGAAACTATCTGAGACTGAATTCGAAATGAGGAGAGTATTATGTACGTAAGGATGACGAAAGCATCGGCGCTGAAAAGGGAATACAACGCATACGATATGGAATCAAACAAAACAAGCTTTTTTTGAACGCTTAGTATCGTGACTCGTGATTGTCTATCCAACAGGAAGAACAACAAGCAGATGTTCCTTAATATGGTATATGCCCTCCCCTTACTACAATGGTTGCTTTGCACCGTCTCCGCATACTCAGAACCAGCTGGTGCAACATTTCTTGGGTAAGTGCCCATTCCTCAATCAACATCTGTTTGAGTTGTTGGTTGCTCCGGATAATGTGGGGCGTGTGGCAATACGTCTCCCCAAAGCACCCACACATGTTCGATGGGATTTAAATCGGGAACACGCTGGCCAAATCCATTCGAGTGATATCTTCACTTTCCAGAAATCCTCAACAGCAAGAGGTCGATGTGGCAGTGTATTGTCATCCATAAAGATGAAGTCTGGGCCAATGGCACCTCGGAAAGATGCAGATGGGAAGAAATACCTCCTCATGCGTCCCGGTTACAGACCCTCTGTCGAAAATTGTGGCTCAGTTCCGCCGTTCCGCATAATGCCAAACCCCCACAAAAAATCAGGACCACCGTAACGATGTCTTTCCTTGATGTTACTGGGATAAAACCGGGTCCCGATCTCTCTCCCAATCAAAACGCGTTGAGAATCGCTTCTGGTACTGAACCGACTCTCATCCGTAAACACGACTCCATTGATCAGTTGTCCCGTTTTTGTGCTCTCTGTCCACTGTAAACGGTGGGGTGGCCATCTTTCAACGGGAGGCGGGGTTCAGGACGGCGGGTGAACAGGCCCCCTTGTGAGGGGTCTGGCCACAGTAAAACCCTCCTGTCGACCTGTTGCTGTACAGAGTTTCCCGAGCAATGGTGCTTGTTGACTGCTGTAGAACTTTTCGCCTGCAAAGGGTGAATATCGGTCATCCCCCGCAGTTGTCGTCCTCGGGCGGCCACCCAACCTTTCTAACAGCTGTACCTTGGTTTTTGGGAAAGCTTTCAAGGGGCGAACGCTTACTTTGTTGATTCGAACTCTGCAGCTACACTGGGACAGTACGCCCCTCCTCCAGCTTTCCGATCATTCTTCCCGTGTGAATCATCCAGATGATTTCTTCTAGCCATATTTCACGAACTGACTCACTGGCACTTGCAGAGAATATGGTGAATTGCGTCTCCGTCCTTCATTTCATTCTACTGTTGAGCAGCGCGCATGGACATCACGCGTTTTGCGTACGCTCACATCGCTTCTGACGTTTTGTTCTTGATATTTGCATACGCATGACGTTTCTACGTTTTGTTCCCTCTACTGATCTCCAGACCTCCTTTTCTGCAATTTCATGGCTATCTGCTAAATTTTTACATTGTTGCTTAAGTTTTGCACACCAGTGTATATTGTTAAGCTATCTTTTTGTTCGCAGGAATTATTCAGGTTTTATAAAAGTGTATCTATGTGAACAATTTATCTTTTTTAATTATAATTTTTTGCTTTGTGTTTTCCATTTTTGTCCGGAGTGGCATAACTACTATAGCTGGCCCTGAATATACCTTAATTTAGCATATCAATATTAAATTATCAATATCAATTATCAATATTAATACGTTATAAAGTCTGCTTTTTTCGTGTTTTTTTATAAAAATTTTTCTAATTGGAACAGCAAAACTTTGCTTTTTTATATAGATAAATTAGAATAAATACTTGTATTAGATGTTTGTTTTTATGAAAATTTGAAACTGTCTTTTCAGAAATCAAAGTAGTTTATATAGTTTTTAAAAAGTCAAAGTAGTTTATATAGTATTTAAGAAGTCAAAGTAGTTTATATAGTATTTAAGAAGTCAAAGAAGTTTACATAGTATGTAAGAAATCAAAGATCACTGTTTAGTCATTAAATGAATAGTTTTGAACTTTTCATAAAAACTCTTTGGGTTAGATTTTTGTTTATTGAATAAGAATAGATTTTTTTTTTTAAATTATGATTTATGAACTGCTTTTTCCATATGTTACAGCGTAACAAACTTACCAGAGCCGTTTAACCGTCAATGAATATAGAAACAGTCAGTTATTTACTTACCTAAAACTTGAGTAGTCTCTTTGTTTAATCCCTTTCTTATTCAATACAATATAGATTAAATACTTATGTTTAGTTACAAACAGTTAACTATTCCTCTGATTTAGCTTTCAACTATTTTGTTAGCAAGATTACGCAATAAGTTAAATTATTCATTTATTAAAAATTTCCTAAAATTCGGGTTTTTAGTTTTTTTTATTATAAAAACGAACCAATTTTTGACGTTGAAAAAAGAAACCCTTTATTCCATTCAAAAACATGTGGTAAGTGTTGCAAATTTTTCGGCCATTTATCATAACCGCAATTATAGCCTCAAGTTTGTTTTTGTTACAATTACATCTCGCTAAAATAGTTTATATATATATATAATAAAGTTATATGAAAAATATTTTTAAAATCAAATCCTTAGAAATTAACTAAAACCAAAATTAATCAGTTGAAAAACTAAAATAAACCTTTGCAAAACTTTGGCAAGGCCAGTTGCCCTTCACGGAAGTGAATGCTGGACCCCAAAAAGAAAAGGGCATGCTGTTATCTTCGAAGGAAATTCCCGAGGAAAAATCTTTTAACCCGTAAAAAACGTAATGACGTGTAAAGAATATTATACAATTATGAAATTTTTTAAAAAAAATATGGCTAATCAAACATTGTAAAAATAGATCCCCCATTAGATGGTTGGGTCACACATTTTTAGATATAATGACTCATTCCCAACTAAAAAGATAATTTTTTCAAGAATCAATGGAAAAACAAAAGGGAAAAGGAATTACCATTAAAGCTGGATAACTGAAAAATTTTAAGGGTAATTGGGAAATTTAAAGAGGAGGGGTTTGGGCCGGGTAAGGGCCAGATGGAGAAAACTTTGAAAGACAACCTTGGCCTGTAACAGGCTGTAGTGTTTAAGAAGGAAGTGATATGATACAAACCCCGCCCCAGCTCAGAAAAAATGGGGAAAATTTAAATTTTTCAATTTATAAATTTAAAAATTTTTCATTTATTAAAACTTTTTTTTTTAATAGGGCATTAAACTCCTTTGTGGTACACTATTGTAATTTATTACATGGATTTGCTAGAAGGCAAGACGAATGAAAATAAAAAATAAAAAGTTTATTATTTTTTGTTCTCTTACAGGCAAGCTCGTGGACATCCAGAAAACTGTTTTATTGAACTCTGAATTAAAAAAAGACACGTACCAAGAAAGCAGAACAGTCCTCACGATTTCGAGCCTAGTTTATGATGAAGATCACTTCTGATATTGTTCAACGTGTCTCACTAGAACTTAGGAGTCTAGTTCGATTGATCGAGGAGTCCCTATTATCTTGGTCCTTGGTCGAATGAGAGAGAGAAGTAATCCTTCGATCTTTAATCACTAGATCGCAGAGACCCCTTATCATCATAGGAATTTTCTTAAACTCTACGAAATAAATATCTCTTCAAATGTTCCGTTTTTTTTTCTATAATCTTACCAACGATCTGTTTGTTATTTATATCTTTTTTTGGGTTTATAAACTTCTTTGGCAAAAAAAAAAAGGAAAAAAAAAAATAAGCGAGGGAATTTTTTTTATCTATTCCCGAGGGGAGAGAGACCACCATTTTTTTTTCTTGATGATTTCTCCTTGAGTAATCGCTGTTACGAAGTACACATCCTAACTTGCTATCAAAACTGAACAAACTTCGTATATCTCCACAATAAACATTCCATCGCAGTGTGGTAGAAACCTTTCAGTCGTAAATCGCGTTGAGCCCTGGAGATCCAAGCTGAGGTCGGAGATAGAACTTATCTCAAAACGATTGACAACTGTAAGAGAAAGTTATACAAAACATTGGACTAAATTATCTATGTTTAACATGATAAGAGAGAGAGAGAGAGAGAAAGGTTTCCCAATTAAATACTATTATCTTTATTTATTACGACAGAAGGTTTACAATTAAGTGGCAGTTTCGATGAGTTGTTTAACGACAAGATTACAATTAAAGTGATAAAACCGATAACGTTTTAATATGAGTTTTTTTAATGAAGTTGACGTGAAACTTATAAATCAGGCAAATTATCAAATCTTAAATTTAGATACTGTTTAAAAAATATTTTAAATAACATAAAAAAAAATATTTAGTTTTCAAAGTGATGAATAAATAAAATATATTTTCTAAGTACAAATAAAATATATATATCTCCGTTCAATGAAACTATAATAATGATTTTTTTTATCATGTGGTTTATTTTACCACAGTTACACAATTAATTAGTTTATATATGGGCTTATTCTCTATAAAAAAGAGATAACATCCAACAATCACTTTCGAAAAATGCATAGACAGCAGGAAAATCACACAATGAAGGACATATGAGTAACCGAGATTAAATTATAAAATGGATGCTCTGCAGTGTTATAAACATTGCTGACTTAGGATAGCTAATATATAAAATAATTTATATAAAAGTGGGTTGAACATGTTTTTTGGCCAGCCAACCTTCCCCATTTATGTAAATAACACTGAACAAACACCAATAGAAAATAATGGATAGGAATATCTAAATCCATTACAAGATAGAGGTAAATATATATATATACATAGTAATATAAAATAAAAGTGAAGGTGTTAAAACCTACAGTGCTAAAATAGGAAGAAATTGGAATTCACCAGACACAACAAATGTAGAAACAAAAAAGTCTTTGGGGCAGGACCCCCGTTAAGATGGATTGACTGTGTCGAAAAAGACCTAAGTATTTTAAAGGTCAAAAACTGGAAAGCAGTTGCTAAAATTAGAGATGCTTGGAGAAAACTTCTGGAGAAGGCCAGGGCCCTCCAGAATAATTGAGCCATTGAAGAAGAAGAAAGCTTTTTTTTAAAATATAATTCTTTCTTTCATACAAACTATGTGTTTTTTACATAAACAAATTTACTTAAAGGAATCCGACTACGTTCAGAACCATGATTTCGTAAAAGCCTACAAACGAATATTTTTTTAAAATATTTAGTCTCACTTAAATTAGAATACGCGTATAAAATTGCTTTGAGAACATTATTACTATAAAAATTATTTTAATGAAATATTTTGGCAAAAAATTAACATAAAATTTCATATTTTCAAAACATTTCCCTTTAATGAAAAATGCTTCTATTACAATAATATTTTGTCTATATATAGCTCAGACCTCACCTCTGTACAGAGTTTGACAGAACTTAGAAGAGGATTTAGCCATATTTTAATACATCAGAGAGGAGAAATTTTAACAAAAGAAAAAAAAAATAGTAGTAGTTATTTTATATGGTAGTAACTGAAAATAATGTGAATTTTTCAAAAATCCTAGCTCAGGCTCTCTGGAGAAGTCTTAGCTATAGATAAGCACAAAATATTACTATTTTATAGATGCATTTTTCATAAAAGGAGAATGTTTTGAAAATATGTTACTTTTTTTTCTTCACTTTTTGTCAAAAATTATGCTTAAATATAACTTTTTTTATACTAATATTCAAAAGCACAATGTTATAAATACATATATATATCTGTTATATTCTAATCTAAGTGACTTCAAATATTAAAAGAAATATTTGTTTGTACGCTTTTGCAAAATCATTGTTCCGAACGTCCTCGGATACCTTAAGAAGGTAAGAAAGTCGTCTTTGGTTATGCAGAGAAACTTACAATTACTGCTAACACGAGGTTTAACAGTGTATAGAAAATATTAATAGTAATCTCTGAGATTCATTTCTATGGTAATTTTTATTAATCGAAAGGGGTATTTCTAAAGTCTAATTTACATTGAATATGAAAATAGTAACTTCACAAATACCAATACAGCAGATAGGATAATTATATTCTATATCGCTTTGGGGTATTACCCAAAGTTGATATTAAAATTAAAAGTGATCTTTTTCAGCAGAAAATATTGACAAAGATCATTTGTCAAACTTTTGTCGCATCGATTAAAAATACAGAAAATAGAGTTGTTACGAATACGAAGTTGTTGTGTCTAGTCATGTGTTTGAATTCTGTTGCCAAGAAGATTCGCCGTGTAGAGGGGTTGATACACGTTAAATCTGTCGAGGCCAAAGTATTCACGTTGATGTGGTGAGGAAGCTGAGAGAGTAGAGTGCCAGATTAAGTAGGTCCTCATTACTTCACTAAGGTTTAAAATTAACAAGTCCGTCGCCAGTCGGGCTGGTCTGGCCATGTCACCGGTCCAACATACCTACAGCCTTTAGCTCGCTTGCCGCAAATAATCGATTTCGGTTATTTGCCATAATATATACAGGCTAACGTTACGCTGCAGTAGCCGTATGCACAGGTCTCCCCGTAATTTTATTTCACTGGGCTGATTGATGGAATTAAAAGCTCGAAATCCTGTATGTCCAAATTCTGAAGCGCAATGCAGCGAGCGTCCCACCAACGCCGCACGCTACTCTGCCATTTATCCGCACTAAACCCACACTGCCGATTTAGTATTTAATACATGAAATTTCAACTCACACCAACGGAGTATCGCCGAACTGATGCATTTAACGTGCATCACCCCTCAACAATGCAGGTATTCATGGCACCTGTCTCGAGTCTGTTACCTTGGCCCCCACTATTATTAGGCTATCACGGCCACTCCCAAATTCCGTTAGTGACAAATCTAAGCATACATCACACAGACTCCCTAGTCCCAATTATTTATCTGAGAGTAATATATTCATAAATTAAACGATAATAATGAGAAAAAAAGGAGCGCTTTGACTAATAAAGTTAATATTTTGTAACGAATTCCACGGATAAATTTATTTTCATGATAAATCTGTCGATGGTCAGGTGACGTATGATTCCATTTAAAGTACCCGGAGGATTTCAAAAAACCAAGTACCGCATGTTCCTACCGCGTTAACCATTCTTTCAACAATACGATTCCAAATGGCAACATATATAGGTTTAAAGCTTAATATCCGAGTAATTGCGGTTTTAAATAAACAACAGCTTGCCGCCCGCTGCCGCCGTCAACCACCATTTTGTTTTACCAGCACAGTTTTTACAGGACAATATTATAAAACACCAATCTGATTTATTTATTTTATTCTTGTGGTTTGAGAAGGATTAAGTAACTACTCAACTCAATCTTGTTTATACCCGCTGTGTGTGCGAATTTAAACATTTGCTTTCTCGTGTTGAGTTACAAACACGTGAGTTACGAATTTCGTATTTTTGACTGCTAATTTACTTTTTTTTTGTTTACATTCAATTTGTCTGCAATTTGCGAGAATTTTTAAAACATTTGAAATGCCTCGAACAAAAGCTTGGGCAAAAGTTAAACGTCGTTTACCTGTAAAACACTAGTAAATGCTGAGTGAACGAGTTGATGTCGCGCATCTAAAAGAAAAATTGAGAAGAGTGAAGTATCTTTTAAGGACTATGAAGATAATTTTTCAGTTGAAACCCTGCGCTGTGCTGGCTGTCGACCCTGCAAAATGCCCACCATATTCACACAGCCGCGATACGTATGATTCTCTGCCGTATGCCAGCACAAAGTGGCCTGCTACCAGCGCCAGCAACTTCAAGTATTGTGGTTCTGGTCATTCTTCTGTTTGACTTCAACACCGTGTCAGATGGATATGAAGTAAATTTGAGGTTTGTTTTATGGTGCTGAGGTACGGAATGGGAAAAGTGCAGTCGATATTCGTCATTAAACGGCCTCCAGCTAAATTTGAAAGACTGTACGCCAATTTTTAAAGTAAGCGGGAAACCCGCATTTCATCCCCATTCGTAATGGTTAATTAGCAGTTAATTTAGCTGTCATTGAAATGAACACAGTAAGAACATAGCAATTGCTCTTGATGGGACCTTGGCAGAAAGTGAGACACCTTCACTGCTGTAAATCGCAACTCGATAATGAAAAGTTATTGATTTTGGAGTGCTCATCAAAATATTGCTTTGAATGCAGTACATGTTCAAAGTCCTGCATACCGCCGTAGCTTAAAACTATCATTACAGATTTAGTGTGGAATGGAGAGTGAAGGAGCATTGCGGATTTTCAGTCACTCCTTACCAAATTTACAAAATGCCTGCGCAGCCAAGTACCCCGTGGAGGATCGAAGCAAGAAAGAAGAAAACGTCCGCATGGGAAGATTTATCGAAATGACCAGCAAGAAAATTAAAGATATGTTCCAAAGCCTGCTGATATTTGGCAACCACCGATGATGGAAAATCAGTACATGTTGTGTTCTCAAGTGGAAGAAACAGTGGAAGGCACAAATAAAGAAAATATACCCTGCCAGGCCTCCAAGAGATTTATTAAAAATGTTGCAACTTTAAACTGAAAGCTTTAATAACGTGGAAATTGCAAAATGAAAACATATTGGTATAAAAAGAACTTGCAAAATACAGCCATGCTCACCAAGTACGAAGCACAGTTGTATCAAAACCCTATCCAGTACTAACACCGTGAAGGCCTCAAAAACTGAATACGTCGTAATTTTCGTAAAGTTTTATACCAGTTGTGCCAACAAAGTAAATTAAAAAGCAAAGGATGCTTTGTGAACAACAATGCAAGATGGAGTACCTTTAAATGAAATTTAGGTAAGTGCATCATTTTATTTAGTTTTTTCAATTTTCAAAATGTGTTTTTTTCAGTGTTTAGGTACATGTGTAGAAAATCTATTTATTATATTTTACTGAAACTTGGTATGAGCCTTTGTGTCATGATAATGTATTTAATGCTACTAATTTTATTTCTGAAATGTTAATATTTTTACTTTTATTGCTAAATTTCTAAAAAATGCCATTTTTATCAAAATTTGAAAAGTCAAAATTCAAAAAATTTTTTTAAAAAATTTCAGTAAGGGAAATATAAAAAGAACTATTACATTTAAATAAAGGTAATAATTTTATAACTAAACGTCTTGTGGTGTTATGCGTTGCGCCGTTATGATGCCCGCATACCCACGCATCCTGTTCCTTTTGTGCGCCTTTTTTCGAATCCTGGTATTTTTAAAAACATTTTGCGTCGGCGGTTCTTTTATGTTGTAGTACAAGCACATATACACTGGTGTGCAAACTAAAGCAAACAGGGTGTAAGCCTGGCCGCCGCTGCACTAAAACCATCCAGAGATACAGAACTCGGAAACATGGAGTATATTATGCACGCAGCGATGATTGTTAAAACGCTGAAAGGAATACAACGCATACGATATGAATCAAACAAAAACAAGCTTTATTGAACGCTTAGTATCGACTCATGATTGTCTATCCATCAGGAAGAACAACAAGCAGATGTTCCTTTAAAATGGATATGCCCCCCTTACTACAATGGTTGCTTTACCCCTCCCAACCAAACCAGCGAAAATTTCTTTTTGGGGGAGGAGGCCCCCTTCCCAACAAACGTTTGGGTTGTTGGTGTCCCTGATGTGGGGGGTGGAATAGTTCCCCAAAGTCCCCCCAAAGTTCCCCGAGGGAACTTTAAAATTTTTCCCCAGCAAAGTGGGTGTGGGTGATTTTTCATCCAAAAAAAGTTCCATGGCACCTGGAAAAAAATGCAGATGGGGAAAAAAACCTCCTCCAAAGCGATTCCCCCCAAACCCCCGAAAAAGGAAATCATTCCCCAGCAAACCCAACCCGCAAAAATCCAGGACCCCCAACATGTCTTTCCCTAGTTACGGGGAAAAAACCGGGGCCCCACCCCCTTCCCAAACAAAAAGCGTTGAAATCGTTTGGTACTGAACCGACTCATCCCTAAAAAAACGACTCCCGATAGGTGTTTTTTGTTCTGTCCCATTTAAAACCCGGTGGCCAAATTTTTTTCCGGGGGGTTAAGGCAAAAGAAACCCCTGGGCCCGGGCCCAAAAACCCCCGGACCGTTTTGGCGTTTTCCCGGGGCGCGGTTCAACTTTTTGTTATTTTCGACCCTTTTTTTAAAAAAAATTTTTTTGGGTTTAAAAAAAACCAAATTTTTTTAAAAAAAACAAAAATTTTTAAAAAAACCCCCCAAAAAATTTTTTAAAAAGGTTAAAAACCCCCCAAAAAAAAAAGGGGGGCCCCCAAAAAATTTTTTTGGGTTTTTTTTTTAAAAAAACCCCCGGGGAAAAAAAAATTTAAAAAAGGTTTTTTAAAAGGGGGCCCGCCCCCCCTTTTAAAACCCTTTAAATTTTTAAAAAACCCCCCCCCTTTTTTTTTTTTTTTGGGGGGGGAATGGGGGGGAAAAAAAAAAACCCCCTTTTTTGGGCCCCCCCCCAAAAAACCCCCCAAAAAAAAGGTGGGGGGCCCCCTTCACCGGGGCCCCCCGGGGCCCCCCCCCCGGGGGGGGGGTTTTTTTCCCCAAAAAACCCCCCCCCCAAAAGGGGAAACCCGGGTTAAAACCCCCCGAAAAAAACCCCCAAAATTTTTTTTTTTTTAAAAAAAAACCCCCCCCTTTCCCAAAAAACCCGGGCCCCCCGGGGGGGGGGGGGGGGTTCCCAAAGAAAGTTTTTTTTTTTAAATTTTTAAAACCCCGGGGGGGTTTTTTTCCCCCCCAAAAAAAAACCCCCGGTTTGGTTTGGGGCCCCCCCCCCCCCCCAAAAACCTTTTTGGGGGGGGGCCCCCCCCAAAAAATTTTTTGTTGATTCCGAACTCTGCAGCCCAAAGGAACAAAATCCCCTTTCCCGCCCCCTTTGCGGGAAATAAAGGTTTTTCCAATTTTGCGTCCCCCCGGGGCCTTTTATTTCATTCTACTGTTGAGCAGGGGGCCGGAAAATCCCCGCCGTTTTGCGTACGCCACATCGCTTCGGCTTTTGCCCCCCTTTTTTGCATACGCATGACGTTTCTACTGACTTTACGTGTTCCCTCTACTGGGTCTCCAGACCTCCTTTTTTGCAATTTCATGGCTATCTGCTAAATTTTTTCATTGTTGCTTAAGTTTTGCACCCCCAGTGTATATTGTATGACAAAATTTTTTTTTTATAGAGTCTTTTTTGTTTTTTAAAATAAATGTTCTTTTGAAAAAACCCAAAATTTTTCCCCATTTTTGTATCGAGAAACCCCCGGTTCCCTTAAATTTGGTTTTGTGGGTTTTCATCCATTATTTTTTTTTTATTATATTTTTTTTAAAATTTTTTTCTCTTTTTGTAATTTGATTTTTTCATCATTTTTTATTATGTATAATTTTTTGATATTATTATTATAGAATATTTAAAAAAATTTTTTTTCTTTAAATTTTTTTTTATGGCAGTATCCTTATTAATTTCAGACATTTTTTTAAATAGATTTAACAAACATTTTTCCCTGCTTTCCCTTTTTATAGATTTGGGTTTTTTTCTTCTTTTTAGTTATATTCATAAATGGGTATTTAAATATTTTTTACAAATCTGTTAATAAAATAATATTAGGGCTCCACTTTAATTTTTTTGGAAAAAAAAGGTTACTAAATTTGCACTTTTATTTTTCCTTTAAACTTTTTTTTTTTAAAAAAATTTTTTTCTTTATTAGATTTTGCTAATTTTGGCCATTATGAAAAAAGAAAGGGATGGCAGAAAAAGAAAAAAGTTTTAGACAGGTTAAATAATTTTTACAGCTGTATATTTTTTTGCAGATGTTTTCAATGTAAACTTGATGGCCCGATAGTAAATCTATCGGAAATAATTTTTTTCACCGGCAGCAAAAAAAAATTTTAATTTTTCTTCAACCCTTTTTTTTTAATTGATGCATTTTTTTAAAAGTTCTTCAAATTTATTTTCTATCATTCAAATCCCAAGAATATAAAAACATTTTAAGAGAATCGCGGGATTTTAAAAAACTTTCACCGTTAATCTTTTTACATCGTGATAGTTATTTCTTTTTTTGGGTTTTAAAAAATTTTTTGTTTTTAAAAGTTTTTTTTTCCCCTTTTTTTTTCTGCTTCTTTTTAGCATTTAAATATACCTTGTGTTCTATTTCTTTTTTAAACCTGGTACTCATATTTTTTCTATAACTGGTTTTTTACAATAATAGTCCTTTTCATTTTTTCTTTTTAAAAAAATTTAAAGTAAACCTCTTTTGGGGGAATAAGCCATTCTTTTTAATTACTTACATGTTGAGTTCTTAAGGAGACCATCTTCTTGAATTGAAAACTATTGGATTCCAAAATCTTTTTCAATGTGATTTCAAAACCGCATCAAAAGGCGTTTTGCCTTTGGTTGATAAAAAATTTATCCTTAAAAAATATTGCCCAACTTTGATATTTTTTAAACCCAAAAATGTGACATTTTGGTGTTTAGGGTCAATGATTCGTGGCGGTTTATCATGAAGCCTATTTTTGGGAAGACCCCCCTTTGGGGGAGTGATGACAAAATTTGCGACCCAAAGGTCCCCTGCTTTGGGTTAGGGGGAGGTCCGAATTTCGCCCTCAACACCATGGTTCAAATTACGAGGTCTGTCCCAAAAGCCCTTTTTTAGTAAAGGCTTTTTAATCCCCCAAAAAAATGTTCATGTGCTTAAAAAAATCGTAAAAACCTTTACCTGTTTAAAATTTGAATGTTTATTTTTTTTTGATTAATTTCATTTCTACTTGTAAGAAAACTTCTTTTTTAATATTTAAATTCATAATTTATTTTTTGCCATGCTGATTTTTTTTTTTATTTTTTAAAAAAAATTTTAAAACCCATTTTTTGTTTTTTGCCAAAAGCCAGACCTAATTTTTTTGTCGTCATATTCAAAACAGTATAGGGGTAGCAAACACTAAATATTTATGCTAAATTTTGTGATACGTTTAAAACTATATAATTATAACAACATTTGCAGGATTTTACCAAAGGATATTTTAAAATTTTTTTTTAAAACCAGCCACAAAATTTTCAGTATTTTATTTGATGATGGGGTTTTGAAAACATTTTTACTCATATTTAGTAACCCCAAAAATGCTGTTGATTTGATAAAAGAAAAAAAATTTGTTTAATTATGTACCTTTACACATTCGAACTTTCTATTTTTAAAAATGTTTTTTTGAGTTTTGGAAAAACAAACCAAACAACCTTCTAAAAATTTATATAAAATTGGATTATGTTTTTTGATAGTGACCACACAATAAAAAATTCAAAAAAATAACCTTTTGGGTACAGGAAAAACCATTATTTTGTTGTTTGTTTTTTTGTCGAAATTTTGAGCAATTTCCTTATTTAAAAGATTTGGTTTTTTTTTTTTTCTTGCAGGAATTATTAAAAAAAAGCTTACACTAGTTGGTTGTTTTGGGTTTGACTGGTCCTTAGATGTTATTTTTTTTTTCTAAATGGGGCTGAAAACCCCTTAAAAACCTTTTTCCGTTGGTTAAAAATTTTTCATTTTATGTTTTGAAAGTAAAAATACTGTTTTATTTTTTTTCATTTTCAAGGGACAAACTTTTTTAAAAATTTTAATTTTTTTATTTATAGAAACATTAATTTTAAAAATACAATATTTGTTTCCTTTTATAGAGTATAAAATTTTAATATAAAAGTATTTTTTTTTAAAAAAAAATTACAATGCATTTTATTTCCATCTGGATGGATTAAAGGGAATTCCCGTAGCTTGGTTTATGAATATTGGAAAGGGGAGATGCCAAAACAAATGATACAAAAAAATTTTTCTCCCCCTTTTTCTTTTAGGGTTTTAAGCCCGGAAAATTAAAGAACCTATTCCTTTCTTACTTTATCTTTAGAAATTTTTAATTTGAAAAATCTGTTTTCATCATAATGTTTAACACTTTTAAAAGAATAAGTTTCCAAGATACTTTTGAACTGATTTTAAATAAAAAATTTTAATTTTTTGTTTGATAGGGTTTTAAAAAAAAAATATTTTTGAAAAAAATATAACTTTTTAAAAAAAATTGTTTCATTTTTTTAACTTTATCGAATCAAGAACCAAAATTAAAATTTTTTAAAATTCAAAATAAAGTTTTGATCTTATGCGTTATTTTTAAACCCAAAAATATATTTTTTTTGGAACTTGGGATCACTGAAAAAATATTCGACATTTATTAAAAAGTAAAGGTTGCTAATTCACTCGAGAAAGCAAATTTTCTTGAATTGGATTTGCATAAAAAACCTTTTTAAAAAAAAATAAATAAAAAATAATTTGAATTTTGAAGTTAATTTAAACTTATAAAATGTAAATTTAAAAATATTGAAAAAAATAAATTTACCGGATAAAAAATTTTGATCCCTTTTTAAATTTATTTGAATATTTAAAAATTTTGGGGGGTTTAATAAACGTATCGAAAAAATACAACAATATATTTGACCATTTAAACCTTTAGGGGATTTTATTTCCAAAATTTATGGGAAAAGGTTTAAAAGATATCTTGTTTACAAAATGGTATTCCGTTCTCAAATTTATCGGAGGGCCTTTTGGTTTACTATCAAATGAAAATATTTTTTACCAGTTCTAATTTTCCCGGGTTTTTCGCAGTGAAGGGAGCATCCATTGCAATTTATTGAGGGAAAAAAGGTCGATAAAAGAATTCATAACAGTTCTTACAGTATATCCGAGCAAACAAATGTCTAATTACCATAGTGTGAGCTCAATATTTATAACCAGGGCAAGACCTTTTGGGGTTTCACCTCATACAACGAAAATGTATCACTTTTTGAGGTTCCAAATACCTATTGTTTCATAATATTAAGAAATAATCTCTTGTTCATAAGGCCGTAAAAGGGTTTTTTCAAAATTGGAAAGGGTTTATTACATTTTTTTTTGAGGGGGACGTGGCAAAAGTATTTCGTGTAAGGAAGTCTTTTCCAATGTCGAAATTGATCTGTGAGTGGAAATTCTGTTATGAAGGAATAGGCGCACTTTTTAATTTTGAACCCTGGGATCCTAAATGTTACTTGAACCCTTGAGTACAGAAATATTTTAAAGTCATTAAAATCAGGGACTGAATAAAGCTTTCATTTTGCTTATGATATTAGTTATTCGTGTAAGAGAATGATATGCATTTTTAACAGCTAAAGTATATATTACGTTAGTAAAATGTTAGCACTCATTTTCTATTTTTGCTGTTGGGTAAGGAAAAGAGAAATGAGGTCTTAAATTCTTAAGCACGCGTGTATTTCTTAAAGAACTATTTTATTTACGTGAGGAAGAACTGAGAGAAACACACTCTTTCTATTTGGATAAGAAAGAGGCCTTAAACACGAATCTTTCACCATCACTTCATCTCAATTTGTCAATCCGGCATCCTCATCATATTTTACGACGCTACGACCAATTTTTTTTTTCGATGCCTTTTTGTCGGTTAACTACGATATCATGCTTTGACTCTTTCTTATTTAGGAGAGTTTACAAGCATTGAAAGTTTTCTTCTTCTATAATGTAACATGCGTGATTTATATTTTTTTTTCAAATTTCCCCAGAACTACAGGGGAAACCTTCAATGTGGGGGTTTTTTTTCCCCCAATATTGGGAGAATATTTTACAAATTTTAGAAACTTTTGTCAGATAAAACTATTGTGTAATGATATCAGTGGCGCACACAAGGGGGTTCCTATGGAAGGGTAAAAGAAACCTTTTTGAGTCGGAAGAGCCAAAAATTACAATTTACAAAATTTAAAATGTTTTAAAGAGCCACAAATTTTTTTCTTGCCAACAATAATTAGTACTTGCATAAATAAAAAATTTTTGATAAAAAAACCCCAATCTCTTTATTCATATATAAGTAGTGTTTTTCACAACAAATTAGATATATATATTTGGTATTATTAAAGGATCATTACTCTTTTTTAAAAAAAAATTAAAAAAAATTTAAAAAATTTAATTATACATATACAACATTTTCAATAACAAAAAATTTTGAGAAAACAAATTCAATGGGTGCGAGGGTTTTTTCATGGTTATATATGCAAGTAGAAAATTTAAACTTTACTAAACAAGGGAAAATTTCTTAAAAAAAAAGGGTAAAAATACTTTTGGGTTAAAAAAAAAAGGGAAAAGGGGTTTTGAATGATTTTAAAAAATTTTGGGATAAATTTCTTCATAACTTTTGTCTTGGGTTTTTTAAACACGGTTTTTAAATTTTCATTTGTTATCTGGTTTTATTTTATTTTAAATTTATATTCACAAAAAGAGAACACTTGTTCGAAACGAATATGTCGATCCGGGATAGTCAGTTTCCCCGGCCAATTTCCCACCTCAATGTATCAATCTGGGACTATTCCATTTTCGAATAAAAAGGCCCCCAAACCCCCGGGGGATTTTTTTCCCGTAAATTTTGGGGGCCCCCAATACATTTCCGATTCCAACTTTTCCCAAATTTGTTTTTAAATTTCTATAAATTTTCCACTCCACAAAAGCTTTACCCTTTTTTAAAACGATCCATTGCATTTCCCAGAGATCCAGTAACAATTTCAAATGGTCCAAAGGGATTTCCTTACCTTTGTGTTTTGGGGGAGTTGCAAGGTTTTTATCGTATTTTTTTGCTTTTTAAAAAATTTCAAAAAAAGTAAATCCCCAAATCCCCCCGCAAAAAAAATAATTTTTTAAAAACCAAAACCCAAACTTCTACCAAAACATGTTGGTTTCCCTTTTTTTTTGAAATTTAGGGTTCGGCTCAATTAATTTCGGGTTTCGGGTATCCCCATAAAGTTTAAAAAATTTTAAAAAATTTTCGTTCTCAAATTCAGAGTGATTAATGCTTTTTCATTGAAGAACAAGGAACACGACGAAGAATGTATTTATTTTATTCGCAATAAAAACAAAACGTTTCAGCACCTTAACCCCCGGGGAAAAACCCTCGCACTTTTTTTTGTGAAGAATTAGGGGAAAACTGAGTCTCAATTTCGTTTAAGAACTCTTTTAAAACGATGGTAGAGGGCTTTTGGGGGTTTTAACAATCATGATTACCAAATTCATGACCTTAACTATTTCGCACGGAAAAAGTTGGGCACAAAGCCCCTTAGTGTATTATTTAGTGAAACGTAAGAATTTTTCGTGGTTTGTGTGTGTTGGGGTTTTGCTCTGAAGAATCTTTTTGTTGTCTCTTTTATTTTTCCCGTCATACTTTGGCTCCATCCCGTTTATAAAAATGATTTTATTTTTAAAGACCTTATTGTCTTCAAGGATTTTTTCACGGATTCGCTATATCTTCCCCTAGTTTTGTCCCGAAAGTGGTAGGGAATCCCAGGTTATTTTTTTCCTTTTGGGGAAAACAGCCCCAAAAGGGGGAACTTTTCGCCGTGTCTTTAATGCCCCAATTCCAAACGTGTTTTGGCGGGAAGGAAAAAAAATATTTCCCCTTTACAAATGTTACTTTTTAAAAAGCTTTTTTGCTTTTTCTGTCGTATTGTTTTAGAGGATAGCGGCAAAACCTTTTTATTTTTTCAAGATTTTTGGCGTTTTTTAAAACCAAACAGTTCTTCAGATGCCCCGTATGAAGCAAGTTTTTTACATATTTTACCATCTGTAAATGGCTTGCCTTTTTTTACAATTTCTAGTGATACCGCGACGCTTGCCAGATTAACATTACTTGTAAATTGCGTCCAGAAAATTTGAGTAAAATGAACCCCTTTTTTTCTATCTGTAAAAGTTCCCCAAGTTTTGGTTTTGTGTTTTTTATTATTCTTGATGGCAATGTAATACATAATTTTTTTCTTATTAGCATTCTAAAGATTTAATGGATTAATTATCATCGTAGTTTGAGGTTTAAAAAAGGGGGGGGGGTTAATTTCTATGTAGAGTAGTTCCAGATTCAAAAAACCCCCCCAGCCCCGAGGCTTTTTGGCCCCTTTTGGGTTTAATTTATTTTTTTTATTAATTCTGCGTGTGTCTTGTGCAAGTGGCTACCTAATGGAGTGTTAAAATCAAGTTAATTCGTTGGTTCAAAAAATTAATTTACTTAAATTTTCTTTCGAGGGACATAAATTCATAATGGTTTCGAGCCCTCCAAGATTTCGCTTAATGATTAGTTTTTATTTTTCCCACCTAGCGAGAAATAACCAAACTTTATCTCCCAAAAACTGAAACTTCAGCCTTTTTAAATCAAGATGATGCCTCACCTGCGTATATTCGGACTAATCAGAAAAGCATTTACTGGAAATCATATGGTTCTAATAGAACCATATGGTTGATCAGAATTACTAAAAGTTGAGATCTCAAGAGCGAACAACGAAGGTTCATGTGATTGTCTTAAATGGGCGCGTGTTTGTCTATTTGTGTTTGTTATATGTTTTTCGTGTCATCGCTTTACCCGTTTGTTCATCAATAAAATATGGATTTTTGACGTATAAAAGCTTCCTCACATCCTTTCTCGATTGTGTGCAACCACCACTAAAAAAGGATCACCTCAATATTAAAATCGTCTGAAACATTACATTTATATATATGAATATTAAAATTCATTATCTCGTGCATATTGTTGAATTCCATGTGGTCAAATTTAAAATTGACTACTCTGTTTCTTCTAATATACGTTAATTCAGGTGTTTCTATTTTCATAAATACATAGGTGTGAAGATTATTCTTATCTATCACAATAGCATCCTAAACGCAATTCTATATTAGTCATTATAAAACACTCTATTTTTCATTCAAATCTTAAATTATCTACCGATTGCATTTACTTTGCCTATATCAATTGCATGTGAGAGTCAAAAAAGCACTTATATACATATACACACACGAGTTCCGAAAGTAACTTTCGCTTTTGTGTGAATGAGAAACCTGCGTAGAAACAACACATTTTTTATCTACATCTTAACGATACTGTTTTCTTCTATTTTTCAACATAGTCACACTATGTACATCCAAGGACTTCTCAGCGTTTTACCAACTTACAAATCTCTTCAACACATGAAATTCAGCAGCCTGCAATTTAAACGTATTCACAGCGTCTTGAAGTTCCTCATCGTTAGCGAAATGTCGTACTCCTTCTTCATATAAATGAACAAATGATAAGCTAAAGGGGCCAAAAGTCCAGGCAGCAGGAGGACAGACAGCCTTTAACTCCTTGGTTAATCCTGAGTTTGTTCCTCTTTGAAAAATTTGACCACAGACCTCTTTCACTCCTAATGCTTTGGCTATATGCGATGGATTTACTATATCTCCCTCTGTCAGAATTTATCAGAAAGAAATATTATTACTCCACGTTGCTTACATCTTATAACGCTATAAACTAGGATAGCTAGAAGCTTATTGAATCACAGATTGTTTGTTGTAATTGTGATTGTCCTCCAACCAATACTACTAGCTCCCCGCCGCACACACACACAGCGGAGGTTTATTCAGAATTACCCTCGTATGTATATCATAATAAAAGTCTGACAAAAGTAATTAGGAAAACTTGACTATATATATAAAAAAGTAGCTACTATAAAAACCCTAGATAACAGAAAAAAAAATACCATGGAAAGTTGAAACCACAAAGAATTTCAATATATATAAATGCTCGTATTAGAAAAACTCACGCACACGAACAATATTACTTATACAAATTTTCAAACATAACAAGCCGGTGATTGTTTCTGAGTAGGGTTAAACCAGGTTTCTTTGGGCCTAGTCAATATTCCCCTTATGTTTATAAAATTGAGCAAAAATCCGTTATATTTAGAATCTATTGAAATGCAAAAATATATTATTAAAGTCAAAGATAAACCACTTCACTCTGCTAAACTTGAACTTAATAAGATGTGTAAGAAATGCTTTCGTAGTACAGCTGTGTTAGTGCTTCTAAAAATAAACCTTGGAGAATGTTATTAAAACCTGACTGTGTCTCGGACTCTCCTCGCCCTACTGCTGTAACTGAGTTTAGACTATTGACTGGACATGACTGCCTTTGTGTTCATTTGTTTCGTTTTAATCTGTCTCACCTTTATGTGTTTTGTGTAGTTCTGGACAAGACATGGACGCTTTTATTTAGAAGTGTACTCTGCACTTAAGAATCTGGACTGTAATGGAAGCTTCTCTCTCTTGCCTAATGACCTGATGATCCATGGCCAGGCATTTGATAAATAAATAAAATTATTAAAATGATAAAATGCATGCGTATCCAATTTTTAAAAAAGTGTTAAGATCAAAACACAAATTGAATAAGAAAATAACAAATTCTTGAGCAGTAGCGTAGAAAAGCGTTAACTCATTAGGTGCAAGAAAAAACAAAAAACAACAACTCTTTAACGAATATTCGTTAAGGTCAATTAAAAATTGTTTAAAAATTTCAGAAAATAGAAGCATTTGACTAAAATTTTTCAATGTTATTTTTATAAATATTTAATTATCATATTTAAATAATTATTCACATGATTTTAAAAGTGTCTCTCACTGTATTAGAAAATGAATTTTTTTTTTAAATTAAGAAATAAATTAATAGAGGATATATAGGATTATATCAGGATATGTTCATTTTATTCAGTTTTATTTTCAATATTACTAAATTAATAATAGCTTGCAACTTTCCTCTGAATATATCTCCTGAGTTCTTTGATGTTTCAACTTTAAACGTAAGTTTAAAGGTAGGTGTATATATAACTTTCAAGTATCTTCTGTCATCTTTCACAGCGTAGTATTTGCTTGAATCATCGCTATTATGAATCCCCAAAACTGACTGTATATCCCTTCAAGTTTCAACACGAGTGCATTAAGACTTTACCCTGTTCAAATGGGGTCATTCCCTTCATATCAAGATGCTCTGTTATCGAAAGGACAGAACAAGGACAATATTCTTTGAAGTGGTGGCCTTTATATTTTCCTTTATAGAGTGCTCACGGCATCTTCTGGTCCATGTAACACTTTTTTTATCAAGAAAAATTTGAAGATCAGCGTGTCATATTGAAATGTTTGACTAGTTGTGTCACTACTGTTTAATCTCTTGAGTGATTGAGATTTGGGAGGTGAAGTAGATCAAATCTGTAAGAAAGAGCGTAATGACGTCAGGAAGGATGGTAAATAAGGAATTTTGGGCTTAAAGTTCATTGACGATAGAGGGACCCGATTTTACCGAAAAAGTAGCATCAAAGCAAAAGTCTGTAGAGTAGCAAAGTCTAAAATCAAAGTCAAAAAAGTAGCAAAGTCTAAAATCAAAGATATCTACAACTGATTGCGAAGTCTGATGATAGGTTAAACAATGATAGTAAATTTAATTGCAATTTCACAATTAACTAACTCAAGAAATTGAAAGATTTACCTCAGTGAGAAGAGGAGGGTAAGTTGTGTTTCTATGAAGCTGAGCTTTAAAAATTTAATTTTTAATTAAATCAAATTTTTCATAAGCCAGCTCTTTATTAATCAGGTGTAAATTTATTAAAATTTATTCAGTTTTACGATCTCCAAAGTCCTTTATAAAAGAAAAATTTAATAAAAATAGGAATAGATTATTGATTGATTGCTTATTAATGTTGCATCTTTGAGGCTATTTGCGCAACGGACCTTGTAATTTACAACCAGGAGAGTTGATGATACCTGATCTATAGCACCTCACTCATCCAGATTCCATGCTACTTCAGCGTGAGGAGTTTGTCTGAACACGTTTAACACGTTTCACAAAGGGTCTTTATCGAGGTCACGATACTGACCACACAACTCCCGATTCTCCTGGAAGAGTGCATAAATAAATTTAAAAAATGAATGTTTTTTAAAATTAACTGATGCCAAAAACATGTTTGTAAATAATATTTTATTTATGTCATTGATCGTATATTTCAGCGGCACTAATTTTGAAAACTTTTTAAATCTAAATAGTTAAGTTTCCTGTTGGACAGATTCTACGAATTAAACCATGCAAGATATATACAGGAATATAACTCAAGAAAAGGAAAGCCAATGCACAAAATTGTAATTTAATTATGCAGCATTACTTATCAATTATGAATAACTGTTCAATAAATGTAAATTCAAATTACGACGCTAATAAAACGGTACTTTAGAAAACAAATTCATCTCATAACAACTTAGGCTTTTGCACTAAAATACTCATATATTTCAACGCGCGAATTACCTAAGACATCACTGAAGAAATGCTGCAGATTTAAGTATAGTACGTTTAAAATAAATTTATTAAGGCCGGCGCATTTTTAATGTCAGCAGAAATTACCATTACAATAAATTTCGGAGAGTGACATGAAAGAGAGAGAAAAAGAAAAAAGGCAGTTCTCGGATTCACGTTGGTAGACTGAGAATGATCTTGGTGAAAAGGAAACGTATTTTATAGAGAGCTGTGAAGCGGTATTTCCGTTTCCGTTAAAAACGAGAATTGTAACGCGGGGACATTACAGGCGAATGCTTTTCTCACCCTCAGAAATGTATCATCTTGAATGCTTTGGGTGTAGTTTTTCTTTTGAACACTAAATTCGCCTTTACGTTGTTCATTACAGGAACGACACCGTAAAAAAGAGAATAAATCGAAAATAGAGTCATCAGAATAATCACAAAAGATGTAGGGCGGGAGCTGTTAATCAGACCACATGAGATTTTATTTACTAAACTACAAAAAATCTAAAAACTTCCAGTTCTTATTTTTTAGTTTAATCATTCTTGAGATCATAGAGTTGAAAAAATTCATTTAAAATGTTCTTTGAGATGTTTTACCAATTGTTTTCTATGACAACTTTATCCACTTCTCGGCAGTCTAAACGTACCATCCTGACTCATACCGAGTATAGCATTTACACCGTGTCTTTCCCAAATTATTTCACATGTGCTTTTTATGGTTTCGAATAATTGAAAAATACCCCTTGGTCGAATTTTCTGCAAAAAGAGGACGTCCTTCTGCTGAGCACCCCCCTTCACGCTTGTCTGAAAGACACTTTGTTGACTACATTCCTCCAACATAGAAGAAAACTAATTCTGCACGATAGGGTATTGTTTGCTGCTCAGAGAAACAGTAAGGGAAGAAGAGAAACAAGATTCTACTGTCCAGATTGCGACGTTAGGTTATGTGCAGTACCGTGTTTTCGAATTTATCATACACGATAAAATTTTGATTAATAATTTCATAATCATTTATGTAAATAAAAATAATTAAATGCAAAGATGTAAGTAAAATTTGTAATTCAAGATAAAAGCTAGGTATTCTAAGCTTTATATTTACAGTTAGTCTGAATTGACTCCAAAGTCTAGGGATTTCTGCTGTACAGAAAGCCAACTTTACGGGTAAATAGCTCATGTCTGTTATCCTCATCTAGGTCTAGATTTACCATTATACTCCATCATTTAGTAGAAATATAGCAGTCGGTCGAGTCAGTTTGTGCCTAGGTTTGTGAGATTGTAAATCATACACATTCATTTGTTATGGGTAACCGTTTGTATGAGTATTTGACAGTGTGTGCTCTGTACTGCCTACTTAAAAGTTTCGCAGGTGGAGCCTATTTTTGCATAGGGTCCCAGAGCCAATATAAATCTTAAAACGTTACAGCTTCATGGTCAATCTACTAGTGGAAATTTTTAACTTAAAACCAGGATTTTATAGAGCTTGAATTTATTAGAGATGCTTCCGAGAATAAGTTTTGTGCCAGGATGTCTTCTGGGTTACTTTCAAATAAGCAATTGGTGTAGTTTCATTATCAGCCAAACCACCAAAGACTTATTGTAGCTTCAAGAACCTGGATCTTTCGAATAATGTCGAAGCCCGTCTAGTTCGTCGAGATTATTTTGTTTATCTGAAAAAACAATATTAGGCCACTGATCTCCCAAAGCAACACATTTCTTTGCAATCTCCCTTTCATGTCTCTTAGTTAGAGGTGTACAATTTTACTAAATTTTACGTGTAGATGTTCCTATAAAGTATTTCGCATAGATGTATGAAAAATTCAAATCAGGCACAATTTGTGAAATAGAAAGGTTTTTACCCCACGACTAACGATAGTTCTCGTTTGATGAGAAGTCAATGCAGACGGATGGCTTGTACTCTTCAACTTCGCATTATTATTTTTAAAAGTTATTCACTCCAGTCTTAAATCTGCTTAATAATTTAGCAGTTTTCTGAGAAGTTAAATTACATTCTCAAGAACTAAGGATCTTACCTTGTTCAACCAATGTTAATTGTTTGCATTTTCCCGTTTTCACAAAAACTAGCCTTTCTCTGGCAAGTGTGAATGGTCTTTACATCAAGTTCACAGCTTGAACATTTAAATCCAAAACGAAAATGAAAACAAAAATAAATTAAATACTTTAAAATTGAGGTTGGCCTTATAATTTTTTCTAGCATGTGTAAAAAAAAGTAGTTTTAAAATTTAAAAAAAACCTATTTTGCCGTAGTTATTTTGATGGGAATAGTTAAAACTGCTATTTTCTGCACCCTGTTTAAATTTGCATAAGACTCGGAAGCTTAGCTGTGAAAATAATGAAGGTTTTCGCTCGCCTTATAGTTTTTTTCAACACTATTTGACATTTAGCAGTTCTTATTATACGATGCGAGAATATTCTGTTAGCGAAGTACAATGTTACTCACTCACTACTGGGACTCCTACGAGTGATGGCAATGACGTCTTGAGACTTCTGGCCCTGGCCCCTGAAGTAGGTCCTCTTACGACCCTTTTAAATAGACAATATTATTTAACACACGTAGTCAAATACTCGTATGAATTGTAACCCGTAAGTAAGGTGCGTGACTCACAATATCACAGACCTAACCACAAACTCACTCGACCAATTGCCGCTTTTTGACTAAATGAGTTATGAATGGTGTATGACGTAGGCCTAGGCCTAGACAAGGACCACTGTTACCAGCTGCCTCATAGTTCAAAATTCTGCTTTTTGGAGAATATGTCTGGGAAAAAAATTTGACTATTAAAATTATTCGGACCATGATCTTACTGAGGCCGAGTCGAGAACGAGACGAGGCCTCCTCGAAGCCGAGGCTCTAGGAACAGGCCCAGTTAGTACATGCCTTAAGACGTCCCTGAGTAATGGAACTTTGTGAATTGTATCCTTGGGAAAGTCTCACAAAAATCTTGTTTTCCTATCCTCAATGGAAATCATCCTTACTTATGATCTGACTTGTGAATGTGAAATACTTTATAATTCAGTAAATTCTCAAATTTTCAATATTTGCAGCCCAATTTTCAGTCATAATTTTCATACTGCCCCTTATATACAATTAATGCATTCAATTATGATATTAAATGCAATAATAATGTACTTTGATGCTAAAGCTGCAATAGGACCTTAATTATAAACTATATAAATTATCATGATACGTATATAAAATTTTGTGTGTGTTAATCATGGGTAATATGTTTTGAGCATGTTACTTTTAAGTAATAGCATAAGTGTTATGTTACTTTTATTTCTTATTTTTAAATTGAAATATATTGCAAAATATTTTTTAATCAGGCTAAATATTTATTTCCTAGACATCCATATAAATCTCAGCTAAATATAGAATGAAAAAAAATGTCAATTTGTAATATTAAACCTTCCTTTGATAAACTTTGCTCTGCAAGACAAAACAATGAGACTCACCAGTAATTATTAAACCTGCTCATAATTTAGAATTGATAAGTTAATTAGCAAATACATTGTGCAGTACTGATACATTTATAAGTATATTAGATCAGTGTAAATACTTATTTTATTTTTTATAAGTCATAATGTATTTTGTTTTGATTTCTTTCAGTAAATTAATATTTTTTTTAAAAAATAATCTTTTATTTTCGACTTTTCGATATGTTCACGGCCCCACATAGGATTATCACGCCGCCCTAGGGGGCGCCCTACGGTTTGAGAATCGCTGCTTTAATTCAATCTGAGACATTTCGTAATAAAATATCTCGAGTTTTGTGGTGGTAACCAGCGTTCAATCCTACACTATCTTCTTTTTTCGGATTAAGCAGGACACCAGAAAGTCAATTTAATTTATTATCCTGTCTTGAATCTGGAATATTTTTTTTTGACAAATGCAATTCTATGTACTAAGTCAATCAATATGTATATCACTTTTAGTGAGATGTGTTTCATTTTTATTGATTGATTTATTTTTTCTTCAGTGGTTCGCGACTTATCTCATAAATTGATGAAAAGATGAAAATAATTTTTTTTTGTACTCAAATAGCCAGTTCATGTATTTTTTAAAATTTTATGTATTACGAATGAAAAGGTATTTTCAGGATTTTAGCAAAACTTTAAAAAAGATTACAAAAAAGCAACTTGAAATTAAGAATGAAAAAAAAAAAAAAGGGGAGGATGAAATTCTGTAAAATACAGTTTGTGTTACAAAATAATTCCTTCTGAAGTAAAATATTTATTAGTTACTACAAATTTTTCAAAATGAATTTATTATTTCTATTAAAAATTCTATTTAATATTCTATATTTATTATTATTTCTCTTCTAATTACTGCAGTTTACTTTCTTTATTTCCCATGATTTGGAGATCCTTATGATACTTGCAATAAAAGTTTCTTTGAACTAATGCTAACTTTTATTTTCGAAAGTGAAATTCTAATTAAAAAAATGCACAATTAACCCCTTAATGTGCACGATCGAGTTAATTCGATCACGCTTAACTGACAATGTGCACAAAAGAGATAATTCGTGTGGAGACGTATTTTGTGCTGCTGTAATTTTCACACTCGAATATAAGCAATCAGTATCTGCACTCGTGAGACTGACTGCGATCTGCCGTAGTTATTTCGTAAATTTAGATAAAATTTATAGTAAATTTAGATAAATACTATTAAAAAGTAGTTTTCATTTACTAAGCATCAGCATTTGCAACGCATATCTGTAGAAATGGATGTTTGTATATATGAAATCGCTTCACTCCAACACCGTTCAACCTATCACTATGAAAATTGGCATATATATGGGGGTTTTTTTTGTGGATACGCTTTTTGCGATATCCTCTTTGTAGCAGCTCCTCACCAGGTGACGCTACAGCATATCAACTTCTGCACCGTCCAATCAATTGCCAAGTTGCCAACGTGATCGCCAGAAATGATGGCAACTTGGTTCTATCACCAACATTTTGCTGTTTCCATTGAATCGCCATCATAATGTAAGGGTGTTGCTTGCGAATTTAACAATTTTAACATAAAATAAATATAAAATAGAGTGATGTAAATGCATTACACATCCGTTATAAATTATTTACGCTATTTTAAGTGTTCATTACACAAAATTTGTAACAATGTGTTATACTTTTGCTGTGCAGAGATCAGCTTAGAAAGCAATATATAGAGAATTTTCAAAAATCTACCCACAAGAGAGTTACGGGAAGTTATAAATTAAAAAAAAAAATCCTTTTTATCAGCTATTAGATCTACAGACTTAAAATTTAACAAATATGGTTTATTTATTTTTTTTTTTTTTTTGTTAAGTTGAGATATGCAAAAAGCTTTCTTTTTGTTTAATTTGCGATTCACGTTAAATTAACTCATTAAAAACTACTTTATCTTCAATCTGTATTGTTTAATTTTT
Source organism: Trichonephila inaurata madagascariensis (assembly GCA_019973955.1). Classification (NCBI taxonomy): domain Eukaryota; kingdom Metazoa; phylum Arthropoda; class Arachnida; order Araneae; family Nephilidae; genus Trichonephila; species Trichonephila inaurata. The sequence goes on from BMAV01011264.1 coordinate 294,963, forward strand.
CAATCACCCGTGTGAAGAACGGGTATATACCAGCTAGTTTTTGTATATAAAAAATGGAGGTGAGAAAAGTTTAGATTTCAGAAGCTAACTAGTAGAGAAAGATTTATACATAGTGATACAAATATAAGAAAATCCGGTTGATCAAAATCTTCTGGAGTTCTACGACTAGCGGAGCGTCATTTTTCCAATTTTGCTCCACCAACATAGAAAAAGGAGACTCCCACAAGGTATTGTTGAGTTAAAAGGGATAGCAAATGAGAGAGAGAAAAAGGTGAAGAGTCGTTACATGTGTAATCATTACAATGTTTGTTGCACCTGGCTTCTAAATATATCAGAAAAAAGAAAATTTGGAACAATTTTTTAAAATAAATATTATTTGTATTATTGTTTCTGTTGAAAGAATAGAAATAAATATTTTTCCTGATAAAAATTTGCTTTTTTTCGAAACAGTTATTCGAAAAGAAAGATGATAAAAGGCGATAAATGAGCAAGATTGCAATATCCTGCTCTTATCTGCAATGTGGATCAAAATCCAAAATTAAAATAAAGTTTCATTGATTGATTTTGTATTTTTTTTAGTTTTTTACCAAAAAAAGGTTTTAAAATGTGTTTTCTTAAATTTAAAAAAAAAGTGATTTTTTTAAAAAAGTGTATGGAGGAGTTAACTATGACTTTAAATGTTCTGATAGACCATTCTTTAAATTCGCTTTGTTTTCAATCCTTTCGAATCATAGTACATTAAAAATTAGCAAATTACAAAAATTTCTTATTTATTGATCATCTAATTAAATAAGCTTTTCGATTATTAATGGTTACTTCTTAGAGGGAAAAAGTCATCAGATATTGTGGTCAAAGGTCCTATGAAACAATTTTTTAAAATAGCAGATGTTGTGGGTCAAAGGTGCTTCGAAAATACTATTTTTTCACCTAACATTAAAAGAAATTTTTCACCCCAAGACACTCGAGAAGAAAACTTTTCGTGTATCTGATATTTGTTTTCCCATTTCTTATTTACATGAAATGAATTCTTTCTTATTTTTTTCAAATTAAGACGCTTATTGTTGAACTACGGGTCAGTAAAGCTATTTATAACTTGTCAAAAGGAATGAGAAGGCTGTAAGGTCAAATCGAAATGTATGCGTTTGGAATTTGGTGAGTTTAATGTCCGAAAATACTGACCACTCCTTCTCGTCTTTTACTTCATAGAGAATAATTATTTATGGGTAATATCTTTGCCTTTCAATTCAATGGAATGAAGTATTAATGTTATCTGAAATGTGGTTAAATCATTGAGAAAGAACGCGAATTCTTAACCATAATGTAGAAGTCTTTTTTTTAAATGAATCTTTTTATTTACGAATACCTCTGATATACAGTGTTTTAAGTACTGATCAAAATATATTGTAATTAAGATTAAGATTTACACAAAGAAAAACAGTAGAATTTGTTTTTATAAGAAAGAAAAGTATAAGAAAAAAAAATTTAAAGTTTATATTAATTTGTGTTCATTCCCACCCATAAAAATTGTACGTAACGATAATTGTAAAAAACGATAAAAAGGAGACTTTTTGATTCTTTAACTCCTGAATGGTGTATTTTGAAGCTTACGCAATGGAAACGTAATTGTGAGATAAAAAAAAGTGGACAGGTGACATTAATTAACAAATTCATCAGTTACGATAATTATTTATTTCGTTGCAGTTTTTATACAAATAGTTGGAAAAATCTTAATCCATAACTAACAAATTCATTATATGAACAGAATAAAATTCCTCCCTCAAAATTAGGATTTCAAATATATATTACGTTATTATAAGTTAATTAAGTTATTATAAGCTAAGTTATATATATAAGTTAACTAGTTATTTGATTTGCTACTTTGACCCCTATATATATCTGTGGAATTTTACGTTATATCTTAATATACTATGCATTGGGTATATTTGGAGAAGGAACTGTAGGAATATTCGCTTATTAAATATTTTAATGTATTCTCAATAGTTTAAAAACTTATTAAGTTAAAACAGAATTTTTGTACAACCCATGCCCTATAGTTAAGTAACTTTTTATGTAGGTTGAGAATAAAACATATCTATCTAGTGACGACGTAACTTTCATACACGATTATTTATCCAGGCACGAAACAATTTGTTGTGTTATATGTATCACAACAAATTGTTACGTTTTTTCTCAAGAAGTAATCGTTATTCTTTATAAATCAAAACTATTATACTACCATTCTTTAAATAACAGAAGCATGATATTAGTAACCAAAATATGTAAATCTTCTTACAGTATTTTCCAAATAACTTATAGCAATTTGTAGAAATTTTACGTATTTATAATTTTATTTTTATGTATAAATACAAATAATGTTCAATGAGAATTAAAAAGTTATTTTATTCGTTGGTATGTAGCCATAAAATTTTGTTAATTATTTAAGCTTCTTAAGTTTTAACACAGAGAACTCTTAAGACTGTCTTCGCATAACATTCAAAATTAGGACCCGAATTTTGAATATTTTTTTCAGATATAAACGTACTTAAATATTTCTTTTTCTTTCAAATGGGGCTGCGGATTGGTTATTACCATTGTAGACCTTGCTCATTTCCCGGGATCTGGTATAATTTTTAGTGTGGTACCATATAGGTGGCTGCCAATTGCCACAGTGTGATTTTGACGCTCAATTACCTCCCCAGGGGGAGGCACCTGAGCTCTGAGGATGCGAAATTGCCCTAGGAATTTAATTTTGCCATAAGCATCCAAGCCAAACAGGCACTCTAGGGATCTTTGACATGCTGCATAATCATGCGACATGGACCCTGTCGATTTTCTGCATCATGAAAATCCACCGATTTGGGCCGAGGTCAAAACCTCAACCTTGGGCATACAAGGCCAGCGCCTAACCAACAACGCCACCCAGCCGTTTATATTAATATTACGTTTTGGTTTAGCTGTCTTATACAGAACAACATACTTTATCATACTTTTCATTTTTATCTGAGATGATTCCTCTTTTTGCACATGAAATGTGTTCCAAATTTTTTCTCCTATACCGCAATGCTAAATGAGGTATCCTTTTATATGTTTAAATGAAAATTAATGATTTATGGAATATTTTGAAATTTTAGAAACCCTATATTATAAGTAGAGATGTATGATTTTCGACGCTTCAAATTTTCATGAAAATTGAGACATTTTTCTTTGTGAAATATGTTCCGCGTTTTGATAAGACTCTCTTACATTTGACGAAGACAGCTTAAAAAAATTTGTAACTATTCAAATTTCATTAAAAAATAAAATAAAATATTTTACTTTATATGGAATAAACTAGTTGAGAATAATCACGAAAGACCATCCAACTATTTGTTTATCTCATATTTCGTTTGAAAATATTATTTTTCTTGATCTAATCCTTCAACAATTTTACCTCTAAAAATCAATAACTTCTGCTTAATATTTCTATTTTTAAAAGGTATCAAAATACGAGTCAGGATAAAACAAGACTATTGATCAGGTAGCTCATTATTTTAAAAGCTAGAGTTTCACATTTCTCTTTTTAATTACTTTCCTCTTTTCGTTGAAAAGTTATATATAGATTGTTTTCAACATAGATGTTATGATAACAAGACTCGCGCGGCAAACAACGTCAAAATTATATCAGGTTTTCTGCATTCCTAAAACATAAAATTACGAAAGAGGCTTCGATTTTTCCAGAAACTGTAAAAGAGAAGATTAAAAAAAGATATCTTTGCCTCTCATTCAACTCCTTTATGTTTTTCTTGTTTTTATAACTTTCCATCAACAACAGATGATATTTTCAGTCTTTTTAATACTTAGTTTATTTTGATGATGTATACATTATTTGGAACTTTTTTTAACAGACCCCTGCTTTCTATCTCATATTTCGATCCGTTAATCTAGCCTGAGTTAAAAACTGGAATAAGAATTGTTCCATAACTTGAAGAAATGTTCGAAAATAAAATTTAACGTTTATATCTCAGAAAACAGTTCTTAAGGAAACTAACACATTTTAAATCTTATTGGATGTGCATTGGAAAAAAAACTTCAATCAAAAGGAATTTTTACAGATTAGAGAATCAAATCAAATTTGCTTGCTACTCACAATTTTTTAAAAACTTAAGGAAATGTATTAGCATTTCATTTTCCATGCCATCTGACATGTTGATTTCTATCACCACTCATTTCTAATGACTGCTCTTTTAAAATGATCTATTATTGCCGTTTTAGGATATTAAACATCGTGTATATGGTATAAACCAGGGGTGTTTAAACTACCAGTCAAAATAAAAGATCGAAAAGAAAATTATAAATGTGTATGCAAAATGGATTCCCATTCTCTGAAGTTTATATAACAACAAGTATCTAAAGCTCATCCCAGTCATTAAGAAACTGAAATCATCACTCATAAAGAAACCTATAACATGTTGATCTACTTTATATTATTTTAAGATATATTTTTTTAAGAGGAAGGAATGGGGTTCCACGAAACACTTTATAGTTCTAAGGGCTCCGTGAGTCGAAAAAGTTTGAAGACCCTTGTATAAACTAATCCAGTTTAAAATAGAACGAAATTCTAAAAATTCAAATTCAGTGGGGCAACAGCCCATGAGGGCCAGGGCCTACTGTGCCCACCCCAGTATACGTGACCGTTGGACGCTGAGGTGCATGAGCAGATGTTCCGATCAGGTGGTCAGTCTGAAGCGAGACCCCCAGTGTTTAAGTCCCCAAGCAAGCTTGGTACTCATTTATCGACCCCCTGCAGGAGGGATGAAAGGCTGAGAGAACGAAATTAAACGCAATATATTTTTGATTCATCTGTTTCGGTTATTTGATTCAAAAGAGCACTGGTGACCACGGTAGCCTAACGGTCAAAGTCACGGACTCGTAGCTGGCGTATCATGAGTTTGAGCCTAGTTCAGTGATACTCAACCTGCGGCCCACCGAGTCTTTTTAAGTGGCCCGGTCATGACCCATTGATCTGAGAAATTCACTTATTTAAGAACAATGTATTAAAAATTTGGTGGAAAATTTTTTGACAAGAAGTCAAATATATCAATTTTGCTGTCGATGTCGTAAGGCTGCGAGCTAGTATTCCTTTTCTATTTGCAATGGTTACGTTTAGTGATAATAGGCAACAGTAGATCACTGGCGTAGCTAGCTCTGAAGGGGCCCTGTATCAAAATTCCTTCGGGGCCCTTTTTAAGATATGGGAGCCCTGTTAGTGGGACTGTAGTTACACATGTTGAGGCCCCTGTAGGGGGCGTATCATTAATACGGCTGATACGGCGGTAGCTACGCCCCTGAGTAGAGTAGTGACAATTTTATAGGTATTACTAATTTTTAACAATCTTTAAACCTTGTAAGCGAAATATATTCGAACGATTTGGAGGTTGACTGTTTTACAGTGAAAAACAAACATGGATCAATACTTGTTTGATTTTTCACGAAAGTGCTGTATTTAAAAATACCAGTAAACAGGAATCTCTTTCAATGACACTTTTCCTCTAAGATCTCTTTCGAGAGATGTAGATAGGCTTTATTGAATATTCTTTGCAACAGAACCAAAGAGTTTTGTCAGTGTCAATGTCACAGTAGTAACAAAGACATCCGATGAAGTTTGTTATATTATTGGTAATCATATGAAACCATTTACTAATGGAAAAATTGTGAAGGAGCGTTTTTTAAATTCTTTTAATTTAGTGTTAGTGACAATAAAAAAAATTAAAAAATAATAATTAAAAAAAGCAAAACAATTTTCCACGTTTTAAATTTCCAATGCTATCTTGCTCTTAAAGCATTTCTCTCCCCCGTTTAACCTGTTGTTGCGGCCCGCGTTTAATAGCTAACGTATGTATGCGGCCCGCGTGAAACGGGTGACATATGTATGCGGCCCAGCAGAAAAAAAGGTTGAGTACCCCTGGCCTAGTGCCTCTGAGGATGCATCGTGTAGAAAGGGTCGAAGCACGTTAAATCTATCGTGTTCCAATGTCCTCCCTGTGGTGGTTAGGAGAGTCCTCGTCATTCGAGCAAGGTTCAAAATGAGGAGGTCCATCGCCACTAGCCCTACTAATGCTCTTTCATACTGCGATGTTTATGGAACTCTCTCTCAAAAGAACACTGGTAGCTCTTTCAGTATTTCTGGAATAACAATTTAAGACTTGCTGCAATAACAAACAAACAAAAAATCCCTCTATTTTAAATCAATTGTAATGTAATTCGTTTAAAATTGTTATTAGTTTGAGACTTTTACACGATACAATTACCTCTTAAAAATTCCCAAATGTCAAACATTTTCCAAAGGAAAACTGGGCTCAAGTGAAAAAAAATTCGATTTGCTTTATTTTGTGTGTGTTAGATTCTTTAATTCACCAATTTTGCTTTCATTTGGGAAATTATTGTTTACCGTATTAATGTAGTGTACATTCAGTGTTTAACTCAGTTATCATTGGTTTAAATATACTGTAAACATCTCTTACACATAATTTATTTTTTCAAATTATTATCGTAATGTAATTAAAAAAAAAAAACCCCAAATTGTGCACGAGATTGTTGGAATATAACAAAACAATGAAAAGCTGTTACAAAATAGTTCTAATTTTTATAATAAGAATTGTATCTTTTTAATATGCAGTTGTAAAATGCCGATATGTCAGTGATACGGTCAGTGATACGGCATTTATTCAAAGCAAACGACCAATAAGAAAAGATTTTCTATTTTAGTAAAATATTCTTATAAGTAGAAAAATCACTGTAAAAATGTATAATTCTTTAACAAAAATATATTCAAGTAAAAACATCTTTATTTTATATTCGACTTTACATTTTATATTAGACACATTTTCTCTTTTTTTTTCTTTGAGGATTTGTTCAAGAAAGCAGTTTTAATTCAAGCAAATAAAAAAATCAAGAATAAAATAAAAAATAATGCCCTTAGCATAGTTTTGTACCGGAAACTCTGGTTATGAGAGTTTATCTTAGAAATTTATACCAATCCCTCAGTGAACAATTTTTAAGCTGAATTAAGTCAGTTAACCAAAAGTAAATATACTAAAAACATATGAAACTTTTTGTACGGTAGATAGGGACCGCATAAAAATAATCGCCCAAAAAATATTCGAAAATATTCCATAAATTCTTACATATAACAAACAACTCCGTCGAAACACTACAGAAAACTTTTTTTATACGGTGGAGAGGGACCGCATAATAAAGTCGCACTTAGGAAATACGCCAATTATTTACGAAATTTATGAGAAAGTACTTCCTTAACAAAATAAATAATTAAATTACACATGGAAAAATTTTAAAAACATTTAGTTTCGCATTGTATACATGGAGAAGTTTTCACACACACAAAATGCACATACATAATTCACTGCTACTCATCGTATTCCAAAGTGCTCATCTTTTTGTGATGAATTAGTTCAAAATCGCTTTCGTCACTTGAAAATACAATTTCAATTGATTTATTTTTTGGTATCATAAAGTAAGAGAAGTTTTTGTGACGAAGGTCGGCTGGTCAGTAGCTTGTAACTGTCACGATAGCCAGATATGCATGATCGTAGCTCTTTTTGAAATTTCATACTCCTTTTGGAATTAGTATCTATTTTAAGAAAATACTAGTCCCATTTGTTGGAAAGTTGTATCCCTGCATACATTTTATCCGCTCTCAAAGAATCTGGTTTTTCTTGTCCGTTTTCATAATCTCAAATTATTGATAATGTCAAAGTCATTGAAAGTTTCGTCTTCAATCAAGCGAGGGCTGTTGGCGCGTTGAGAGAAAGCAACTGAACGTGCATGTAGGGAGATTGTTTATAATAAATGAACAGAGAGTCTTGAAGAGTATATATGTACATTGCAGTGGCGTAACGTACACCCCCACAACACCCTCCTCGTGAGGGGACCCAAGGCCTGACAAACGCCAAGTGCGTATTTACCCAATTTGTAAAATATTAAAGGCAAAATCTGGCTTTGTAGGGGGGCTCTAACATTCTCCGTCGCCATTGGCACATTGATGGAAAACATTACAATGGCCCCAAAGCCGTTGAAACTCATATACCGCATAAAAAAAGGTCGCACAGAAATAAAATTGCATAAAAAAGAGCCGCCCAAACAGACTCTACTGCATGCGAAATTCTATACTTCATTGAAGCTTTAAGAATTTACTCCAAACTCTTGTCAAAACTCACTAAGCATCTCAAATATAATTCAAATCCTTAAAAATTAAATTAAGAAAACAAAACAGATAATTTCTTTGCAAAAATGACACCCTGCTTTCTGTACCGAATTATAGGAGGGAAAAATCACCAAAAGAGATTTTAAAAAATGTTGTATCTTATATCGGAAGTGGTAGGTCTTGGATTCTTATGAGGAATTTTCTCTGACTGACGTCAATAGCCTCAGCTCTAACGTGACATTTTAATTCGACCAAAAAAGACCAACAATAAATTTAAAAAAAGCGATATCTGTACCGAGTTCCAAGAAATAAGGAAAGAGGAAAAATTCTTTCGAATGGAAAGTCCCCTAAGAAAACTATTCAGCAAGCAATTGGCAATCTTTCCACGCGCGCATCTTATCACACTGATAAAAAGCCCGAAATCCCATCGTACTCATTATTCTCAATCAAAAGAAAGAGGCATCGCTTTCTTTCTTGTTATTTTTATCAATTTAATGCATGTTCCTCTCGAGTAATCAACATTTATTAATGAGAAGGAACATCCCAACTGCTTTTACTAGCCTATATATATACGTATAAGAGGTTCACCTTTTTATCAATCAGAATCTAGACTTGGATTTATATATATATATATATATAGGTAGCTTTTGGAGTGTTGCCAAAGTTCCCTTAATGTATTCAGGTAAAAAAGTGTAAGGCACTCAAATCAACCATTTCCTTAATATCTCAACGGTTCTGAGTTCTGCGCTGCATAGAAATGAAGCAGCCCAAACAAGAAAATATCTTTTTCTGCTGTGGAAAGATCAGTTGAGTTAATTTCTAAAGTTGGTGAAAAAAAGAAGACGAGGAAACGGGATCTAATCAAAAGATCGTCTCTCATTGGTTCAAAGCGTAGCAAATGTCACATGAATGGAATCGGGGATGGAGAGATATTTGCGAGCAAGGTCGAGTACTCAGGAAGCGCATCCGTTGGAAATGATTGCGCTGTAAAGTCTGATTCAAGTAATGGGAGATTTCGGGAAAATACAATGGACAGAAGCTGGCAACGAGACAAAATTAGAATAGAAATCTTGTAAGAATCATTTTATTAATATTAATGTTAAAGAACAGGCTGTTGAAGAAAATGCTCCAATCAGGACGAAAGATTTCATCTTCCTCGTTCCAAAGCGATCTTGAAATACTTTTCGTTGATCAATTGCGATTTGCCAATTGGCTTGTGTTTTTATTTTTCCCACATGTATTATTATTCACAGGGTGGAATAGAAGTATTTACCAGGGAGAATAACTAAATTTTCGATATTAATCTGTTATGTGCTGGTTCATATTATAATTTATTATTGATTTCAGATATTATCTATTAATTATTTTTGATAATAATACATGCAACTGTATATTTTTAAAGAAGGAAATTTTTTTTGGATCGATATTTAAAAATTGTGTGTGTGTAAAAACTTCATCGCTCCAGTATATTATTTAAATACTTTTTATTATTTTCATGAGCTATAATGATTTTTCTCCTTATAGCAGTTCTAGCCCGTTAACTAAAGAAACTGACTGGCAATATTTATTTAAATTATGATACTCATTGTATTTCATCAAATTATAGGAATTACAATTTTTAATTTTTAAAAGCAATGTGTATACTACCATTTTTAAAGCAGAAAATTGTAAATTAGAATTCTTATTTAGTAGTGTTTACTCATTGACTTATTAAAATTAAGAATATTAAAATTTATTCATTTAACATTATTTATTTTCCAATTGTAATTAAAATTATAACATGAACACCACACACACACTTTGTTACGAGTTATTTCGCAAGGTTCCCTCTTAAAACTAACCTGAAGTTATATTTTTGAAAGTTTTACTGAAAGTTTAACTATATCACTTGCTTACAGAGTGGAAAGAAGATATGTAGATCAGTTCTAAGGAATAAAAGTGAGGGGGGGTTAGCAGTTAGCTGAATTTATGGTGTAAGCTGGGATTTTTACATTCAGTTGAGCGGTTATAAATTGATTAGCTAGTAAGCGATAAATTACGTAGATTCTGACATTAACTTGTGGCCACTGGTATCTAGTGGTCAAGGTCACGGACTCAAGCCTGGCCTGTCATAAGTTCGAGCCTAGTACAACTGTAGAGATGCCCAATGCACATTAAATCTGTCGAGGCTCAAACATATTCCAGTTGATGTGATGTGGAAGTTGGGAGAGAAGTAAGTGCCACACACACAGCTCAGGTGTCATCCTCGTAACTTATCCAAATTATGAAGTCCATCGCCAATAACCTTCGTGCAGCTTTATATTTTGACATTAATATAACTCTTACTCTCTGGCTTCTCATTCTGAGAAGAATCACCATCATGAGAAGCTCATTGAGCGACAGATTTGAGCTTGGCTCCGTATTGTTGGAGATTCAGACTCAGAGTGTCTGCTAATATTTTCAACATACAGACAAGTGTATTTTTATTATTTAATTAAGTAGATCTTTCTAGCATCCCCGGAGTAGGACTAATTTATTGAATAATTAAATAAATAAGAATGAAATTTTAAAATGAATTAAAATTTCAAGGTAAGTTTTTAAATAAATAATTAAATTGAGTATTTGTGTTTGTAATTATTTCCTAATGTTTTGTTATATTTCAACTACTCCTATCGTAGGGTGGGGATAAAATCATGGTCTTTCAGGTGCGGAACCCTCGAAGTTAGATAATGAAACTTTGTGGGGAAAGGGGACTTCAACTTTAAAATAACCCTCAGATGAAGACACGAATAACCGAAGGGAAAGACCCATTCTCCAATCTCCATACTACCCCAATATATATTTATAGTATATATATACCCCAGTATATGTCGCTGTCGTATATATATAATAGGTCTCCAGTTTAGTCCAGACTTTTTTTTTATCTACATTTGTTGTGTCTCACGAATTCCAATTTCTTTCTTTTTTGGCATTGTAATTTTTAGAACTTTTTCACTTTATACTTAGCCATTGTGGTCATGTATATATATATATGTAAGGATAATTAGATTAGATTAAAAATTAAATTCCCTATCTAGCACTTAACTCTTATTTTTCATTTCTTCTTCAAGTATCAAACTAATCACCCATTTATTTCTTCAGAACATATGGCCCTGCCAATAAACATTTCTAATTTCAGATCGTTATATTTAATAGCCCCATATGTCAGCATTAACTTTCAAGTACACTCATAAAATCCGCGATACTTATCACATCTGGTTTTTAAGTGTTAACCCACCTAGTTTTCACGTGGCATTCTGTTTTCTCTCTCCTCTCAGCGTCAGAGCTTGTATAGATTTCATCAAATAAAGATCCTTTTTGAAATTAAGTCTGATTCTGACTCAAAACATGTCAGAAATAAAGCCAGTAGGATTCGAACCTACGCGGGGAAACCCCAATGGATTTCAATTAGCGCTATCTTTTGAGCATTTAAGAACATTATCACCGACCGAACCTCGCAGGCGGTGGTAGAAGGAATAATATCTTCCATTTGGGACCATTGCTGGCACACTACTGGCACGAGGCGGGACCTGTCCGGCTGGCATATGATTGATTCGTCAGAGATCTGTTACGCATGCGCAATTGACACGGCTAATTACGTTTACTTTAAAGGGGAAAACATTGGAACAATTTCTGGATGCACCTTACATTTCATTGTTATTGAAGTATGATTCATTATTTCTGTCCTCAAAAAAGTAATTAAAATATCTTAAGTGTCGTTCTCGTTACTTGACCGTAGCTCGAAATTACGAATTCTGTGACCAATTGCCCTCATGTTGCTTCACAGAACATCTTAAGTTAAAATCAAATCGTATGTGTGTGTGTTAAAGCTCCACTAGGTGATTAGTTTTGTTTAAATTCTTCCTGGCATCATAACTCCTTAAGAATTGGATGGAGTGACTGGACAAGGAATGAAAATAGTCGTGAAATAAATTTTGAATAAGGGAAAAACATTAGGGAATTTAAAACAAATTAGAGTATTATTTTTTAGAATGTAGAATATATACATATATATAAGCGGAACGCATCGATGTGCGTGTGTGATATTATATATAGTCAAAAATCAAAGTCAAAAAAAAATTCTCTCCGAATTTCAAAATTTATTAAACCAATCTGTAAAAAACATTTAAAAAAAAAAAAATCTATATATTTTTACTCTTTAGTTCTCTCTCTTTTTCCCTAGATATTTTGTAAGCTTAACTAGGTCGCTTTAACCTTCCAGGCTCTATTTATTTCGGGATTATGGATAAAAAAAATGCCAATTTTTTAATGCTTACCTAGAAAAGTACGCAAAAGCATTCGAAACTAAAAAAAGCACATGTGAAATAATTCGGGAAAGACCGATCATACAGTGTAAATTTTCACAGTGCCCGAGTTACACTCGGGATGAGCCAGGATGGTGCATTTCATCTGTTCCAGCTCAGCTCGGGAAAAGATGGTAAGGGGTTAAGGAAATAAATCCATTAAAAAAATTCTAATTAATACTAATTCGAGAGTATATGTGTCAAAATAATTCCAATGTTTTCATAAAATATAGGGTCAATATACGTTTCGATGTACGAAATCAGTGAGTAAATCGGTTCATTTGAAAACATGATTTCTACATCAAATCTTCGTTTGTAAATATAACAATTTTTATTAGTAAGAATTTTCCGGTTTTCAATAACAGTTTAAGGTTACATTTGTTCTTTTTTCACTTTTTCAGCTGTTGAAGATCAAGGTCTTGCACAAGGGGAAGAATTTGGGGGTTAATCTCCTCCATTCTGAAGAAATCAGCCTGTTATTATAAGCCTACTGGATGAAAAAACTTGTTTCCCTTTTTTAACCCACCTCCCCTTTTCAAAATCTTTTCTTTTTCTCTCTCCTCCGCTCGGCTCCGTTGTAGAAAGATCACCCACATCAAACACGCGCTTCTCCCCCTTATTTTTTTATTATAAAGCTACTTTCCTTGAGGTTTCTTCTTTTCTTTTTTTGGTCCACATCTCGCCACTTTAGGAATTACTGGTTCTAACAAATTAGAATTCTAAATTCAAACGAATACTTAGTACAGGTACAGTGCCATTATATACCGAGTTTTTGCCTTATATATACCTTCAGAGTGATTAAATATGCAGAGAATTGACATTATCCAACTTAAAAATAAGTTTTAAAAATCACTGTGTGTGTTCTTTGTTACTTATTTTCTTTGGTACAATTTTCTTCCCATTAAAAATTCCAATCGAGTTCTATTAACAAAGTAATTTCGTCCTGTTTCCAGAGAAAACACAAATTGTTAACAATATTTCTTGTCATGAGACATCCTCGAAATTAATCCTTGGTTTTTGTCCAATTTCGAAAAATGTTTGCAAATTTCTTCTAAGTTGTATTTTACGTTAACCACCTGATCAATATTTTAGTCTTAAGTGTCGCGGGTACGAGTCCTGGTGCCACTGAAGAGACCCACCGTGTAAAGGGGTTCAATGCCTCTTAAATCTGTCAGGCTCAATATCCTCCCGTTAATGTGGTGGGGCAGAAAAGAGAAGGCGGAACCAATTCAGGTGCCGTCCTCGAATTGGCGTAGATAGTCCTGAGTGGGCCCTGTATCAAAATTCTTTGGGGGTTCTATTTCGGAAAATAAATAAAAATGATCGTATTAATAAAATTTGTTGGAAAGTGTCAAAATAGTACACATAATGCGGCCCCTTTGGGGCCCCGTATCATTGATATGATGGTAGCTACAACCCTGCGTCCTTGTCACATGATTGAGTTTAAAATTACGAGTTGGTCCGTCGCCAATAGCCCTCAGGTTGCATTATCGTGTATATATACAGTCGGTCACCTATATAACGAAGTCGATAAATCTTGGAAAAAAGTTCGTTGTATGGAAAATTCGTTATATAGAGGTTCATTCTAATATATATATATATATATTATAAACGCGAAAGTTTGTGAGGATGTTTGGTCGTCTTTCACGCAAAAACAACTGAATGGATTTTAATGAAACTTTACAATAATATAGCTTATAAATCAGAATAACATATAGGCTATAAGTTTATAAAGATATTGTGTAAAGTTTTCAAAATATAACGCCCATTGTCAAGAAAGTAGGAAAAAAATTTGCCATTTGCAAAAAAGCCCGTGACAGCATTCATCTATCTTTTTTATCCTTTTTGTTTTGTCTACGCCATGCCTCAGTGCGCTCTCGTTTTTAATTTATTCCGTTGATCAGTGTAATCACTATTTTTTTTATTTCATAATAAAACTAGATTTCGAAGGGAGAGGTGGTGGCAAGATTTTAACATAAAATAAATACAACAAAAAGTAATATTAATGTATTACACTTCCTGATATAAATTATTTACACTATTTTAAGCGTTCATTACACTAAATTTGTAACAATAACAGTGGAAGGAAAAACTATGAAATTAAAATGTTTTTATCAGTTAGTTTTTTTTTTCTTTTTGAATGTTTTTTTTCAGTACATGTAAATATATATCTACGCTTTCCCCCATACCGTTTTTTTATAACTTATATATATATATATATATATGTTTATTCAAGCATTAAAAAAAAAGCAATTGTTTCAATAGTTATCTGTAAATTTTTCTTTTATTTATTACTTATAGAAAATGGATTTTAATTAATATATATATATGTTTTTAAAGAATTATTTCTATTATTTCATTACTAAATTAATTATTTGTTAATTAAAAAGTACATCGTCTATTATTTTGGATAAAAATACATATCAGAGACATTTTTAAGCTAACTATACGTAACGATTGATTGATTCATGAAAATCTGAAATTTATTATATTATTTTAGTTTCTTAGAAACTAACTATTATCAAAAAAAATGATGAAAGTTTTTTGTTTTACTCTTAGCATTAGAATCGTTTTCTTTTTATTGCTTCACATTAATAATTTTTTAACTAATGCAATATTGATTTTAAAAGTCCTACATCGAAATTTGAAGCTATATCTTATCTGTGAGGGGGAGGGGAAGAGGGGGAACAATAACTTTACACTAAAAAACCCCGTGTTATGCCGGTCTAGAGAGGGGAAACCTGTCTTAAATCGAAAATATTCGAACAAATTTCGAAAAAGGGAAATTTAATGAAATAATTTTAGAAATCACTCACATTGCGCGCGTACAAACACACACACATAATTGCTGCCGTCATGAGGGAAAGAGAAAGGCCGTGCTAAAGCCGGGCCATGCAGTTAGTCTTTTAATATACTTTATAAACCACATAAAACAAATTTTAAATTCATAAACACTATATATTAAAAAAAGTAATAATTCACACCTTTCTTTAAAATTAATATATGTTTTTTTATATATCTCACCCATCAAAAAAGAAAGAAAGGAAGAAAAATTGCAAGGAAGACAAGAAAAAAGAATGTCGAAGAATTCACTGTATTTTCAATATTAAGAAAATAATTTTATGCTAAAATTAATGAATTTTAAGAAAATTTTATATAATTTAAAGCATACAAGAGAGAGAGAGAAGTGATATTAAACATACATTATTCTATAATTAGAACAAGGGGAAACGGGACAACTCCACTGAGGGTGAAAGAGGATATCGAAGATGTTTCTAGTAAACTGGGCAATGGGGGTTAAAGGTTACACTTCTTGGATGAAACGTCCAGAACTCTATTGCTCTCGACGAGTTAAGATCTAATAAAGCCAGTTCAAGATTTATGACCACCATAAAATATGTTAAAGAGAGAATAACTTGAATTTTTTTCAGAAATACTTTAAAAATAGAGAGAGAAAAAATTGAATCACAAGAGAAAAAGTTCGTTCTATAGAAAATGCACTTCGCTATAGAGAGGTTATTTTACGAAGAAAATTGTGAAATGTTCGAGTTCCAGGAAAAAGTTCGCTCTATAGAAAAATTCGCAATATATAGAGTCTCGTTATATAGAAGTTGGACTGTATATATAACTCTCACTCGATATCCGTTGTGCTTACTCGAAGTTTTTCGACTATTTATTTCCGGAAAATACTCGCTCCGTTGCTGCACTGATATTAATAGTTCTTAAAATATCTAATAGTTAGGATACTTGAGTTCTTACTTTGTAACAAAAACATGGGGTGAGTTAAGAAGTTCTATGTATTGAATTGGGAGATCTCATCCCTCCTTACGAAAGTCATTTAGCTACTTTAAAGAGTGGAAAACAATTCTATAAATATTCCTCAAATATCTCTGCATATAATTTTAAGAAGATTTAATAACTCAATCACTTTATTTTTAAAGTTTAAATCTTTAAGTTTTAACCTGGAGAAATTTACCACTCAGATAGTGCTACGTTTCATAAATAACACTGGCGTAGCTAGTTCTGAGTGGGCCCCGTATCAAAACTTCTTCGGGCCCCTTTTTAGAAGAGAACATCTTGTTAGTGGCACTATAGTACACATGTTGGGGCCCCTGTAGCTTGGGGGCCCCATATCATTGATACGGCGGTAGCTACGCCCTTGATAAATAATAAATAAAATATTGAAAACCAACAAAAAAATCTGTAGCAACTAAAATCAAACAGCAACTTTTGTTTTTAGCAGAATTAAGTTTTAAAAAAATGAACTATTTTAATAATTTCTCTCGTCCTATTATACTGCCTTCTCTTAAGGCATTTTGGCGAATGAATACAAAATCAGAACATTTCTTTCGATAGGAAAATTTGGTGTGGTGTGGTAATTAGGAGAGGGGGTGCCAGCTCAGGTGTCGTCCTCGTCACTTGACCATGGTTCAAAATGACGAGGTCCGTCGCCAAAAGCCCTCGTATAGCTGAACAGTGCGACGTTACTATTCACTCACTCGATAGAAAAATTCCATTATTACTATTATAATTTAACTTCACTATCCTATAGAGAACAGTATATCTTATCATGTTATTCTTTTCCCTTTTTAATGAGTTTATCCATTTATTTAGAGTAAAATATGTTCTACATTACGCCATAAGCACTGTAATGCTAAATGAATTTTCATGTTACACGTAAGGATAAAATTACTTATATATGGAATTTTTTTTTCAAATTTTAAAAACCCAGTATTATATAAACAGATGTATGAGTAGCAACATTGCAAATATGCATGAAAATTATAATAGTCTTTGTTTAAAAATGGGTTCAGGCTCATTTTAATATTTGGCAAATCGATGTTAGAGAATAACAAAGACGGATGAGATCTAGGCTTGGTATATTTTTCCAAACGGAAAAATTTTCCAATGTGTGTGATTTCAGTTAAATATAGAAAAGTAAAATATACAGAACAGCAACATGGAAAGCACTTAGTAGAAAAGCAAAATGTAACGCCTTAGAAAGTAGCATTTTTTAAATTACCGTAAAATCCGGCGTATAACGCGCACATTTAACACAAAAAATAAGATCGAAATGTACGGGTTCGCGTTATACACAGGTATAAAAATGATGATTTCAAAAATAAAAAAAGAGATGTGCATTAAAAAAAAACTTAGACTTCTACAAAGATCGGAATACTGTTCATTTAAAAGAAATGTCATACCTAATGAACTTAAAAAAAAAGGTTGTTTTTCTAGAAACATTATTTTTTCAAAATCCTGGGGTAATACCAAGAATAAATGGCTTTAAAACATAATAACATTGATAAAGTACAATACAAGTTCCTTCGTTAAAAAAGGGGGTGCGTGTTATACGGCGAATATACTTTAAAATTAAAAAATGCGGCTTGAAAGTATAGGTGCGCGTTATACGCTGGATTTTACATTACATTAATTATTTCTGTTTCTATTAATCCATCTTTTCTGGAACAATATATTCAACATTTCCAGTATGCTTAAATACTAGAAAGATTTTTCATTTTGTATATGTTAAAGTAAAAAATAATTAATCAATTTCCTTGAAAGTAAATTTAACTTTTAAGCTGAATAAAAATGAAAAGTTTTTTTCGCTTGAAAAAAAAACACATATGCAGTTTATTAGGATAAATAATTTGTTTAAAACGGAGTTTTGTATCCTTTTGTGCAAATAAATACAATGATTCAGTGTAAACCATTTACCGTAATGAATAACTTGGAAATTTGGGTAAGAAAAAATCAACGCACAACTTGAACTCCACCTATTTGAAACAGTGTGAAATAGCACCTCAGAAAACGAGCTTAAAAATATTCATCGCATGTGTATTGAATTCCTTCGCACCACCTCAAGAAAATCAGGCCTTTCAACGCTTTCATTTTCCCTCAATAAATAATCCGTTCACGATAAATATTTGCGGCAGATCCCTTAGTTTATGGCACTGCTAATGAGCAATGGCTAAACACGTTAATTCAGCGTACGAGGAGTTTTGGGAGTGGGCATTTCCTGGATTGTGGAAAAATGTTGTAAGCATCCGGCGGTGTGGTGGTGCAGGTGGTGTTAGCGGAAACCAGGCGCCACTGTACCAGCTCCAGCGGAAGTGCTTTGGACAGCGGAAACAGCTGCTCAATGCATCTGCCACCTGGAATACTTGCAGTTGGCAGAGAACTCTTTCACTGGGCTTGCGCCGAAGAAATTACGCTAATAGGTGATCGGTAGATCGCATTTCAGATCGTGGCCTCAAACAATCCTTAGGTTATTTCACGGAATCAGCAAAAATCATAGTACTAAATATTATTTCGAATGTGTGATAGGTTTCGGATAAAATTATATAAAACTTGTTTCTCCGTTTTTTCCCCCTGCAAAATGAAAATCATACTTTATTCTGTCATGGTGATGCCTCTTGTTCAGTGATTCTCAGCCACGGCACTTTTGTGTGCCGCTAAATTCTTAAAATGTACCGCCATTTTTTTTTTTTTTAATAATTAATTTTTTTTTAGAAAAAAATAGAATCCGGAACAGAATTATTTGCCGTTTTATAGATATAAACGAAGGGTATATTTAATTTATTCTTTCGTGGATAGATGGAAGTGTATTATAGATAAGTAAAATTCTTTCAAATTTAGTTTATGGTTAGTGTGCCACCAAATTTTGTGAAATGGTTAAAAATGTACCGCAACAAAAAAAAAAGAACCACTGCTCTAGTTAAATTACCGGCAGATCATGGACTTAAGAATTGCTGTTGTTTCGCAAAATGAGATAAATAATAGTTTTCGATTCTTTTATTTCGGATAGGGTGTGGATTCCATACCGTAATTTATCAATTTTTTTTAAATCTGCGATATTACAGCTCCAGAAGTCGAGTGGTAGCGTATTGCGCTTCCGCAGGTCCGGGCTGGGCAAGGCACGTGAATTCAAAAAGATGATGTGTCACTGGTTAAAATAGTGTCATCGCGTAAGTTACTGCCACCTTTTATGTTATTCATTTAAAATTATCGTGACTCTTATATTCTGTATTTCAGAAAGCAAAAATAAAGGAAATATGCTATCCATGAAATAATAATGTGCTGAATTTTGTAATTTAAAAATAATGATCATTCGGTACTTCCTAAATCTGTACAATTTTACAAAATGTATTTTGGACACTTTCTCTTGGATATCAATGAACAGTAAAGATATCTGAAATAGATATAAGAAAGGATTTCTTACTTACCATTATTTTACTTTATCATAAGAATATATCGAGAAGATACTCATTTTTAGTAGGATCTGTAAATGTCGTAATTATGCTCAGTAAATGTCGATGTATTATATCCGGATAGTTTATGTGTACATATAGAACTATATTATTTTTAATAAATTGGAAAAAACGCTTGAAAGATAGAAAACGTGTCAGTTTACTGAACAGTTCTATTAGAGAAAGAAAATATTTTGAAGAAATTTTTTATCTATAAGTAATTGCGTTTAACAACGAAACAGAGATAAGGTGACCAAACGTCCTCCTTTCATAGGTTCTGTCCTTCCTCGAGAAGTCTCCTCCTTTTTAATATTTTAAAATTGATCTGTTAATCATTATTCAGAGATGAACCAAACATGTTTCCAATATGTCGAAGAATGGTCTGAAACAAGTATCACAGGAAATAAGTCTTCAATTGTGCTTTTTAACTTCATCGCAAGTAAATTGGGCAGATATAGAAAATTGTGTTGAGTTTTTATCGAAAGAAATGCCTGCTATTTAAAATCGATGACAATTGTTTGTTTGAAGGAATTAGAAGACTGAATGTATACTTAAATTCTAATAAATTGAAATAATATAAAATCAGCATTCTGGAATTGATCAAAGTTGGAAGGAAATAGTTAACCATTTCAAAAATGAACACTTTCCATATGATAATTCAGTTATTTTTGTTGAATTGACTTTGTGCTGCCCTGGAACTAATGCAGCAGTTGAAAGAGTTTTTCAGTTGGTAATGATTTTTGGGCAAGTGAGAAATATCAAGATTGAATGCTGATATTTTAGCTGCAATACTTACCGTGAAATTTAGTATGAAGGATATATTTTCCTCCGAAATTTCCAGTGGATTAGAAAATAATATATTGACAAAAAACTATTCAAGGGCAAAATACTCGTTGAAATAAATAATTAAAAGGAATGCAAACGTAATTGGCGTATTTTTATTTGAATTAACAAAATGTTTCATATATTTACGTTATAACTTTTTCTTAAGTTTTTCGCACTCGAGCGTCCCCCTTTTCAATGTAAAAAAACTGGTCACCTTAATAGAGATGATACTTGACTCATTAAAAATCCACGATGCCTGCAATAGAAACTCTCAAATGAAAAATATTTAAAGCATTTTTTTCCGAACAATTCTAGTGGCCGCAATAGCTTAGTGGAGTGTCATCGGTTGGAATCCTGGTGCCACTAAAGTTTCCTCGTGCCGAGTGGATCCTTCACGTTAAATTTGTCAAGGCTTAATGTCCTTCCATTGGTGTGATAGCTAGGAGCAGGAGGTTCCAGCTCAGGTGTCATCCTTTTTCACTTGATCCCGATTCAAAATTATGAGGTCAGTCCGTGTTGCTTTGTACTACGATGTTAATATAACTCTCGCTCCGAACAGTTCTATTTGATATGCAGATGAAAATAGTATTCTCAGAAAATATAGATGTAACTACGTTATTGATCAATTCAGAAACAAAATATTAAAGCGAAATAATAGAAAAGAAAATGTTATTGTTCACTGGAAGAATATACAGTCCAACCTCTATATAACGAACCTCTAGATTGTGAATTTTTTTTATATAGCGAACTTTTTCCTGGAATCTTACACATTTCACGATTTTCTTCGTAAAATAGCCTCTCTATAGTGGAGTGCATTTTCTATAGAACGAACTTTTTCTTTTGTGATTCAATTTTTGTTCTCCCTTTTTTTAAAGTATATTTCTGAAAAAATTTCAAGTTATTCTCTCTTTAACACATTTTATTGTGGTCATTAATCTTGAACTGGCTTTATTAGATCTTAATTCGTCGAGAGCAATAGAGTTCTGGGCGTTTCATCCAAGAAGTGTAACCTTTAACCCCCATTGCCCAGTTTACTAGAAACATCTTCGATATCCTCTTTCACCCTCAGTGGAGTTATCCCATGTCCCCTTGTTCTAATTATAGAATAATGTATGCTTAATATCTCTCTCTCTTGTATGCTTTAAATTATAAAATTTCCTTAAAATTCATTAATTTTAGCATAAAATTATTTTCTTAATATTGAAAAGACAGTGAATTCTTCGACATTCTTTTTTCTTGTCTTCCTTGCAATTTTTCTTTCTTTTTTGATGGGTAAGATATATAAAATAAACATAAATTAATTTTAAAGAAAGGTGTGAATAATTACTTTTTTAATATATAGTGTTTATGAATTTAAAATTTGTTTTATGTGGTTTTTATAAAGCATATTAAAAGATGAACCTCTATCTAACGAATTTTTCATATAATGAAATATTTTTCGGGATTTAGCGACTTCGTTATATAGAGGTCTGATTGTATATCCTAAATTTCGTTATTGAGCACATGTGTTACCCTGTATGAAGTCCGGTTTTTTTTTTTAAAAGAATGTCTACATTTTCTTTTATTAATTTATGAATAACCTCAAATCTGAGAATATATGTAAATATTAATATTTATTGAAGCTTAAATATTTCTACATAAGCGTAGTTGAAGAATAAGTTATTAATTTTGATAAGTTAAGTAGATTTTATTGGAAATAATCATCTTTTATGATCCTGTTTTTAACGTTGAAAGACAAACATTCATTTAAAGATCATTTTTCCTATACATGGATGAAACAAAAAAAGTTATTGGAGAAAAATATGCGTTTCAACTTGTAATTTTTTTCTTAATCCATATTACTTCTCTAATGTTTATTAACTTATTGTAAAGCTCAGCTAGAGGTTGCTTGATTGATTGATTTCTCCTATTAGAACAAACCAAACTATTTTTGGAAAATTTCTGAAAATAAAGATTTTTTACGATTTATTATAATTGTTGCACTGAGAAGCTACACGGCTAATAACAACGCACTTCTTAATTTGAAACCAAGGTCAAATGATGAGGAAAGATGTCTTAAATATCCAAGAAGAAAAAGAAGTTTGCTAAAGATTTAAAGTCTAGATCTCTTTAAAAAAGGATAACATATTTTTTTTATTTCCAATGGGGCTGTGGATTAATATTTACCATTGCATACCTAGTACATTCCTCGGGAGTTGGTATCACTTTTAATACCAACTCCCAGGGCACCATATAAGTGGAATACCAATCACCGCAATGTAATTTTGACGCCTAGTTTCCACCCCAGATGAAGCATCTGTGCTCTAACGATGCGAAATGGTACCAGGAATTTTATTTTGCCGTGAGCACACAAGTTAAACAGGCACTCTAGGGATCTTTAACATACCGCATTAACATACGACATGGACGATGTCGATTTTCTGCATCATGAAAATCCGCTGATTTGGGGACTTGGGCCGGAGATGAACCCGCAATCTTAAGCGTACATGACCAGCGACAAACCAACAACGCCAACAAGTCGCCCCAGCCAAAATGATAACATAAAACTAAAATTTGAATCAGGTTTATATCCTAATTTCTGTAAGAAATGAACTGTAAAATCGAAAACAGTTTGTGATAAAGATAAATTATTGTTAAGTGAAAACCACAGTTAAATTAAAATGAACGAATAAATATGGATGAGGCATTATCAAAATTAGGTGTTTGTATTCTTGCTCTTGCACGCTTAGGTTACCCTCATAATTTTGAGCTATGGTCATTGATTCAATCAGGACTCGAATGAATGATTGAATATTAACGTCACACTGTTCAGTTACACGAGGGCTTTTGGCGACGGACCACGTAATTTTGAAAAATGGTCAAGTGAAGTGGACGACAACTGTGTGATCTGGCACCCCCTCTCCTAACTACCACACCACACCAACGGGAGGATGTTTGAGCCCTCGACAGATTTAACGTGCATCGCTGCCCTACACGGCGGATCTTTAGTGGTAGTGGGCTCGAACTCGTGACAAGGCCAGCCACGATCCGATACTTTGACCACTCGGCTACCGCGGCCACGAATCAGGACTCGAACCCACGTCTCTAGTGCATTCAAACCGACAACTTGGTTGTGCTGAATTTAAAACTGTATATATGTACATATTACATAATAACGATTCTTTTTTAAAACGATTTTCTAAAACGAAAGTTGTTTCATTTGCTTTATATTATTTCATCACCTCTTTCGAACGATTGTGATGTTGAGGGGTCGAAACGAGAAACATCCTTGCCTGCACCCCTCATAACAAAAAGAGAGAGGGAAAAAAAGATTTGTGCAGAGTTTTTATGCTTTCCAAGGCCACTGAGTAGCGCGGTTTTGTTTGATGTTCCTCATCCTCATTGCAATCATCGTCCACTTGAATGTTTTGTACAATTGCCTTGTACTTGTATTTCAGCGACAATATCTCCTCGAGTTGGTGTGTCAGAAAAGATTCCATTACTGTTGACAGATGCGGGGCTTTCAAACTCCTATCTCTCTCCTTTCCAAGTTGAGATTCTTTCCCTCTCAGGATGAACAGTTTAAAAAAGGAGGCGGAAAATCATTTGGGCAGTAGTGGGGAGCCAACTTAATAATCGTTATTATTAGACCAATACGTAAAATTAGAACAAATTACATAGAATTTACGTTTTTTTTTAAAAAATGCTCATATTTTTAATAAAGGTTGCATTTGGTTTGAATCAGTAGTGCACTCAGGAATTTTTCAAGGGGGTCGAAAGTTCACCATTCTTGTATCATGCTCCTTTTGATTTTGTCGATTTTTGGGAACAAAACACAGTAAAAAACTAATTATTGAATAAATAATTAGCATTAATTAATAAAATTAATTATTAATAACAAATACTTAATTAAATTTTACGTACTATATAAGAATTATAATTAATCGGAAAAAAAAATCAAGGGCTTTGGAGGGAAGGGTCGGACCCCCAGAATCCCCCTCTTGTGTGCACCACTGGTTTGAATTTTTAAAATAATATTGTATTAGAATAGGATTAAAAGTACAGGCGTGGGAACTCGCAACAGTCAAATAACGAAAACGACCCTTGGGCTGGTGCCTCAGCTAAATTTCATATCATCCCATGAGAGAACTTTTAGGTCCAGTTCAACACTGAACGCTTCATAAAAATTGCACACAATGGGGGGAGGGGCTTCCCCATAGCCCTTGATTTTTTTTTTCGATTGATTATAATCCTATGTACATAGTAAGTAAAATTTAATTCAATGTTTGTTATTAATAATTGATTATATTAATTAAGGCTAATTATGTATTGTATAATTAATTTTTTGCTGTTTTTGTTTCCAAAAATCGATAAAATCAAAAGAATATGTTGAGTGGCGCGTATTGGAGCATGATACCGAGAATGGTGGACTTTCGATCCTGGAACCCCGTTGAAAAATTCATGTGAGCGCCACTGATTGCCCATATGAATATTTAGTAGAGTCAGGACTTAAACTTTTGACAAATTTAACATTACCACTCACAAGTCTCAGCGGTGTGTTAAAGAAATTAGAAATTAATATAAATTTTATTTAGATCATTGAAAAAATAGGTCAAGTTTTTATCATTTAAGGTCATCTTCACCTGATGTCAATTGGCGTAGAGTGAAAGTTAGGAGACTGTAACGAACTCTAGACCCGTTCTGAAACTCTAGGGGGCAACGCGGACTGATCCGAAGCACTGCGCCTGCGCGAGTGCCACGCCAGCATCTTTCAGGGATTACCTCTCGACGAGAGGTCGTTTTTGCTCCGTCCGTGAGCGTAGTGAGGAGATTTGGAGAGAGTGATTTTCTCTCGACGAGTGAGGCTGTATCTTTGCTCCACCAGTGAGCGTAGTTTGGATTTGTGAAATCTACAAGCGAGTTTTCAGTTTTGCATCTGCCGGAGGCAGATGGGTTGGATGCCACATCGACCCATTTATTTGCTTTATCTCTATAAGTGTCATCAACTCGGGTTATTTACGATTTTTACTTAAAATATGTACAAAATGTAAATTTTTGGTGTATGTGTGTGTCCTATGTCTTCGTGTGTAAATAAACGATAAAGAAAAAATCATTCACGAGTCATCATTCAATGCTAGGACATTACAAGACTTAGGCGCCTACTTAGGTATCTTTCTCATTACTTGGTCGTGAGTACGAGGGCCTTCTCTAATAGCTTTTGTGTTCCTTCTAAGCAAGTGTTGTGTTAATGAACCATCCTAATTAATCAACCGATATGGATTGAATTTTTTAATTGAGGTAGCACTTATAGAAACAACACGGTATTGGTGCCGGACTTCATAATCTTGAACCACGATCAAGTGTCGCCTACTGTTAATTATAATTTATTGATTGATTATGAGCGTTGCACTCTGAAACACATGGGAGTTATTGGTGACGAATTTTATAATTTTGAGCCACGGTTATGTGATAGGATGATATCCGAGCTGTGGCATCTGCTTCTCAAAAATTCTACACCACGTCATTGAGAAGACTTTTGAGCCTCTACAGTCTCACTATACGACGGGTTTTTAGAAGTATGCTTGGTGTGAAAAATTCTGAACTAAACTGAGAATACATTTTGAGGGGAAAAAAATTTTACTTTTCATATCAGGACTATGTAACAAAAAAATACATTCATTAACTAAACAAAAATTAGAATATATATAGAGAGAGAAATATTGTATAAATACTCAATTTTTGACATCAACATGGAAATTTAAAAATCAGCTTAGCACTATGGATTTGGATAGCGGTTCTCAAAGTTTTTTCGATTCGTGGCACCCTTTTTGAACTAACGTTTTCTCATGGCACCCTACCCGAGTCGAAGTACTACTATATATAATAAAAAGCACTTTTACAAAATTTCGTGGCTCCACTGCGAAAAAGCCGTAGCTCCTCAGGGCGCCGCGGCGCATAGTATAGGAACCTCTGGTATAAGAGAGGAAGTAAGGAACATATAATATACTACAAGGAACAGATTGACTCAAACATCGATTGAATGATTGTTTACTGACGTCAAACTACGAAACAACGCAAGATCTAGTGACAACAAACCTCTTATAATTTTTAAACACGTTCAATTGAAAGAGAACCTCGACAGATTTAACTTGTATCATCTCTACTACATGGTGGGTCTTAAGTGACTTGACTAAAACCTATGAATTGACTGTTGTAGCGCCGGCAACGACCATAACAACGCGGTTACTATAGGTGCATAAAGATATATGAAACAAAATTAAAAATCAGGGTTTACCGTGAAATATACGAAGAAACAATAGAAGTAGCTTTGAAATAGATTAACGATTTAAATAAAAATATAAAAAAAGGTTAAGAAAGAAGGTTAAATATCAGTATTTTTGATTCAATCTTGACAGTTAAAGAAAAACACGTGCAAAGAAAAAAAAATTGAAGAATATAGTGTATTTATACTAAAGAATTAAATTTAAAGTATTTATATATAGTCAATGTTAAAATGAAATATTTCATTATGATGTCGATTAATTCAATCCTTTATTTTGTGATTATCTGTGCGAAATGCACATTCCTATTAAGATTTGTTCCATCTATTCTGTATTACAACTAAACAAAAAAAATATCGATATATTTCACTTAATATTGAAAACTCTTTTAAAAAAACGACCATTTTAAAACCTTTTTCGTTCGATTAAATTAAAATATTTTTAAAAAAATATATCAATCGCTACATATCTGATACAGAAATTATAACTCATAAAAGTATCGTTATTTAAGTTACTTAATAGCAGTAAAATTTCTGATAAAGTGTGTGAAAAACGTTTACAACGTTTACATTTTATTAAAGAGGAAAATAAAAGATATTTATCAAACTATCAAAAAATTTATTTAAAATGCGTTATTCTTACATTTTTTTAACTGTAATATTTCTCCCACTGAAACATCCATCAAAAAGTGAGTCCAGTTTTCACAGCATTTTTCTCAATTTAGTTTCGGTAAAAAATATTTTAAGCTAAAAAAAAATTAGATTTAGGGATAGGTGTATCTACGCAATTTATTTTACAATGCATATATAAAGAATTTTATTTTCGAACACAACTAAGCGAATAGTATATATTAAAATATCTTTTGTAGTTATCTTTTCAAATTTTATTAGTGAAATTTATTCCAAAAGTTTCTTGGTTGAATAATTCTAATCATTTTTATTTAAAGAGATTTTTTTTAAAAGCATCTTTCTTTAAAATGTTTCCTTTTTAATAAACGATTCAGAAGTCTTGAAATATTCATAAGTAAAATAGAATCTACATTATCTCACTAAAACTACTAAATATTTTTTTAAAATTCCTGAAGTTTCGAGCTAAAATTTAAATCTAAAACATAACTGTAATAGCTTTGCTCTTAATTTCTAAATTTAAATTTGGAATTTTATTGAGTGAAAAGAAGAATTTTAACAAATGCTGGAGAGGTAAGGGGGTATAAGCAACATACTAACATCAAAGCCTTTTAACTTTTAAATTTTACTTTGATCTTTAATTTATGTGTAAAATTTTGAAGTTAGATTTTATTTTTTTTCATTAATATCTTACGTTTCTTTCAGTTTTTTTTTTAAATCAGAATTTTGTAACAAAGAAAACAAGAATTATATTTTACTCATTTCTTTCATTTATATGAAAATGAATTTAAAAGCATAAAATATTTAATATTAAAAAATATATATTTGTAAAAATGTCTTCTTTAAAAATGTCTTAAAATTATCTTAAAAATAAATAAATATATATAAATCGAAAAATTAAATTAGCTTAAAAGTATAAATTTAAAATATTATATACATATTTATAAGAAACGTTTAATTTATTTTCCAAAAGAAAATAAGAACAAAAATAAAGTTAATCATACAATGCTTCCATTATTAAAAAAAAGTGTGAGAAAAACCGCTTTTCTACACGTTGTCAGATAAATGTTGATTCGGCAGATACACAATGACCTAACTTTAGGAATTTATTTTAATTGATTGAAATAATGAAGTGCAGGAAAATTCTCACACATTAAAGCATTGAAAATGATAAAAATAAAAATTGGAGACAAGCTAAAGTAATTAATAGTTACGCACTTCAGAAACAATAAATCAAATTTTCAATTCCGGCCTTTAATTTTTAGTTGATAATCAACTTTTAAGGTCATCGAGAATAAAATATTCCCATTTGTGGGAAAGTACTGGAAGATATTTATTGGTATATTTATTTCTTTGTAATACTCCGATAAAAATAGAGAATAGGTTATTTTTATTTTTTTCTTCTTACTTTTCTATCATTAAAATACAAATTCATGTTTGGGAATTTGAAAAACTTGAAAAGTGTTCCCATTCAACTGTAAACACTGGAGGTTCTTAAAAAAGAACATGCTTTGACCGTGTGAGGTTTTTAAAACGAACTTTTGAGTTTTTCTAATACCAAGAATGTGTGTGTGTGTGTGAAAGAATTTAGAAAAATACTTCACTTAATGTGACGTTTGAATAAATAGAAATCAGATCCATCATTATTATCAAAAATATTTCAACAATGGAGAAAAATTTCAGAGAGGAAAGAAATATAGATGTTCAATCTATAGATTTAAAAAACAAGGGGAAACTTCTCTTCAGTATTATAAATAAATAGCTACTTTTTTAATGGTGTTTTCATCATCACTTAAACTCATCTTAAACAATTTTGAGAAATATGTAATAATGATTGATAAAAATTACAGTAAAAAGAAATATTAAGATGTAAGAAAAGGCAAATATCCTTTGGAATAAAAATGCGCGAAAGATTATGTATTTAAGTTTCAGTTACAGAAACCCAGTCTTCGTTTCAACTATTTTAATTCTGTAAAAAAGAAAAAGAAAATAAAGTAATTGTTCGGACAACTAATTACTTATCAAGTGTTTCTTTAATCTTATGTCGGTTTATTTTATTTCTTTCTTGAAATAGTGAGAATATCTTCCGGAAAAATGGACTTCTTTCGGTAGCACCAAATGATTACAGCATATCTTTTTGGCAAAGAAATATCATAAATCTTTTAATAGTTTTCAAAGCAACATTTGATATATCAGTTCTCAATATAATATTAATTCTTCAAAAAATTTGGATTCCTGTTTATAAATTTTAATTAAAAAGAATAAATAAAGCAATTCGTCTAAAAAATAGGCATTGCAGTTAAAATTTAACTTTGCTATTTAAGCGTTACTCTGTATATTCAAATAAAATTTAGCTTATTAAATATCCTGAAAACATTTCAACAAGGCGAAATTTTTTCCCATATTTCTTGATTTTTGAATATATATAAATATATCCTTATAAATCCTTTATAAATAATATCCTTATAAATCTTTTATAAATAATATCCCTTATAAATTTTCATAATAAACTGGGCTGAACTGAAACATTTATGTATTGTGATACAATCTTCCAATGCATTTCATCAACAAATAATTAAGAAATGATGTAAAATTCTGTAAGGCAATTAAATAATCTATAATTTTTCCATCGTAATTGCTTCAGCCTTAACCTCGGCCATGCAAATTTCCCAATGCATTTGTTTTCCTCTACTGTGTTACCTGCTGACCTATCAAGTAAATGAATCGAGAAAAAGAAAATCAAGACATTTTCGAGGGATAGCAGAGAAAGTGACTGGATGATTTATAATGATGTGGTTTCCAAGGCACATTTCTTCCAAGAATCCACACACACTAGAGGAGCGTCAGGAAATTGTAGGAGTACGCAGGCGTTTGCTGTTCGTGGGTAGGTATGTTCTTTATGGGGTTGGATGGGTTGGAAAGGGTTAAGAAACCCCTTTTCCTCTGGTGAACCGGAAATAACAATTTTTCTCAGAAACACGCCCCTCTTAGACCAACTCTTTTCAAAGGGCGTGGACCATAACACCATGAAGAATTCCAACAACTAGTCAGTGGTCATGGGCATTTTTGACTAGTTCAAAAGCTTTTCTAAGAAACTTTTTGCAGCTTTTGTTTGAAACATGAAAGGTTATTTCACCAGCCCATTCCGTGAGGTATGCGTGTTTGATTTTCGTGCTTTTAGAGATCTGGATGCTTTCTATCTGTTTCTGTTTTTTCCCCCTGGTGAATATTTCCTTGTTTTTTTCCACATGCGAAGGCTAAGGGTGACACACGCCATGTCGCCCCCGCAAAATTCTAAAAATGAATTATTGTGACCTGCTTTGATTTTCTTTCCGTGGAATTCGCTTCCTTTTCAACCTGTTGAAAAGGATTTAGAATTCAAGTCTTTCTCTTGTTTTGTAATTTGTGCGCGCAGTTCAGACTAAGTACGTTTCTTACATTTTAGCGCATTTTATTTTATTTTATTTAGTGCAGGCAACCAATAACGCTCCTCAGCATTAATAAGTACACTGAGGTATGAACAAAAAAGGAATGTGTCAAGCCATGGAGTAATTATTATTGCTCGTAAGACTGAACTCGGTTGGTTGTAATGACCTTGCTAGTTCGTATACTTAACTAAGACTTATGATATTGATGCACGTTTTAGAAGAAAAAAAAAGGCCACGTCTTTTCTAAAAACATGTGAGATTTTCTTTGCTTCAAATTAAGACAAGTTGTAGTACTAGTTCTTCTTGCGGATAGATTTAAAAAATAAAACTCAACAATGCAGAGGGTGTGAGGTTTGATATTAATTGAATTAATAGACTGTATTGTTGGAATTGAGGTATAATTTTATCCTTTGAAATTCAATAGGTTGACTTGTAGACCACACACAAAAATTTTAAGCACAAAATCCCCATTTTAAATTTATTTATTCGAATTGTATTGATTTCTAAACATAAACTACACACTGAATCTCATACGGGAACTTTTTGATACAGAACCAAACCTCAATTGAATAATGCACGACGTATGAGAGTTACAGCAATGATTCTCAACCACTGTGCCGCGGCACTTTTGTATGTCCTCAAATTCTTGAAGTGTGCCGCCAAGTTTTTTTAAAACTGTTAAATATACTCTGAGAAAAAAAAAATAAAAAATCCTTAACCGAATCATTTGGCTTGTTTTATAGAAATAAACTATTCATAAAATTGTTATTGACTATTTGACAACTCTAGAGGAGAGAGAGTTATTCATTACTTCTCAAATTTAAATGTGAAAAAATTTGATTGGTTCGTAATCCATTTGTGATAACGGACACATCTATATATGAATTAACTTGGAGTGAAGAGGTAGAACTTATTTCGTTCTCTGTAATAATCGAGATTTAATTTCAAAACATTCGGAAGAGTCGGTTCATTTTGAATTAAAATTAGAGGTGTTATCCTATAATAGAAAAAAGCTTTAAAAATATTGTTACAATTTTGTACATCTTATTTGTGTGAATTCAGATTTTCAGCATTAATAAATATAAAAATGAAAAAAAAAAAAAATTGAATTTTTTTGTAGATGATGAAATGAGAGTGGCATCATTCTTACGACCAAATACGAACGAAATTATCAAAACTCATCACTCTCAAATTTCGCATTAAATGTATTCTTATAATTAATTCGCAATTAATTACTCAAAAAACATTTTGTTGTCTTTGTCATGCATATTATTTTATTTAACTTAGAAAATTATTATCATACACTATTTTACATAGGGTATTATAGATATGTAAAATTCTTTTAAGCTTCTTTCATTGTTAGTGTGTCGTAAAATTTTGAAATAACTAAAAGTGTACCGCAAAAAAAAAAAAAAAGGTTGAGAATTACTGAGTTACAGACACATGACTTTGAATAAAACAGCCACAGAATTAAACTAGAATACTAACTCCACACCAGTGCCGATTTATCCATTGGGAGCTTGGGGTGGGCGCCCATGGGCCCGAATAAGCTAGAATTAACCAGATATTTTCTGGTTATAAATTTCGATCCTTCAGTACTAAGGGGGCCGTTAGATCTTTTGTGCCTAGGGCCCGAAATGAGGTTAAATCAGCACTGCCCCACATCATTTAATTACATCTATCTTCTTTTACACACACCAACTGTGAGATTACGACTGAGTATAAATATCTAATACATGCCAAAAAACCATTCTCAGAGTTTTGAATGGTGCCCTATTCAATTACACCAGTGTTTCTTAAACTTTTTTCATATTTGCAACCCAATTTCAGTCATAATTTTCATCGCCCCCCTCACACAGCAACAATGTATTAAATGCAATAATAATATACTTCGACGCTAAAGCTACAATGTTATCAATACATGTATTATATTTTGTATATGACAAGCCCATGGAAGTCACTAGTAATTACTAAACTTACTTTTAATTTAGTATTGATAAATCAATTATTAAATACTATTTGCCGCGGTGATACATTTATAAGTATCTTATATCAGTGTGAATATGTATTTTATTTTTTATTATGTCAGAATGTATTTTGTTTTGCTTCCTTTCGGTAAATTAATAATTATTTTAAATCTTTTCTTTTGAACTTTTCGATATGCTCGTGCCCCTCACGTAGGGTCATCATGCTCCCGAAGGGGGCTCGCCCCACAGTTTTAAGAAACGATGTAGTACGCAAATCGGGATGGGCACAGTAGGCCCTGGCCCTCATGGGCCATTGCGCCACTGAGTTTGAGTCTGAGAAGTACACAAATTACAAATTCAAAAATGACGAAACCACGCGATGACTTTAATGATATTTACGTTTCGAAATAGAGAGATACCGCTGACACAAAAATACTGAAACACAGAATTCGATTCATTTCATAATCAAGCGAATAATATACACTGAAATTTTTTTTAATGACGACCTGCGGCCAACTTAGTGGGCAAAACGTCGTATTCAAAAATTTTAAGTATTTTTCTTTTTAAATGATGGCTTTCTTTTCATAATCTTTTACCATCGAATATCAATTTATTCAAAAAAGATTCATAATTTTGCTACAAAGAACGAACGAAAGTACGATCTCCAAAAATACACTATACCGTTATGTGAACGTAATATGCTCCATAACTATGAGTAGTTTCACCTTTTTTCTCTGCGTGGTAAGAAAGAAAAAAAAAAAGGGAGGGGAAAAAAATCTCGCAAAATATTCCTACAATTATTTAATTCCGTGTTAAAAATAATGCCACGGATATTGCTCACGGTACAGGTATAATTTATAAAAATTTTGATGTAAACATTCGAATTTACAGCCTTTCTTAAAAAAATTTCGGTCTATCTATATTGGGTACCGAAATGTATATTAAAATAGTACAAAAATAAATAAATAAATAAATAAAAATAAAACCAGAAAAATTTGCGTTAAGCAAGTAATTTAGAAACTGGTTTGGAAATGACTTTCAATGAAAGTTGACAAAATGAGTTATTAAGATCAAAAGATCTCTTCTTTTTATTCTTTTAAATGAGAAAAAGCGACCAATTTTATTTGACTGTATTATTTTATTACAAAATTAATCAAATTTTTCCTGGATTTATTTTATACACGCAATGGTCATACAAGGTAATGCTGCGTAAAACACTCTAATTTACTAGTATTCAAGCGTATTATGTATAGAATTGCAACATCTATATAAGAGACACACACAACATCTATATACCTCCGAAGATGAAGAAAAATAGAAAGTAAAAGGTAAGTATAAATTGATACTTGGGGAGGATTAAAATTATGTCTCTAAGGATATATAATAGAGGATCGCTAAGGTATCCTGAAGGTGTGTCACTCATATTTAACAAAGGCAGTAAACGTTATCGGAAGAAAGAAATATGATTCAGGACGTAAATCCCGTATTTACCTTAAGAAAGTAAATACGTGAGGAATAATCAATTCGGAGACTTTAAAAATCTAAGAGCCGAAAAAGATTAATTTGATTATTTTGTACTACAGCAGCGAGATTTTTGTAACTGGAGAGCAGTACGACAAATGTAGATGTCTTTTGAAAATATTTATAACATCTTTAATTAAATTTCTTTTGAAAAATTCTAATGCACAATAGGTTGTACATATCAAAATTAAGCTCCCTTTTTAAAAGATTATATGAGTATATTAAAATGCAGTGTCTTCAAACTTTTTCAACTCACGGAACCCCTAGAACTTGAAGGTGCTTTTGTGGAACACCTACAAATAGAAAATGTTTTCGTGGAGCCCCATTCCATACACGTACTTCGAAGTATATATCTAAAAATGATATTTAAAGTTGTGAAGTCCCCGCCGATGGGGACACCCGTTCTACACAATCCATGCGACCTGTGTTTGTGGGGAGGAACGAAGCACTACTAAAGTCATTCATACTAAAATCTGTTTATTAAGATCATAGTTTAAACACAATACAACAACAAGAAGAATCTAAGGAGGATGATCAAGAATGAGAAGACGCAACACGTATTACCTATCAATAGCACAACTAACCACTGAATCTAACTTTATAGATTAAA
Source organism: Trichonephila inaurata madagascariensis (assembly GCA_019973955.1). Classification (NCBI taxonomy): domain Eukaryota; kingdom Metazoa; phylum Arthropoda; class Arachnida; order Araneae; family Nephilidae; genus Trichonephila; species Trichonephila inaurata. The sequence goes on from BMAV01011264.1 coordinate 329,972, forward strand.
TACTATCTCAATAGTAAATACTTTATACTTAAAATTTAATTTATCAAGCTTACCGCTATATCCTAGATAAACAGCTACGGTCCTTATAACTTCTGTTCTGGCTTTAATTCGGCTATACTCCATTGGGCTCAGACCCACTTTTGGTTAATCTTCACCGGCACTGTTAGGCTAATTCCCAGACTAAGGATTCCTCCTCTAGACTATATTTCACATCACCTTGCGACAACCTTTCTACTTAGCGACTACGCGAATGCTAAACTTCCCATATATATATGATTCCTAATTTACATATACACGTTCTTCTTCTTGAGTAGGTTGGAAAGAATTGCCATTCTGGCTCCAAAGAAATCCCAAGAGGACAGTTAATTGAAATCGCGATGAAAGCCCCGTCACAAAGTATATCAACAGGTTATAGACACTTTATGTAAAGGCAATTAAAAAAAGTATTGCATTTATTATTAAAAAATTCTAATCTAATTTTTTAAATATAATGTACTCATTAATAATATTAATTTGTGATTCAAGTATCACCTACCCATACATTATATTTAGAAACTGCGATATATCCTAATATTTTTTACACAAATTGTCGAAGTCTAGGTCTATTGAGATTAAATGTAATCACATTGTATCCTGAGTTTAATTTATTTTTATATTTTGTTTTTGAAGCCACTTACACTGAGAAATATATTTGACTTAAACACAATGTTCTGAATGGCATCAAAATGTTTATAGCCGTGTGAGATATCCCGTGTATTTTATATTAGAGAGAGAATTTGCAACCTAAAATTTAGAAGCTGTTCTTGCTTATAAATTTAGATTTTAATATCAACTCTGTTGATATGTTGCTCCCTTTCTTTCATTATGGGTGTAGTTTTTCACAAATGTAAAAAGGTGTATTTTCCATTAAAAAACTAATTAGTTTTGCAAGACATTGTGCAAACTAACGAGTATAAAATTATCTCGTGGAATCCGAGATAGTAAACAATAGAATATTTACAATCTAGTAGGAAGTATATACTTATAAAGATAAAACGCGAGCGCGTTTTAATATTCTGTTATTATATAATGATAAAAGTTTATAAGAAGTGTTGTAAAATAAAGTTATCTATAAATAAAATTTTCAGTTTTAATGAATGGGGGGAGGTTTGGATACTTGAAACCCATATAAACTTCATAGAGAACGTGAATCCATTTTGCATACATGTTTATTTCTCGTCATTTTTTTTATTGTGACTCGTGGAACCCCAAGGTTCCATGGAACACAGTTTGAAGGCCACTATTATAATGAATCAACATATATACCTACACATCAATACACACATAACAAATTAAAATATGCATACGCACAAATAAAGGGCTTCTATTTTAAATGTTCTTTTGCGGATATGTAACATATCAGTTTTATTTATGTTAATAAAGAAATCATGTAAAAATCATTCTTTTATTATAGTTTAACATTTATTTATTATTTTTTATCGTTAGGATTTAATTGTGCCACGGGATTTAAACTTATGTCTCAAATGTACCGTTGTAGCGGATTAGAATTGGATCTGAATTCAGCAGACATGATCGCAGTTTAATATAATTTTTTATTCTGTTAAAAAAATATCCAAAATGTTTATATACTATGATCGGGGGATTAACAAACTGAACCCTATATAACTGACCTTTAAATGAAGCTTCCGCTGAGCTAAGTTTGAAGAATGCACTACTTACTATCTTCAAATAAGTTTACTCAAGTCCTTTTAAGCCAATCTCTTTGTTAGACTATTAATAATAGCTTCAAAACCTTTACTTTTCTATCGCTCATATCAAACAACGTCATAAATAACCTCAGAGGTCTGTTAAGGAAAATGCGTGTGAGAACCTACTACAATGAACCTGCAATTTTGAAACCTAGAAAAACAATATATTAGGGCGACACAGCGTGCTTTATAATCATTAATAATTTTATTAGCTATTAACATAAACATTTTTTTAAAAATATTCCTTTGTGAATTTTAGGAAGATTTACATTTAAAAGACGAGATCTTGATGTCAAATTCTTCATTTCTACAATTAATACAATTCTGTATAGTTAGTAATGCGTGTTATCATCATGTTGTACTAAAACTAATTAAATACTCCTAAAACCCCATCCCATTTAAAGTTATATGCTATTTTTTTTATTATTTCGTTATAATTTTGTAATTGAAACATATTAAAAAATTATTCTTTTTATTACAAAATATCAACTATATGGCTCAACATTTTGCTAATGATATAAATCTTTAGGTGGAATATTCTGTACTATGAAAGTCTTATTTTTTGTGATTTGCCATTAAATGTTTCTAATTATACCTCAAAATATTTCAGCTTGAATGCACGATTTTTCTATTTTATATTTCACGATGAGAGCGAGAGAATATTTTTTATTTTATATTTGTGAATTTTTTAATATCATCCATTTTAAGAGAATTACTTTAATAAGCTATGGGAGACTTAATTGTTATGAAATACTGAACATTTATAATACTGAGTTTTTGGGCAAAGGTTTAAAGTGAAATGATATAGAATAAATACGTTTTTAAGTTTTTTTTAGTATAAATTAATCAATTGATTGACTTATTTATGTACTTATGTACTCTTAATGCATAACGCATAGAATATGTTTAATGAATCAAATACATAAGCTACTCTCAGCTTCACTTTTTCCTGTTCTAGAAACTCAATTCAGTGTAAAAATAAATTTGAGTTTAATAAGAAATTTAGTAAATACTGAATGAAAGAGACTAAATTGTTTTTCATAATTTTGACTCTTTGGGAAAGTAGAATTAAATTTAATATCTGATTTAAAAGCGTTTTTCGTGAATACTATAATTTCAACTACTTTCGTTTAATTAATGTAAAGATGGGGCGTATCTACCACCGTATCGATGATACGGGGCCCCAACATGTGGAAGCAAAAATTGTTATATGTTAAGAGGTCCCAAAAAAGGCACACAAGGATTTTTTGATACAGGGCCCTCAAGACTAGCTACGCCAGTGTGTAAAGAATATATTTTTACATACGTAAATACCAATTTACATATCCAACTCTTTTTACTAAATACTTCAATTTTTTCTTTAACTTTTCGTCATTTTTAGTGTGATACTATATGAAGTGTACAACGCTTTTTACGTTTTGATTGCTATGTTCTGACAACGCCTGTGAAACAAATCTTTTCTTAAAAAAATTTTTTTTCTTTGCAAATGATACACAAAAATTTAATTTAAAACATCAACCGATTTTTAACGCCAGTCACAACAAATAGATACACCACTTCAGTATTTGGATTGCTACACTTTGAATTACACACCCTCCCTCAAATTAGCAGATGATAACCGAGGGCTGCCGTCTTGAGGGGAGTGGTCCTTCTATTCCTCACCCTCTTCCTCTTCCTTTCTCCGATAGGAACACCCCCTCCCCTCCCCTTGACTTTAACAAAGGCGTGATCATCAGAGTAAGCCGTATTTGATAATAGCGGCAGGAAGCTGCTTCAAAGGAAGTCTATTGTGAAACTAATACTACACCCCATCCCCCCATCTAACCTGTATTAAATACAACAATATTACTTCTTATGATATATTGCTTCTGTACTGTAGAAAGTATGTCCGTAGACTACTTAACTATCATCCGCATTTGAGGGACACATTGTTATTTATTTTATTAAAGGGAAGTATTTATTGAACACTTTTTTTTTCCTAGTGCCATTTACCTATTTCCCCCTCCCCTCCCCTTTTTTTGTTTGTTATGCAATATTTTCTTTTCCTAAGCCTTTTAGTAGGTTTTATGGCAAATTTGATTTGACCCAACCTAGTACCGTTGGAGGGGATTTGTTTATAAGGGATTGTGGACTTTTCCGGGTGGAGACCGTGTAACAAAACAATGGGAAAAGGGGGTTCCCACCGTGATAAGAGATCGGAAGTTTTTTATTTTTTTTTAACGTTGTTTTGGATATAGAAGGATAGCGAGATCAAGAAAACGAAACCGAAACTACGATTTTGAAAAGTGGACGAAAAATGTTTTTTAAGACTGGAACTTAATGGATGCGTGTGTTATCATTCTTTAATTTTGTTTTGCTTTTTTTCCTTATTTTCTCCCCGCTTCAATTCAAATTCTTAGACTAAACTGAGAGAGAGAGAGAAATATGTATTCTATAAAAACAACAAAACTAAAATGCACCGACGTACATATTCGTCTCGCTAAACCGGTATTTTAAGTGCCCCGGATATATACGTCGTTATGAAATACGATTCTTTTCTTTGCGCTGCTGTTAAATCAATGGGCTCAATTCATGATGTCACATGATAAAAACAAAACACGTGTTTTTCATTGAATTCAAAACAAACATTAAACTAATTGTACTTGTTGTTCTATTTGTAAAACTCAGATAAAATTTCAGATTTCATATTTGGGTAAAAATGTTTGAATGTTAGGAAAAAAAATTTCTTCAAAAAGATTTTTTAAAATTAAACAAACATCGTATTTTATGCTTATACTTTTAAATAAAATGCATTTTGTATACAATGTACTTTTTAAGAGAAGGTTTCTGCAAAGAGCAAAACTTGGCAACACCGGAGCGCGTGAAATGATTAGCTGGAAACACATGATAGTTTTTATCATCTGACTATGACGTCACATCATTTTTTGAATTGATTGGCTAAAATCACGTGGCTTTCACTATTATGTGACTATGACGTCACATGAATTGAGCTCATTAATCCGAAGGCTATGTAATGTAATAAAATGATTTTGACAGTGGTTGCTAAGGATTTATTTATTTCAGAGAAAAATTTGCTTATATGAGCCATTCCCCCCCAATACACCGCATACTCGTGCCTGTGTGAAAAACAGTGGCACTGGGGAATGAATTGCGTAACTTTTAATCTACAGTTAAGAGGTTAACAGAGGATTGATTTTTTCCAAATGCCCATATATTTCTTGGCAATTCATAAAAAGATTTCGTGTTCTTAATTGAACGAAAACACGGTTCATTTTGTTTCTTTTTTTCTCACTAATTTCGCATTTACTTCTCTTATAAACATATGCAACAGAATATAATAATATTAATTAGATTTGTGGGAATACACACGAATAACAGTACTAATTTTATTACACGTCATGATCGTTATCTGTTTAAAAAAAAATCGCTCGTTCTCTTCACTGATTAAATATTACAGTTGCTATCAAACCTGCCACCAGATTGCAGGCTTTTCGTACACAGATTTGCATTTGATGAGCAGCTATCCGGTACTTCATCAGCAATTATCATTCCTGCACCAAATGGTGAATTACGCAATCATTTATTGATTGCCCAGTGATTGAGTTATTGATAAATTTTTCCTATCCGTGTTTACTTAAGAGTTATCATTTCCTAAAATACCAAAATGATGATACCTTAACGACATTTTGATGATAATGATGTGAGTTTTTTTTCACTTATCTATTAGTTCGTACAGAGTGAAGAATTATTCCCGCTAATTTTATTTTTTTTAAATAACCATTAATCTACTTTCAGAATTTTTTTTAAACGAATTACTTTTTGAAATTTATTGAATGTTTTTAGAATGAAAAATATAAAAACTGCATATAAAAATGCATGAAATTGTTAACATGACTGGTAATTTTTTTTAAAAATTGGTTGATTTTAAGGAAATTTAAGCCCATTTAAACTAAAACGGGTACACTGTATAAAAAACTTCTAATGAAGTTACCTTGAATTTGTTAATACACTACATAAAAAATGAACCAAAATCTAAGAAATATTGATACGGAGGAAAAAAATTCACGCTATTATACATTCTAATATGAACATTTTTGCAATTTTTTCAACTTTTCTTTATTTAAATGATTCTAAATGAAAAAATATTTAACCTAATTCAAAATATATGTGGGTTATTTTATTTAAAAAAAAAACATACAAAACGTTTTTATGAAATTTCATAACATTATCTTAATTTTTTGTTAAATTTTTTGCAAGTGGTAAAGAGTTTCTTTCAAAAACATAATTTTGAGAAAAACTCTTTTAATGTTTTTATTAGTGAAAAAACTTTACAATATTGTTTTAAATTTACCATGACATATCAGACCTTCCTTTTCTTCTTGCTTTTCTTCTTGCCTTGCGTTTTTTTCTTTTTTAATTTTATAAAGGGTTATGAGAATGTCTTTTTGTATCTTTGATTCGTCGATAATCATAGAGTTTTAATGCACGAATCATATAGTTACCCCCATTTAACAGAAACTTTTTTTTATTTCCTTCTATAAGCCAATAACATCTTCATTAAACTGGAGAACAGCTTTGTAAGCATCTAATTGTAAAGTTAGCAGATCACCAGTTTTGTTTCGGAATTATGTTCCACAGAACACCATTGAAATTCTCATTGGCATTTTGTGTCACACACCATGTAAACGCTTTTTAGAAAGTTTTTGAGTTTCTTAGAAAGGTTTATGTTGTATGGTTTCATAATATTTATATTTCGTGGGAGTCCATAATCTTTTACGGTGAGTATTTTATCAAGTGCTTTTGTTCTCTGAAATTTGCACCAACCTGTTCCACTGTCCATATATATATTTTTTTAAATACCGGAATAGCAGGGGTAAAACGCAACAATAACTGCACTCTGATTGCTTTTGAAATTGTTTATGTCATTGTGACTTTCTGTTTCGGAATAACTTAACAGTTTGTCAATTAAATTCTTCGTTAAATTTCTCCTTACTTTTTGGGTTGACTTTTTTAACTTTCACAGATGATTTTCAACCTTTCTCTGTTCTTGCTTAATACATTCCAGTTTATTAACTGCATTAGGGCCATTCGTATTTTTTACAGATTCATGGGCTTTGTAATCTTAGTCACCATAATGACCCGTACTGTAATTTCCGAAGATCTTCTGATTGCTCAAATACGTGATCTGCTCCGACAGTCTCCATGCTTGAAGCAGAATCTTTGGGATTGTAACAAACATGTGAATTAGAAGTAACACCTGGATTGTTTGCCGTGTTAGGACACATCCTACAGAAATGTGATATTATTTCGATGTCCAATACCTTTCCAGTATCAAAGGGTATGAAACTAACACAACATTGTATGACATGTAGCTATGTTTCTGACAAGTCCTATCCATCAACACTCCACAGCACCTTACTATTTCTTTTGATGGAATTTTTCCCCCTAACCTCATTTGTTACAATTTTCATGCACTGTATAAAAACTTCAGATACAGCCTGCTGAATTTTCCACTTTTGATTTCGAAAAGCTGTTTCGGAAAGAAAAGGCAAGTCTTATAGTACGAACAGTTTATTTCCAGCATTATAATCTTTTCCAATTCTTCTTTAAACGGAAACAAAAAAACGTATTAAGCTTAAATTTAATTTAGTTGATTTTTTCAGATGAGGCAAATTGATTTTTAAAAGAATCACAGTTCTTACATTTTAAAAAAAAGCTTGAGTGTATATTCCAAAACCTTGAATCCTCTGTCAAACTGAGTTCCTCATGTGGGCAAACTGAACAACACAGTACTGCAAACATAGATATTAATGCCTTGATATCAAATGTTCGATACAGAAATACCTCTCTACAAATTACAGAGACATTCTTTTTTTTTCTAAAATATTGTCATTCAGGCTAAATTTCAAAGCATTATTTTTCACCTCATTATTGCTTACAGCAGGTGTGCCATTTTCAGATAGAGCATTTTCATTACACGTGTCTTTGTATGCTAATTTCCTTTCAATTTTCGCTTTTTTGGGTGAAATTTGTTGCCATGACCCATATTTATAAAGCTTTGAAAAGGTTTCAAGTGAAAATTTAATGGAAAATATAAATTATCTATATAAAAAGGGACTAAAAAAATCGCCGGCCAAAACACACGCTATCATGTAACCAGACTCTTTTGTGTTACCAATTTTCAGCCAAAAAATAGCTACACTTATAGCAAAGTAGTGGCTGAAACACTAGAAAAAATATTGAAATATTATTTGTAAATTACAAAAAGAGAAAAACTATAGAAACTGAGTAAAAAATTGCAATTTTATGCAAATTCTTGTTTCAATATTCTGTTTTCAGTTCACTTTTGCAACAGATGATGTATTTTTAGAAATAACTATAGCTTTTTTTTATACTTCACGTAAATTGATAAGAAAAACTGGTTTGGAAGGAAAACTAAACGATTTTTAAATAAAAGCAATTGTCTCGCGGATAGCAAAAAAAGGCATTTTAAATGAAGGTACACGGTCATCATAAATTTATTCAGTGGTTACATCCATACACATTTTCAGGTACTCTAAACTTTCTTCACAGAGCATCTCTTCAATATTAATTTACAAATACTTCCTTTATGATCTCTAGATCAGTGAGTGAAGGTTTATCAATGTCGCAACTATAAAGCCACACGAGGGCTACTGACGACCGATCTAGTAAATTTGAACCTTGGTCACACAAGTGACGCGATCACCCGTTTTATCTACCCGTTTAATAGGAATTCTATATTAACTGCAATTTTAGTTTTCGAAAAAGTGCCACAATGTCAAATTTTTGTAGTGTGCAGGCGCAATATTGCATCTTCCAGCAGATCTGATAACTTGTTTGCAAAGAGTAAAATCATGTGATTTAAAACAGTCAGGAAGTTTTGTAGGTTAAAACAAGCGAAGGGCTTATAGACTGTAAAAAGCGAGAATGGTTTTATTTGGCTTAAGCTTCGTTCGAGAGTGTATTACCTTGATGATTCGTGAAAGTCTTCTTGTGCAATGTTCCGTCTGTAAAGTATCATCGTTAATAAATAAATGTGTCAATACGCCTTCCTGAATAAATCTTTTCGGACATAGGTACGTTAAAATGATATCGTAAGAAATCCATGACCTTTCCACACACACACAAATGTATCATTGCCATCATTTATTTGTTTCATTTTTATGTGTTTCTACTCTCTAATCTCTCTTTTATGTATTTTTGCATAATATATATATATATATATATATAAATATGCTTTTTTTTAAAGTTGGCTGAATGAAGTTCATAGGTTACCAGAGTATTGTTTTCTTCTCATAAATGAAAATATTTTAGTAAAAGGTTGTGTTTAGAAATCCATGATCTAGAACAGAATTCTATAGAACAGAAATACCAAATATTGCTTACCTTTCATGCTTTTTTGTACAATGAACAACTTATCTTCTACACAAAATTATTTGAAATTCGAATCCCATTTTGACTATATTTTTTGTTTTGTTTTAGTTTTTAACAATATGCAGACATTTTTTTTTTTTTGTTCATTACTGTGTCATTGCGACAGTCCCTCTTTTACCTGAAATTGCGTACTTTAGGTGCAGATAGTATTGAAGAGTATTTCGAAAATAATAAATTGGGCTAAAAGCTGGGCTTTTATTTTTTCTTATAAGTGCAATGAACTTACTTTATAGCTTATTTTCAATGGATTGCCAGTGACACACACAAGTGGAAGAGGTGGGGTGGGGGCTCCCGGTTCCGGACCCCTAAAGCCCTTGATTTTTTTTCCGATTGATTATAATTCTATGTTTTTCGTACGTGAAGACCCAGTAGTCGAGTGGTATCATATCGCGCTTCCTCACCACAGGTCAAATTTCTATTCCCGGGCTGGGCAAGGTCGACTCAGCCTTTCATCCCTACTGCAGTGCGTCAATAAATGAGTACCAAGCTTGCATGGGGCATCACTGTGGGTCTCGCTTCAGACTGACCACCTGATCGAGACATCTGCTCATGCACCTCAGCGCCCAACTGTCACGTATATTGGGATAGGCCCAGTAGGCCCTGGCCCTCATGGGCTGTTGCGTCACTGAATATGAGTGTGACTTTATATAGTTCGTAAAATTTAATAAGGTATTAGTAATAATTTTATTATATAATGATAATTGTTCATTCAATAATTAATTTTTTATTTTTTTTGTTCCCGAAAATTGACAAAATCAAAAGATTACGTTAGGCGGCGTATTGTAGCATATTTCAAATTTTAAATTAAAAGCTAAAATATAATTTTTTCAATCATATTTTGGAAGTAGAATAAACAAAATTATTGCGTTTTTAAAATAATGATTTGGAATTAAGGACAAATGTTAGATTGCTGTAAAGTGTTAGTTAAAAATAATAAATCATCATTCATATAGTAAGAAAACATAAACATAATCATCATTCATGTAATAAGAAGTTACGAAGCTTCTTCGAATCCTACATTCGATTATTTTATAGCAATAGCAATGTCAGGAACTCATTATTGAAACCGAAATACAAATAAATAAAATAAAATAAAGTGCAATTCACACACACACACACAATTCTCTTTACAAAAAATAACATTCGTTGATTTATACAATTGAAATATTTTTCTTATATTGTATGAAAAGTTAAAACCATACTTAAAATAATTTCTTGGAAGTACAAAGATTCATAACTGCCATTGAAGTAATTAAATAAAATAAAATGCGTCTAACGTATCAAAGTTATAGCAGTGTGCGGAATGACAAATAAACAAGTGTATTGTGTGAAATCTTAAGTTACACGCATGACATTTTCCTCCCACGTTATAAAAAAATTAAGATTATGTGCATTTGGTTTATAAAGTAAAACATATTCAAAATTTGATTTCTTTTAGAAAAAATAATACCACAATAAATAACAGACTTGTTAATTCCGTTAACAAGTCGGTTTTTATGAGAAGTGTTTTATAAATAAAATGTTATCACAATTTGCATGAATTATTAATTAATGTAATTAATAAAACTTTTTTTTTTTGCTATATATCATTCATATTGATTGGAAACTGCTATTTATCTGTATTATGTTGAGGGGATACGGGGAACCATAATGTATAGAATTTATGAAAAAAATTAATTAGAAAATTACTGTGCTCAAGCATTATCAGTGTTTTTCTTCTTCTTTCAAGGAACTAGTTTCTCATTCTGGATTACATTAATTTTTAAAAGCCTATTTTTGTTGTATTCTTGTACTACGGGATTTAAAATTTTGTTCTTTATTGTACACAGTAAAAAAAAATCGCTCTCATTTTCTTGACATTTATAATAATTTATTTAAAAATTTGGAATTAAAATGGTGCCAGATTTTTTTTTATTCAAAAAAAAAAAATTGCTTACTTCAAAGTTTAAAAAAATATATATATTTTTTCCACCCTATTGACAGCTCATTTTAAAAATCTATATTCCATTCTTTGTTTTATATTTAATTGTTAATATACTCTTTTATGAAATACTATCTTTTTTTAATATTAAATCAAAAGGTAAATTTTGTTAGCGTAAAATGCTAAGAAGAAAGTCCTTCAAAAACACATTTGTATAGTTCGAACTAAAAATCATTTGAACTGAATTTCACGGAGATTCAAAAAATACCATAAAATCCGACGTATAACGCGCACTTTTAACACAAAAAATGATATCGTAATTTAAGAGTGCGCCTTATACACCGAGTATAAATATGTGAGCTTTAAAAATAATAATAAATAAAAAAAATGAACGTATATAGAAAAAGTTAGTCTTCTACGTATATCGAAATTTTGTTTATTATAAAAATAAATGACATTACTTATGATCCTACAGGGTTGTAGTTCCAGAGGTATGCTGTTTTTTTTTTTCTTAAGCTGACAATAATACCTCAAATAAATGACTTCAAAACATAAGAGCATTGCGCACCACGCACATTTCAGGTTTTTTTGTAAAAAAGGAAGTGCACGTTACATGGTGAATATACTTAAAAATTTTAAATTGCTGCTTGAAAGTATAGGTGCGCGTCATACGCCGGTACACCATGTTTTAGCATTTTGAGTTCCACGACCCCTTAAGAATCTCAAAACCATTTCCCCTTCACCAAAATATTTTACCAGCTACTTTAAAAAAAACAAAAAAAACATTAAATTCTTATTAGGTTATGGGATTGTAGGCGTTCTTTGGCAGTAAGAATGTACTACCAAAGCAAGCACAGGATGAGTTTTCTAGTTCTAGTGACCCTAGTGCTTAAGACGTATTTTAAGTTACAAAATATATCCGGCATTTGCAACTGTTTGGTTCCGCAGAACTAATATAGAGCGTGGTTTCGTGCAGTGCAGTGGATTTGCAGACAGAGAGCACGTGGCTTGAACGGAAAACATTTTTCAAAGCGAAGCCAGGGATGGATTTCCAGCTTATTTGTTTATGATCCTCCACTTCCTCTGCCACTCGTCATCCTAGCACAAGGTCGCCCTCTGCCAATTAGGCACACGCGCGCACCACAAACCTTTTCGCTCTCATACAGTTGTTGTCTTTTTCCTTAATCCACATGGAAAAATAACTGAATTCCTTAAATATTTATGACAGGGAATAATAATCTCAAGAAAATTTTCGCCTCCATTACTTAATCCCAAAATCTACTCTATATATTCTAAGTATTATTTTTTGCACAGAATATTTTGATAAAATATCCAATACGTAATACTTTTACGCCTCTTTCAGTCATTTTTCTTTTATGTTTGATTCCAATGTTATTTTTTGCATTCTTCCTTAATCCGGGTGGGGAAAGGAACATAAATAATAACTTATAGTTGATTTCATTTCACTGAAGTATCTAGTCTTGAATGGGCCCTATATCAGAATTCCTTGGGGTCTTTTTTTTGAGGACCTTCAACATATTACAATTATTTACTTAAATAGGTTGGGTCTCCTGTAGATTGGGGGCCCGTATCAATGATACGGTGGTAGCTACGCCCTTGTTTCATTCTAAATATTTCTTTGTGGATAATATTCGTGATAAGTATCTCCTATAAAAAAATTAATCTTTGCTCGATAATATATTATAGAGTATTTGAACAAATATTTTAATAAAATGGACGAATTTTACAATTGGAAAAATCCCAAATGCACACACACCTATCCTAAAGAGCTGATTCATTTAAAGTAGTTGTGGGGATTTGATAAAACTTTTCCTTATTAAAGATATTTCATTTTATAGATACATTATAGTATTAAACGGTATGTTCTAGAGTAGCACCAAGGCTATTAGCAATGGACCTCTTAAATCCAATTTATACACACACACACACATTTCTTCCTTCATTCACACGTATAACATTCATAGAAACAAATAAAATAAAACTGCGAAATAAACCATTAATATAGAGACACATTTAAAATAAAAAAATTGGACACATCTTATTTTAGTACAATAAATTATAAATGTATTGAAAATTTCAAGTCAAAATTTTCCTTATAAAAAATATGGCATTGTGTTTATTTGTTTATGTTGTGTCTGTTTAGTTATATTTTTGTAATGTTATTTAGTTAGGGTCACGAACTGGTGTTATAATTTATGGATCGTGGTTTCGTGTCCTCATTTCACTAAAGAGGCTTCGTGTCTTGCTTTGAAATTCTTGGGCTCAAAGTCTGCAATTTGCGTGCTGTGGAAGGTTAAGAGAGGGGATGACAGCTCAGGTGTCATCTTTGTCACTTAAGGTATCCGACTATGTTCGGAACCATGATTTTGTAAAAGCGTGTAAATGGATAATATTTATGATATTTAGTGTCACTTAGATTAGAAAATGTATATAAAATTGCTTTAAGAATAGTATTACAATAAAAAATTATTTAAGTACAATACTTTGACAAAAAATGAACATAGAATGACCCATTTTCAAAATATTCTCCTTTTGTGGAAAATGCTTCTATTATAATAATATTTTGTCTGTATATAGCTCAGACCTCTCTACGGAGGCTCAACTAGAATTTTTGAAATATATAACTTAGAAGTGGCTTTATTCATATTTTACGACAACAGAGGGGAGCAATTTTAAGAGAAAAACGCTGATAATTATTTCAATTGGTGGTAGCTCTGAAAATAATGTGAATTTTTCGAAAATCCTAGTTCAGACTCTGGAGAAGATATATTATCATTTTAGAAGCATTTTTTATAAAAAGAGAGCATTTTGAGAAAAAGATTATTCTTAGTTAATTTTTTGCCAAAATATTGTTTTTAAATAATTTTTTTTTGTCAAAATGTCCTAAAACAATTTTATACATGTATTCTAATCTAAGTGACACTAAATATTATGAAAATTATACATTTATGCGCTTTTTTAAAATCACGGTTTCGAACGTAGTCGGATACCTTAAGTGAGGTTCAAAATGACGAAATCCGTCCTTAATAGCCATCGTATTGCTGAAAAATGCAACACGTTAAAAATAATCGAATCAAATAATAAGCACCCACTTAGTACATGCATATTCTTTTTATTTCAAAATCAATTCAGAAATTATTAATTTATGATTTTAGTGGTAATATATAATTCTTATAATGATCTAAAATAATTATATTATTTATGGTTTTTATCTGTTTAATGTTTCATATTTTAGTATAATTTTATTCTAGGACTATTTTTGGCTAAACAAATTTTAAAACATTTATATTTTCTAATTTTTCTTTCCGTTTCCGTTTGTATATATATAATCTATTTTTAGATTTTTAATTTGTGTTGCTCTCTTTATTTCAATCAAAGTTCTTGATTCACGTAAATACGATCTGAAGGGGAAAAAATAATGTTTAGGTTGCAATTTTTGGAAGCTACACTTGAAGAGATAATCAAAATGAAGACGCATTTAAAACTGAATGTTTGAATTTTTTAATTATTTACTTATTCTTATCTCTGTGAAGTCAGCAAATTTAAAGATAACAGAAGTGGAAATTTTCCTCACAATTAGCACAAAATGGATCGATTGCATAGATTATATTCCAGGTTAAAGGAAATATTTTTCCTCATTACATAACCTTGAGGTTTATTAAATAAGATTTAAAAGATGTTCTTACTTTTTATAATTTTCCTTCAAAAATTCTCCTTGAAAACTGATGCGCTTACATTTTATAGTGGCTTTTTGATTTGTCTGAACTCAGTTTTCATACAATTTGTCTCTCTAGAAAATTTTAACACTTTTGATATATGGCCGTGAAAAATAATTAATACAAATATTCATGCAATTAAAAACAATTGCAAAAGAGAAAAAATTAATTCCTAAATTTTCATAAAAAGAAAACCAAATCAGAGTTTTAACAAGTATGCTGAAGATCCAACTGAACTAAAGTTGTAGGAGGTTTTGGTGGGACCGTTGAATATTTTATCTGATTTTATCTGATGTATTCCGAGAAAACAAAATGCGATATATGTTGGGGAAAAAAATTAACTACGTATCTAGGGAAATTCGAACGTTTCTGTCTCTCTCATATAAAACACAGTTTATAACCTTGAACTTAAAAAATAAACCAATAACTCTTTAAGAAAATATCCCATTTTTGCGAGGTGTTAATAGAGTTGTTGAATTCGAGGATCAGTGGTGGATAGGCATGAAGTAGAATTTTATTTTTTGCTGAAGGTTCTCTTGGGAAAAGGGGAGGCTTTATCAGCTGTATTTCCTTCTCATAGATGAAATATTAAGAGAGTGATAATATCCTTGGTATAATAATTTTGTTGAATAAACGTCTTGCGCCATTGGAAGAATTACGATATGAGCTTTTTAAGGTATCCGACTACGTTCGGAACCGTGATTTTAAAAAAGCGCATAAATGGATAATTTTCATGATATTTAGTGTCACTTAGATTAGAATACATGTATAAAAGTGTTTTAAGGACATTATGACGGAAAAAAAAAGTATTTAAATACAATATTTTGGCAAAAAATTAACTTAGAATAACCTTTTTGCAAAACGTTCTCCTTTTATAAAAAATGCTTCAATAATAACAATATTTTGTGTGTGTGCTTATATAAAGTAAAGACTTCTCCAGAGAGTCTGACCTAGGAGTTTTGAAAAATTCACATTATTTTCAGAGTTACAACCCATTGAAATAATTATCGGCGTTTTATTCTTAAAATTTTCCCCCTCTGTTGTCGTAAAACATGAATAAATCCACTTCTAAGTTATATATTTCAAAAATTCTAGTTCAACCTCTGTACAGAGGTCTGAGATTTATACAGGCAAAATATTATTATAATAGAAGCATTTTTCATAAAAGGAGAATGTTTTGAAAATTAGTCATTCTATGTTCCTTTTTTGTCAAAATATTGTACTTAAATAATTTTTTATTGTAATAATATTCTTAAAACAATTTTATATACGTTTTCTAATCTAAGTGACACTAAATATCATAAATATTATCTATTTATGCGCTTTTGCAAAATCACGGTTTCGAACGTAGTAGGATACCTTAAACGTAGAAAAAAAACTGGAATTGATTGAGTGACTGTGTGATGATGATTGGGAGGCATACGGTCAGCAGAGTTCAAATTGAGCCAAAGTTCGAGTCCACTAATGACGTCATGGGAAATAAAGGGCTTCTGTACATTATATACAACTGAGTCTCAAGATCATCCCATGGTGTGGTAGTTAAGACAGCAAGGTATGCCTGAATGTCACCCTCGTCAATCGTCAATCACCCTTACAAATTACAATTTTGAAGTCTGTCACCAAAAGCACCCGAACCTATGATACATCACTTTCGAGCCCGTTTTTCTGCCTAACTACTCACATCTAACTGCTGCCTGAGTGATTATTAATGTTGCATTTAAAAGCAACGTAATTACTATTGGTGACGGTCCTTATAATTCTGAACCGCGGTCGAATGATGTGGTAGACACTGTGATATGGTCCCCCTTTGGTGACCATATCTTTGATTGTCAGCGTGAATTAGAGGTGTGGGATTCTCAAAATGATTAGACATTTTAAATGCTTAATATGACTTTATTAAGAATATAACTTAAACCTCTAACAATTTAGATAAATTTATATAAATGAGAGAATCTATAATGATCAATCACACAAAAATAGTTAAACCGGATCGCGTAACTTAGACCACTTTATCTAAATAATTATATTATCCGCCTACTCTCAATTCTGATAATATTACAAGTCCTAATATCAAATAATCAGTCCTACCTTAATCCAAACTAAGATTCAATCATTGTACTGAGACGTCTGGGCGCGCGTGCAATGGTATGCACCTTGTAGTAATGGTTAGATATCCCGGTAACTTTACGATAGGCCTTCAAATCACGTTCGTATCTCTTCCAAACATAACTTTCCCTAAATTGCCATACTGCTTACTGAAACTTCTGTTCTTTTAAAAGCTATCTTATTTGCATTTCATATTCACATTTCGCTTCTTGGATTTTGGTTGGAAAAGAGTTGCCATTAATCTTGGCCGTCAAAGAACCCAGAGGTTATGTTACAGAAAAGACGCGTGAGCCCGTCACAACACTTGAACAGGCATTTCACTCTCAAAACTCCCATCACTCCAATAAGAGAACTTTGAGCTTTGTCGAATTTAACATACATGCGCCCTGTACACAGCGAATCTTAAGAGGCACTAGACAGGAGCTTATAACTACACAGAAACAACATTAATAATGTTCGTGACTAAGGACCTCGGCCCCCACACACACGACCACCGCTCGATGGTTATTGAAACCAAACTTTCACTACGTGACATTGAAAATGCTACATCAAGAAGTGGCTAGAAAATTATGAGCAAATTTCAGGGTAGGTGCACCTCATTAAGTAATGTAAATGATGTCAAATTCGTATCGATCCAAACCGTTATCCGTAGGTAATTGCTAGTGGCCTGCACTTATGACGTTAAGAAGATTACAACTGTTCCCACAACGCAGACAACTGCGCTTTTGATGGTGATCAGCTAAAGCAAAGAGAACGGTGGAATGGCTACCTTTGTCTAATATTAAAGATATATAAAAATTTAAAACCAATATTAATATCATTTTCTGATGTCAATAGCGTATCGAAAGCAACATATATATTTTAATATTCTATTAATATCTGTTTGAAGTAATTCATTTTTCCCCAAACACAAATGACTCATTTTGTAATCTATTTCTACTGCCTCATGAGTAAACTTTGTAAATTAAAATGAAAATTTTTATATTTGCTGAATATTTCTTAATTTTTCAGAAGCAGTAGGATAAATGGGTATGAGTGTATTATAAATATACGTACTTATAATAGCTAGTTTAAGAAAAGTATTGCAAGATTGAATTTCTGATCTTTCTCATTAGATCGAAGTAATCGAAAAAAAGAGTCTTCGCAAGTAATACAACATATTAGTCACATGTCCTCACATATAAAAATTTGAATACTGCGTCTGTATTTTTATTTTAGTATTGAATTCATCATTACACCATAAAGCAATATAGACAAATATCTAGTTCTGAGTAACTTTTTTGAAAGATTGGCTGATTTTTTACTTAACTTTACAATCTGAAACGACTCGATGGCTTTTGGTGACGAACTTCGTAATTTTTATCCGTGGTCAAGTGACGAGAAGGAAACCTTAGCATCATTCCTATCCAAATTTTCAGGCCAATGTAAGGGCTGTTAGTCTAGACAGATTTAGCGTGCAAAAACTTCGTTGCACGACGGTTCTTTACCAGGACCCGTAATTTTTCTCGAGCTTTACTTTTAAATTTCTGTATTTTCTTACAAACTATAACCATTTTGCTGGTTAGTAACGATTTCTTTCTTCTATTTCTCTCTCTCTTTTTTATAAACTACGTGAGACTGCTGAGGAGATCAAAATAAAATTTAGTTTTCTTGAGTTTGATGTCAAAGGAGAATGGTCCAAGCCTCTCATTAACTAACAAGTAACAACTCCCAGAATTTTCGTTACGATGCTCTTTGAAATAAAATCTCCAGCTTTTTTCAATAGATTCCAAAAACTAGGCTATCGTGATACAATATTTGATTTGGTAAAAAACAATAATTCATTTTGATATTATAAACTTTACGTTTACAGACGGAATTTTATCCATAATTCAAAACTGTGATAAAAAATAAGAGACTCAAGATAACAATATATTTTTTTTCAGAAAGAAAAAAATTCGGTATTGATATATTATTCTTCAGTAATATATTGAGAATAGAGCATTTTTCAAATATATACAAAGGTTCCTGCAAAAAAACCCGGACAAACAATTTTTTATGTAACTTTATAAAAAATTAAGAAATTAACAAAATTAACAAAAAATAATGAGTACACTCGTTCTAATAAATAAATTTAATTGGTTTCAAAGTGACCGCCGTTTGCAGCAATGCAAAGGCGCAAACGCATGCAGAAATTTTCAACAATGAACCTCAAGTCTTTTACTTTTAATATACCCCATTCCCGCAAAAGTGATTGCTTTAGGGAGTCTTTGGAACGGCAGATTGCATCAGACACTGTTTGTCGAAGTTCATTCAGCAAACGAACTGTCGTTTTCCTTGCTGAAACAACTCTAAAATAGCAGACCTTTTGCTCGACATTATCAAAAACATATAAATCAAAGTAAAAACCAAGAAATATATTTAAAAATATTTTATTATTAGAGTGTTAGATAAAGAAACATGAAAACACCAATTAAAAGGAAATTCGTTAAGTATTCTAAGAGGCAAGAAATTTGCCCGAGTGTTTTTGCCGCACCCTGTATATGTTCTATCGATATATAATATAATAGAAATATTTTTTCTTTTTCTATACAGCAACCTAAAAAGGTCGCCAGGTTTTTTTAATCAATGAATACCCTAAATTTTTTTGTAGAAAAAAATTAAATGATTAATTTAGTGTCTGATCTCAGTGTAATAATAAATTAACAGAATAGTTAGATTTTGAAATCATATATGTAAGCTTAGTAAAGGTTGATTTTTAATCTAAGAATATACTCTAAATTTTTAGAAAAAATTAAATGATTAATATTATGTCTGATTACTACGTTGCAATAAATTATCAGAATACAGTAGAACCTTTTTTTGTGTGGTAGATAGGGACCACATAAAAATAACCGCTCAAAAAAATGTTCGAAAATATTTCATTAATTCTTATATATAATAAATAAATTTGTCGAAATACTACAGAATTTTTTTTATGCGGGGGAAAGGGACCGCATAAAAAAAAGTCGCTCTTAAAAAATACGTCAATCATTTACGAAATTTATGAGAAAGTACTTCCATGACAAAATAAATAATTAAATTACACATGGAAAAATTTTAAAAACATTTAGTTTCGCATTGTATACATGCAGAAGTTTTCACAAACACAGAATGCACATACATAATTCACTGCTACTCATCGTATTCCAAAGTGCTCATCTTCTGATGAATTAGTTCAAAATCGCTTTCGTCACTTGAAGATAAAATTTCAACTGATTTATTTTTTGGCACCAAAAAGTAAGAGATAAGTTTTTGCGACGGAGGTCGGTTGGTCAGTTGCTTGTAAACGTCACGATAACCAGATATGCATGATCGAAGCTCTTTGGAATTGGTATCTATTTTAAGAAAATGCTTTTCCTATTTGTTGGAAAGCTGGATCTTTCCATATTCCTTATCCACTCTCAAATAATCCGATTTTTCTGCTCTGTCTTCATAATCCATCAAATTATTAATAATGTCACTGTCATTGAAAGCTTCGTCTTCAATCAAGCGCGGGCTGTTGGCGAGAGTTGAGAGAAAGCAACTGAACGTGCACGGTCGGAAGACTGTTTATAACAAATGAAAAGAGCGTCTTGAAGTGTATATATGTATATTGTGTACAGGCGTAACGTACTCCCCCACAACCCCCGCCTCGCGTGGGAGAGAGCAAGATCTGACTTTTTGAAGGGGGCCCTAACATTCTCGCTGGTACATTGATAGAAAGCATTACAGTGGCGCCAAAGCCATTGAAATTCATATACCGCATAAAAAAGATCGCACAGAAAAAATCGCACAAAACAAATCGCGCAAAAATAAAATTGCATAAAAAAGAACCGCACAGAAACAGGTTCTACTGTAGTTAGGTTTTGAAATCATATATGTAAACATAGTAAAGATTGTAAATGCATACATAATAACTACAAAATCCACGTTAAAACTATTTACCTAAAACAACAGCAAATCAAATTAAATTTGCAAGTAATATTTATAACTTACATAAATTTAATGAAAAAAAAATGAATATACACATAGTTCTCTTCTATTAATTTATTTAACTTACGGTGTAGTTGGAATTTTTGTATCTGACCAGTTACCAAATTGTAGATTTTTCTCTTAATATTGGGTCCGTAAACATTTATTTTGAATAATTTCCTAGTGACTATATTTAAAAATTATCAAATATATACATATAAACTAAAAATAGGGTAACAAGTGAGATAAAATTAATCATAGGATAAAATTCTAACGTTTTTGTAATTACGGAAAAAAATCAAATTTATTACTTTACTTACGCCATAAAAACAAATTATATAGCAATTTTGAAAACAGCGAGAAAATTATGTGTTGTTATATATACAAAACTGACCAACTTCAAATCTAATTCCGTACTTGTAACTATTTTCGTAAATGTCGATCTAAAATGCAATCCCGGTCCCTATTTGAACTTATAAAGTTAAAAATCCTTTTAGTATCCAAGGGAAAATATTATATATTTATTGAATGTTTTTCTAAATTCTATTAGTAAGAAGTATAATAAACAGGTATACGTGTCACATAATCGCGTGAGCTTATATCTAAGTTAAGAGATAATAGTTACTAAATTATTTTTAACTGAAAAAGAGTTCTGTGAATTTGGATTCTATTTTTAATGAAAGACTAACAATATTCTTAATGAAATACCGACGTTTTACCATTGTAAATTTACCATTAGCGAATAAATTGAAATGAATGAAATCTGTTAGCAATAAAAAAATAACGAACGACCTTCTGCAATTGGAGAATAATATTAATTCAATGATTCAAATTGTCAATGAGGACGTTTGAATGTGTGTTTGTTCAACTGCAGTTGGGCGCACTCTTTCAGAGTTATACATAGAGTATAAAATTCTGAAAGTTTACACGAATAAGAAGACCGAGCATGTGTGAATTTTACGTCATTTACACGAAAGACTGACTAAAAATTCGTTCCAAGCAATAATAGTTCTTGATTCCTTTATGTTTATTCTATATTTTATTTCTTAATTTTTTTTTCAATGCTACTAATTAAGGCTGCTTTTGGCTAATGTTAAAAAAACAATGAATAATTTTCATATATAACAGTACTCAACCATTAATATTATATTCTGGCTTCACTATCCTGTAGAGAATCACTTATTTTATCATACTACTCACTTTTATACGAGTTGACACATTTTTTTCTTTTATAAAATGTGTTTCGCATTTTTCCTCCTATAGTATAATGCTAAAGGTGCTATCCCTTTACATGTTAAAAGGAAAAGCTAATTATTTATTATGTATATTCTGAAATTTTAAAAACACTATACTATAAACAAATGCATGAGTTGCAATGACACAAATTTTTATAAAAATTGAAGCAATTTTTCTGTCCAAAAATGTGCTCCACGCTAAGGTCACGCTCTTGTACATATGGCGAAAACAGCCTTAAATCTGGTGTCACCCTTGTACACACTTTTTAAAAATAATAATACTTTGAAGAAGTTTGGTTGAAATTACTTTATTCTCACATACGAATTAACATTATAGCGTCGAATTAGTAACTACAGGTGAATTTGTTTCATTCACCCCTCCCTAAATTTTCATGAAAAGAAATTTAGAATTCTAAGTTTATATTCCTTATAATAATGAGAACTGAGAGTTTCAATTTTCTTTTTAAAATCTGATGTCTTTGTCATGTATTTTAGGATAATATTTTCAACAGGAACTTTTATTGTCTAGATTAACTTACCATTTGTTTTTAAGTCTGTCGTATACTGTAAAGTATGTGTACTATTTATTGCTTAAGACTGCCCGATATCTGACATTATTAACAACTTGTTTTGTAAAAATTCCATTAAAGTAATCAAGATTTTTAAAAACAAAATACTGATTGAAAATAATGGGGAAATCACAGCCTGAAACTTTTCCATATATGTATTATTTTGGAAGCTAGGGATTTTGTATGTTTACTCTCTGACGAGTAAGAAAGTAAATTATATTCAAATACTTTAATTTTTGCTAAGTAAAATTAGAAGCAGGATATATCAAGAAGTACATTGTCAATATCAACATGGTTAATTTGCAATGATATTCAAACTCAATTGAAATTCATATCTGGAGTATTATAACAATAGAATAAATGATACAAAAGCGGTGTTTTTTAAAAAGGGGGAAAAAGGTTTTTTCGTCAATTCGGTGAAAGCCTCGGTCGATTCAACCGTAAATAAGCTGCTATCTAAAAATAACACCTCCACTTTCATTAGGAAGTTAAAGTCACAATAAAAAATATCACGATGACATCTTAGTCCCCACCCAGCGTATTTAAACCTTAACCTACCGCGCGCCTAACGAATTAAACTAAAAACACCATAAATTTTCATCTCCTTTCTCACTACGCACTGCATATCGCTGTAGGAGGCAAGTACCTGGAATTAGATACGACAGAAAGAGATAAATTTTAATGAAATGTGTTGTTTCAACGCAAAATAAACGTTACAAATGTTACATTTACGCAGTGTGGCGCCGCTTTAGTTAGCACGTTGAACTCAGGGAAAACGTCCCTTTTGTACCTGTCGACACGGCCGAGACACTTTAAAATAGATCAGGACCCTACAATTTTTTTTATCCCAGGAAATTAAACAACGCCACCCATGGTTTCTTCGCCTCCAAGGCCGAATCTAAGCGCGTCATATATCACATTTGAAAACGGTAATTTGTAAAGGTAAAGCAAGAAACCTTAAAGATTACCATTCTGATTGTATCGATAGCATCATCTTTAGATGGTTATACGTGGGAGTGTTTTACGTAAATGCTGTAAATAATTTCAACTGTAAATGCAGTAACAATGTTATTAAACATAATAACGATAAAATACATAATTTTCGCATGCAACATCAAGTCCATAACTGATTATTGAAATCGAGCTCACATTTAACAAACAAAAATGATCATTAGATACACTTACAAAAGCCATTTTACATTCAAAGAACAGTAAAACGAAAGACAACAAAGATTGTGCTTCTATTAGATTTCAATTCAACTTATTTATGAGTTTCTAATCATAAGAGTTTTTTCTGAGTTTGAATTTCAAAATTTGAACTTTTATGTTTTAACATCGCTGCTGTGAAATATATTTGCTTATATTACTTTTAATTTCCAGGAGAAAAGCTCCCTCCTTTTTTTGTATATCTACTTCTATTCTCTTAAATATTAATATAGTAGAGTCCTAATGTGGACCGAAGGAAGGTCGAGTTTGTGAAAATGTCAGGTTATCGAGAATGGGATTAAAAAAGAATAAATACGAGTATCTCCTCAGAAAATATTATACAGCACTTGTATGGATTATTTGCTTGAGAATATAACAGAAAATAAACTCCCCAAATACCCTCAAAGGAAAAGTACGTACTTTATGAAGGCATAGAGCATTTACTACATGAAAATGAAAATTAAGGAATACATAGAATACAGTAATTTACTTGATCAGACACACCTCGGAAAGATACTTTATGAAGACATAAAGCTGTCTGTAATGAAAATTAAGTATCCGACTTTGCAAAAACTGGCTACTTTTTTTAAAGAAATGCGTTATGTCCTGTTGTCTTCCGTACTGCACTCTGTGTTTTGCTGCTTCCTCACAAAGATGACGAAGGAACAATAAGTCCATTACCAGCGAAACCTTGTTGTTCAAAATACTGAAGGGTAGTTTCGACAACCTTTAGCACCACATTATGTGATATTTTAGGAGTTTGTACAGTGCCTTCATCCTTTTCTGGCATTTTTTAACTAACTGTGACAACAACAATAATTTCTGCATCGTCGATATTCCTCGGTATCGTTCTTGCAAGTCGAGTTTTTCTACCTGCAAGGGTGTGGCCGAGCTATCCGGACTGCCGGGTTATGAAGAGCCGAGTTTTCTGGATCTAAATAGTCCAATTTGTAATGCGGTGTATAAACATTCTAATATTCTGTGGCCTAGCACATTAATTTTTCAGTCATCAATTCTAATTGAAATATTAGCACCATACAGCAGAATATTAACTTTTCACGCACCCTTCACAAAGAGAGACTTGCTAAATTTGATAAATTCAAACTCGAAAGTAAAAGGGTCATGAATAGCAGAATACTATTACAATACGCCAAAATGGCTGCAAGTACTGGATTTGGCTATCTTTGTCACCAAAAAAACTCTTTGTTGTCCTGTATTCTCACTTTAAGTTAACCCACCTTATGAATGTTCACTACCTTCTCTTGTCTGCACACACAGTCCCAACCCTTTTGGAACTCCTACAGAATGCTTGAAGAATAAGTAAAATGGTTGCAAGAAAAAGATTTATAAATTCAACCCAAAGAAAATAAAAGGGTTATCTGCTTAGTGTGATCCCACAATGAAATGGTTATGTTAAGTTACATTGTATTAACATCGCAACTAGAACTGCACAGTAGGTTACTGGCAATAGTTCAAAACCATTCCCAAAGGAACATACTAAAAGGGAGGAAAAAACAAAAAATTAGAATACTATCTAAATATTGATACTCATCATGCGGCTCTTTATTTAAATAATGACGAAAACTCAGAATATAATTATAAGCTATTAACTACTCAACCTGAGTACAATGGTATAAAATGTCAAATGAATCCTTTTTTTTCTGCTTCTTATTGCTGAAGATAGAATTTTAATCGAAATTTACTTTATTTTTCTTTCGTTTCTGATAGAAATTTCTATTTTGAAATATTCAAATTAATGTGTACATATATGAAACAAAAACGTCTGATATCGTTAAGGAATTTTTACATGAAATTAAAAAAGGTTCAACGCTCCACACCACAGTAGAGGAACACTCAAGTAATAGTCAAAATTAATTAACAAGTTTTATCTTCATAAAGGTTGCCCCTTCCTTTAAAAAAAAAAAGAGAGAGAAAAATGTGCCTTTCAAATAAAACATCCAACATTATTAATTATTTTATAAAATCATTTCTCCCCATCAAAATCAATACTTCTAAATCGTATGTACAAGTAAAAAAAACAAGATACGGAAAATAAAAAAAGACCAGAGTAAATTAAAGGGTAGTCCTTCCCCTCTCAAAAATTAGAAAATACAAACCATTTAAATTATTGAGGAAAATTGAATGCAGAATTTTACATTTTGAAACGCAGTGAGCTCCCGATATTTTACGACAGCTTTGAAAACGGAATTTGAAGTTTCGAAAAAAGGAATTTGCTCTTCTGTGTAGGAAAGGAAATACGCATAAAAGTGATTATAAGAAAACTAGGTCGATGTACAAAGGTAATTTTAAATTTTATCCTATTGCAAGAGGGATGTGAAAGAGTCAAAAACTTCCAGTCATCCATAAGAACTTAGTGCAAGACAAAAAAAAGTATGATGCGGAAGTTAACCTTGGGAAATATCATTAGGATAAC
Source organism: Trichonephila inaurata madagascariensis (assembly GCA_019973955.1). Classification (NCBI taxonomy): domain Eukaryota; kingdom Metazoa; phylum Arthropoda; class Arachnida; order Araneae; family Nephilidae; genus Trichonephila; species Trichonephila inaurata. The sequence continues at coordinate 356,355 of BMAV01011264.1, forward strand.
TAGTAAATGCTCTGTCCTAGACCAGAATCTTAATCCATTTATCAAGATGTGTTTCGAAGATCTGTAAATCTTACATATTGCTAGTAAAAAAATCAACAAAAAAAAAGAAAAAAAAAGAAGAGGTAACATTAGAAAAATTTGCTAGATTGAGTTGGCGCCATATGTCACGGATGGGTAATTTTCACTAGCAGAAAAAATAGCAATTTAAATGGCCTGGATGGCAGCCACTTCTAGTGGTATGAATATTTTCTCAGCATGAAAAAAAATGGATGGTATATCTCTTATATATGGTCAGATTTTAATGTAAGATAAATTTTACTTTTCAGAAACAATGAACATTTTTGGTATGTCAAGATGATTGGTACTTGATTATTTATATTCAAGTGATACATGTAACCATGAAATATATGTAACCTAATCTAGATTGGATCTTTTTAAATAAAATTATTTATAAAGACTACGTTTCAAATTGCCAATTGGTTCAAAGGACTTCAATGCAGCTGCGAAACTGCTGAATTGCTTAGTAATAAAAAAACAAACAAAAACCGGAAAGATTTCTTACAAATTCTGCTTTTCTTTCTGACGCAGAAAAATGAATCGGTGTAGGGAATAGAGAAGTGGTTATAATTTCTAGATAATTTTTTTAATTAATTAAAAAAAAATTTGTCCTGCATATTGAAATAAGACTGAGGGATTCAATAAATTTTTTGTGTAGTTATTAAATTTTGGTATTTAATCCCATTGATGCATAAGTATTATACTCTAAACTCTAAGTTAATATATATCTCTATATATATAAATATACATAGGTAATTTTACTCATGCTAAGAAAATACTGTTTTGGCTATAGTTACTTCTTTCATTAACTGGATTTCTAAAAACTCGGCGCAGAAATCACTCATACGCAGGATATGAAAACCACATACTTCAGAAATTACGTATAGCAACAATAAAATTAGATTTGAAAAGGAAAGGGGAGAGTTCATTTTCATTTCTCGTGGGTAAAATCGCAAGATCTATCACCAGTATCCTATTGTGTGATTTTAGAATAACGTTGTTTAGTTAAATATTGGTTATAAAAATTAACATTTCACTTAAAAAATTGGCTGATAAACATCATCGATTGACTACTTTGTTAAATTTTATCCAGTTCATTTCCCCATTCATTTTGTTTAAATGTTTATAATGAAACATTATAAGGTCAATCCTAAAGGACAACAGTTTTGATCTATGAATCCATATATCTTGCAATCATAGCGTACAGCTGGTCCAGAAACAACATTTGAAGCTATCAGCCGGACGTTTCTTTCATCAGGAGTAAAAGGAGCTCTTACAGAATTTGCCATAACGCAAGTTCACTTGCACTTACTTACGTTGTGGTAAAATCCGTTCCGGAGTAGCAGTAATAACTTTCAATTGCAGTTTAAAAAATTACGATTATATTTTCCCCGCTGAAATCAGACTGTAAAATAATGTCAATGCTCATTCCAAAGTCAATGAACCTGTAAAAAATAATTGAAATCTGGAATCAGAAAAATGAATTGAAAACAGATATTTTCTATCCAAAAGTGAGTTCAAATTTAATGGTCCATGAGTCAGTTATGATTAAGAACAGACTAACTAGTTTCTCTTAAAATCAGCTTATTGTTCAAAATCCAAAAGTAGGGGAGCTATCGTGATGAATATGAAACTAGCTGCTTTTTATCAATTATTTTACTCAAAAATGAATGCTTTCATAAGTAAACAATAGAATCTGATGAAAAAAAAATAGTCTTTAGTCATTAAGAGTTTATCTCTCAGTCACTAAAGTAAACAATTCAAAAATTAAATTCCATTTTGGAGTAGCTATTCTGACTGAAAACTGTTCAAGTGAATTTGTCTGAAAATAAATTGACTGCAGGAATTTAAATGGATTTTGTAAATGACAGAAGTCAGCGCTAAAAATAATTTGAAATAAATGTAAGTAATAAAAGAGAAAAAAAAAATCATAGCAAATTTTGTGTATAAGAATGTGTGTGGGTCTATATTTTATCATTAGATATATCTAAATTCTACTTCAAACAAACTGTAAAAAAAATCACTAAAACTACTATTCCTTAGTTGGAGAACAGGCCTAATTTTGGAAAACACTTTCTCAGTAGAAAAAGATGTTTTTCGGGTGAAAAAAAGTAGTAGTACGTAAATTTAATAAAACGTATAAAAATATATACCGTATTTACTCGAATATAAGCCGCACTTTTTTTCTAATGTTAATGCTACTGAAAATCGGTTGCAGCTTCGAATCGAAGGAACAAAAATTCGATGGATCTGGCAAGTAAAAGCAGTTAAAGGTTCATGTAGAGATTTCAAATTTTATAATATTGGTAAAATAAGTAGTTATTCACTTCTTAATAGTTCTCATTTTAATTTCGTAAAATTGGATATCGATAAACCATTTGACACCATTTTTCACAAAAACTTGTTGAGAATTTGGGGTTCGGCTTAGAATCGATGGCAGCGTAGATCCGAATAAGTACGGTATATATCCGTTTGTGTGTTACACTAAAATTTAAAAAAACCATTAAATATTGAATGTAAAAAAATGGAATGCATTGTTAGCGTGAAAAAATATGTTTGCTGTAATACAATTTCGCGCGTAAGATATTAAACTCTTGACGATAATGAAGCAATATGCTATTAATACGTATAAAATTAAATATTTTTCTCAGCATCCTTCTAATAAAAAGCTCCCTGTTTGGGTAGTCTATGTTGAAGACAGTTTGAAGCGAAATGTGCCACGTGTATTCACGGAGACGGACCATTTGATTCTATTCCATGCACTCGGGGTCTCTGTAGGTAGCACGAGAGCAGTGACGATCCTATAAGAGGTAAAATAGAATGGACGGTAATCTTCTTTCATTCGTAAACAGTTTAGAAGAGGGGAAAGTGAGTGGTTCGGAACGGGGGGGCGAAGGATAACAATGTGCTAAAGCTTTCCGATTCCCCGTTGAATGAGAGGAGAGTTGCACTACTTTTGCATTGGTTATATTTTTATATGTGATTCGCCGTACTCGAGGCAAAATTTATGAATGAGCGATCGAGAGAGAATGAATGGGTGGAAGAGGCAGCGAGGAAGGTATACGACGGATGTCCCAAAAGTGACGCCTGCGAAGAGCACTTTTCTATTGGTGGCCTCCACCATGCAAGGAACGAAGAAAGAAAGAAAAAGGAGGGGGGAAGGGAAGTGAAGGCAAGTCGAGTGAAGAAAAAATTACAAAGGCAAAACAGGAAATGCGCGGGCGACTTCCAGTTACGTCACCTCCACGCTTGCTGTATGCGAGAAGACATTACGCAAAATTAAGGTCACACTTATATCTCCAAATGCACACAACTGTTTCGTCTGGCCTACGTAAAAAGATGAGGGGGAAATAATCGTAATAATAATGAAAAACTCATCAACGGAAAGATTTCAAAAAAAGACCGTCTTTCTATCTGTCCCGCTTTTATTTATTTATTTTTTCATTCCACTCTGTTTCTCGCGTCTTCATTTAAAAAAAAATGTGAAACTCGATCTTTTGCCCATGTGAAGATTGTCTTCATCCTTGTAGTGTCCGTGGGTCTCCATTTACCAAGGATTTATCGCGGGAACTTAACGAATGAGCTAACGTACATCTTCCAGAGATAGTTAATTTCCCACGACGCTGCCAATAATTAGTTTATGCTATAGACACAGTTTTCCTTTTCTAGCTTAGGCAGAGAAGATCGCTCTTTTCGATATATCTAATATAATTTCACAACTAGAGATTTTTCATACTGTTTAAAACTGTTCATTTCACTCTATTTTTCCAATTCATTTTTTATATTTTACGAAACATTTCGACATTAATGAACGAAAAAGCCGCAATTATATTGCATTCCTCATTACACGAATATAATCATATTTACTACGTAATTAACGGTTTAAACATTTTTCTATTTCTCATGGATATATTTTATCATTGTATTCGATTGAATTCTAATGTAATGATAAACGCTGGATTTGTAAAAATGTTTACTAAATGGAATGTATCATTAAATTCAGCAATTCATTAAAAATTTTCTTCTTCAGTTAAACTGGAAAAAAAATGAGATTTTTCCTTGCTTCTTCAGATAATTAAGATTGGAATGTTTTTTAGGAAACGAAGTCTCGAATTTTTATGTAAGAATGAGAAATAAAGTAGCTTAATACTTTCCTTTATATAAATAATTATAAAGCTACAAATATTTTCAAAATTCCTTACCTAAGTCATTTTTATATATATATAACTATCGATTTCTGATATTTGTTTATTTTCAAGCCTTCTGGAGTTATTACTCGTTAAATTGAGGAATGGAAGCGGAGTTTTTCGTTCTTTTACTCTTCATTGAATTGTTACAAAATATCACATGAATATTAGGAATCATACTTTTCTGGATTCTGGAATTCCTCTAATTGAACATGCCAGATTTCGTAACAGGATTTCAAAATGGGGTACCAATCGTCGAAACGAATTATCAAGTAAGGCCATTAAGAACAATAATAATAATTTTTATACAAAATTGATTCTACTTATAAATTTGCTTGTTTTTAAAATTTTGATAACTCGTTAAATATTTATTTCATTTCCTTCTTATTGATTAATTCATTTGTGTCGAAATTTCCTTCTAAATTTCTAGAAATTCTTTCTTGACCTTTTGATAAATAAGCCACACCACTACATGCAAGAAAAACTGTTTACTGTTGCTGAGAAACTTGACCTGTAACATATCATTTCAACCTGAAGAGCATATCATGAAATTGTAAATATAGCTTAATTACAGTAGAACGTCGTTTATCCGAACGTTTATTATCCGGAGCGTCAAATATACGAACTAGTTTTTTCAAAGACCTTGAAACCTATCCGAACCATCGCGTATCCGAACGGTGTCCGGTCCCAATTGATTCAGATAAACGACGTTCTACTGTATTTTTTTAACGCTCGTTTCCGATATTTCTTTTCTATGAAAGATACTTATTATTTTAGAAATTGATTAAGTTTTGCTTTTGTATGGGTTTCTAAAAAACAGCGAATTAATATTCATAAATTTCATATACAGTCGAACCTCTATATTGCGAATTTTTCTATGTAGTGAACATTTTCCTGGAACCAAGAATATTTCACGATTTTCTTCGTAAAATAACCTCCCAATAGCGAATTTCATTTTCTATATAACGAACTTTTTCTCTTGTAATTCAATTTTTTTCTCGCTATTTTAAAATTATTTTTTGAAATTTTGAAGTTATTCTCTTTTAACATAATTTATGGTAGTCATAAATCTTTAACTGGTTTTATTTAGGGCCTAACTCACCAAGAGCAATAGAATTCTGGGCATTTAATCCAAGAAGTGCAACCTTTAACACCCATTGTCCCCCCAGTTCACTGAAAACATCTTCGATATCCCCTTTTACCCTCAGTGGAGTTTCATGTCCTTGAACTAGTCTCCGTTCATTTATATTGTTGGTCAGTCGTACTTGTAACTTCCGTTTATCTTCGCTCAAAAATGTCAAAATGTAACTGCTTGAGGATCAAAGAAAAAAAATTTAATTCTTCAGAAAGTGGATAAACGCGTCAAGAAACTTTTCTTGCGTTTTTTGATGTATAAGATATATAAAATAAACATATATAAATTTTAAAAAAGGTATAAATAATTATTTTTTGAATATACAGTGTTTATGAATTTAAAATTTGTTTTATGTGGTTTATAAATTATATTAAAACATGAACCTCTCTATAACGAATTTTCCATATAACGAACTTTTTTTTTCGGGATTTAGCGACTTCGTTATATAGAGGTCCGATTGTATATATATAACTGATAAGTTAATGAATTTGGGATGAAAAAAGATCATATATTAAGATTAAGGACATTTTTCATAATATTGACCTTTTGCCAAGTGACCACCTCCTTCTCCAAACTTCCACAATGGGCTAGTGGTTATGGTCATGAACTCGTGGCCAGCGTAAAGGGGCTGATGCACGTTAAATTTGTCGAGGCTCAAACTCCTCCCGAGAGTGTGGCGCGGAAGTTCGTAAAGAGGGTAGCAGCTCAGGTGTCCTCGTCACTTGATCATGGTTCATTATTGCAAGGCCCGTCGCCACTAGCCCTCGTGTTGCTTTATAGTACGACATTAATATAATACTCCCTCAGTCACTCCCCATTCCTCTGCGAGAAAACTAAAGTTCAGTTCCATTTACAAGCCCTATCCTTCTATAATTGCCCAGTGGAATCAGGATTCGGACTGGCGAGGCAACTTGAATATCGTGGTCTAACCACTATTTCTTTTCTATCCCGCAATTTTTGAACTCTATTAATACTAGAAAAGATGGACTACTGGAGATTTACCTTGTATTTTGAGTCATAATAAGATGATGTTTATAGCTGATTTATATTTAAGTCTCTAAATCCCCCCGCCTTATTAACTTGAGGAATAAAATAAGAATTAATATGAATAAATCCTTGTAAATCGACATTACGGTTTTTATTAAAATCTAGGAATTGAAACTTGCAATCTCCTTATAATTAAATCAAAACTGTATCAAATAAACTCTGTGGTGGCATTTTAATACTGTATAAAGAAATGTTTAATGTAATTTTTCGATCGATTTAACGATCTCATTAAAATAGATGCAATAGTGAAGAAATATGAAATCCTGTTATAAAAACGAATATAAAAACCCCTTAAAACATTTATTTTTAAATCAACAGTCAATGTTTTGAGTTTACATGAATAAATAAACTCTACATAATAAAATTTTTGTTTTAAATCATACAGAGGGTAAGTATTTTCTCTAGTAATATGTTTGGACTAAGAAAAGTCAACTACATGTTTTAAAAAATAAAGTTAAATATAAACAGACACTCTTAAAAATTATCTGCCACCCTTTAGAGGTGGTCAAGGTAACCTAGTGGTTATGGACACGGAGTCATAGTTGGCGTAAATTTGTCGAGGCTCAAAGTTCTCCCATTTGCGTGGAGTGGAAGTTCGTAGAGGTAATGTCTACCCATTGCCGTCCTCGTTACTTGACCATGGTTCAAAATTACGTGCTCCGTTGCCACACAATAGCCCTCATGTTCCTTTCGTGCGATGCTATTAAAACATTCACTCACGCCATCCTTTAAAACAACAGACCAATAGCTTCTTTCTTTTACGCAAAGCCTGCCTAGTGTGACAGAAATAATCTTTAAGAAACATTAATGCATGTGTGTGTGTGTGATAAATCTGAAAACATGAGCAATAGAATATTTCAGAATTTCTTACAATGTTAAAAAAATCCCCTTAGTATCACCGACAGTCTTAATTGTGGACACACTAACCCTCCCATTGTGTGAAATAACTTAATAATGAATGAATATATATATATTGCGTAACTCTCTTACCAAAAATAGAATTATATCTATTATTTATACATTCCATTTTTTTCTGGTTTAAAACTTATTCTACATTCCTCCTTCTTTACTATTTTCTATATACCGGACTGTCACCGTATTTCATTTCTCTATCCCGTATTACTAGTATTTGTCCCGTTTTCTCCGGAAACTGCGTGAGACACCCCCTGCAGATATGGGTAGAATATTTTCCAAAATAGTCAGAAGAAAGAAACAGGTTGTCAGTGGAACAACTGAAAGCATTTTGAGACACAGATTTGCCATTATAATTTTACAATGATCTGTGGTTGATTTTTTTTTAATTATATGAAAGAACAAAACAAGACTAAGATCACCCTTAAAATATGTGATTAGTCTTACATCTTTCTTATTATTTCATTTTATTAGTTGCTTAAAGTCGACTTTTTATCAGAGTAAAATAACCAATACCTACCCACTTTTTTCATGTTATTTAGCAATTAAACGTCCCATAACAATGCAACTCAACCCAGTCCCGGTTTATCCATTAGGTGCTTGCGGCGGAGCCTGGACAAGCTGCACTAAACCAGATTTTCCCAGGACCCGAAATGAGCTTAAACTGGCACTGACTCTACCCATATTGTAATGCCAAGTCTACGATAACCTAGTGGTCAAGAACACGCACTCGTGGTCGGTGTGTCATGAGTTCGAGTCTTGTGCTGCTGAAAACCCGTCGTGCAGAGGGGCCGTTGCACGTTAAATCTGTTGAGGTCCTCCCATTGGTGTGGTGTGGAAGTTAGGAGAGGGGATGCCAGCTCGAGTGCCACCCTCAACACTTGATCATGGTTCAAAATTATGAGATCCATCACCAATAGCCCTTGTTGTGAATTATGGTCCCCTGTGTGGGTGGAGCGTACCTGTCACCGTGCTCAGACCCACGTGGGGTCTATGTCGACGAAAACCATATGTAGCAGATCCTGCCTGTGTGTTAATCTGGAACCTCGCTTCAGCGCGTCTGGGAACTGTTGTTTTTATCTCGGATATTTTCTGTTTAAAATCTTGATCTTGCCTTCGGCGTTCTAGGAATTCCATTGTTTACTAGAATATTTTCAGTCTAATAGTTGTAGTCTAAACTTGATGATTTAAATTTCGTAAGATTATTAAGTTTTTGTTTTATTTAAGTTTATTGTGTTATCAATAAGTCCAGGAAAAGACAATCTTGAATTCCAGTATTACTTAGAAGAACAACACCCACACACAATACCAGTATCTATAATATATTTATATTAGCCCTCAAGTAGCTTTACAGTGTGTTGTTAATATACTCACTCAACGCCAAATGTGTTTTAAACTTTATCGAGTGGAAAGCTGAGTGTTTTTTAAATGATTCTCTAAATTTTAAAGCTATTGTGTGACAAATTATTCAAATGAAAATTGGAAGAGTTTTTAGTTATAGGTTTGGATCGGGCATTCATTAGGCGAAGACGGGGCTCCCGGACGAAACTTCCCACTGCCTCTTCTTACGCAATCGTACTTAAAGTTAGTGACAACAACAGTCTTTAATATCCAAACATCTGTCTTCTCAAGGATGAGTATGTGAAAGTGCGGAAGGCTCATAAAAGGTGTGTCAATGACATACTTTCAGAGTGTTGGATGTACATTTGTGAGTAAGGAAACCTTAATATGCTAACGAGAGCCCAGATGCGTCACCCAAGCTCTTTATCTAGATGAAATGAGTGAAAAGGAAACTTGAGATCCCACAAACTCATGACAGGAAACTCATGAGCTGACACGGCTATATTTCCAGAAACGACAAACTCAATTTTCTAGTGCGATTTCTACTCGTGACATATGCGTTCTTCCGCTGAATCTATTAACGCACTCTTCAAAACAGAACGACATTCTGGAGTCTTATGGATCGAAATGTGTCTCGTTTCAAATAAATTAGTAGGAGATTAATTTATTGCTTTTGTCAATTATAGTAGGGTTGGGCAATGATGCTGATGTAACATGAACCGATTTCTACGAGATTTCTCTTGTTTATCCAGCTGAAATATTTTCTAGAATAGCTGAGAGAAGCTGGGATAAAATTATGTTCTCTAAAATAATAAATTGTAATGAATAGGATTCATGGCGGAATTATAATTATTATAATTTCAAAGATAATTATTCCAGTAATTTCTCAAGCTCATGTTACATTTTCTGAATAATGAGCTTACTAAATGCTTTGTATGTAGAAAAGATATCAGAATACAAAAGTCAGTTTTATTTCAGAATTTTTAAAGCGATATGTTGTATTTATTTTTAAAGTATAATTTTCAATACGTAGTTGACAATTATTTTGTAAAAAATTGTCCAAATTTTTTTAAAAATTTTTATTTGTGAATTTAAAAGTTTATTATGAATATATATTATCGTTATGAATATTATTCATGGAATACATATTATGATTATAGAAAATATTAGATTATGATTATAGATTAAAATAGAGAGAGAGAGATCATGATTATAGATTATTAATATAATAGATTACTACGATTATATAGATTAATCATTATAGTAGATTACGATTATAGATTACTTTTTATTATATGAATATGTAGATATTATTATAAGATGCACGAGTAATATCGGGCCAGTTAAGGGTTAAACATGAATATGCTGAGTTGAACTTATAATCATTTTTGTGGAATATGTTAATAAATTAATGTTTTCTATCTGTTTTAAAACAAACAAAAAAAGTATTTTTATACTTGCATATTACCACATATTTCTCCATCATCTTAAGAATGCCATACACCCATGCCTTTGCAAATGAAAAATATTTGTTCAATAAAAAGAGAAAAATAGGAATACTTAAATGATTAAATAATGAATACTTTAAAGCTAATCCAAAGCTGAAAATCCTTTTACTTATTAGAGAACGTAATATTGGTTCAAAATATGATCATTTAAATAAAAATTGAAGCACAAATATGTGTTTTTAGAAAGCACACTTCTAAATAATACATTTAAAAAGTTTGTATACTTGCATAATAAATTTTAATTTGTATCGTTATTTTAGTAAAAATTTAATTCTTTTTTATTTCAAAATAGCATAAATGAAAGTGATTCAGGATTCAGATGTTATACAATTATAACGAAATGTTAAAATTAATTTTATAGAGAATCACTACAAAAGAGTAAAAATACTTTCATGATATGCCCACGTTGATTGCTTTTTAATACATCTATTATTCATTATTTTTGATAAATTCTAATAATTCAAATATATATATATTTGCACTTTTTAGCAAATTTCTATTATATGAATAGATTTAAAATATTTTAAGTAATGTCTGTTATACAGTAAATCAAAGCTTTTATTTTTATTTTTTTAACTTGAGATAGTCCTTTGAACTAAAATAGATATCTAATTTAAGCTTTCCCATGTGAAAATATTATTCCTTTACTGTTAGATTCCTTTACTGTTAGAGACACAAGATGAGGGAATGCTAAAAAGTTTTTGTAAAATATTTCTCTTTGTGAAACTTTAGTTTTAAAAAAGTGATAAATATACCAAGTAAACGTATCTATTCTTATATTACTCGTTAAAGGGGGGAGGGAGGAGGATTACAACGAAGCTTTGTACTTGAAAAGTACCCTAACATCTCCGAAAAAATAGCGAAAGACGAACAAACAGTTTTCGTTTTAGTAGGTTCTTTTTTAGAATGTTGTGAAGCCTTCGTGCGCTATTTTTAGAACGAGAGTTTAGGTTTTTGACTTGTTCCTCCGCAGAACGACCTTTTATTTTTTGAATTTTTTTTTGCACGCTATTGATTATTTAGAGCAGAACTTACAACAGAACACAGATTCCGAAACGCTACAACTGTAACTGTTCTTCGTATTTGGCATTATCAATGATCTGTTTACATTATAATTGTATATATAACAAGACAAAATAAATTTTAGTTAATATTTCCATTTAGTTTCGGTGCTTTTAATACGCTATCGTAACAATTGCTTACACTGTCTTTTTTACCTGTCTCATATTTTAAGTAGAATCAAATACAAATCGTTAAAATTAAGATGTTTTCAATGTAAATCTATCGGGAGAATTTAGAACGAAATGAAATTGATCTAAATTTTTATTTCATTGTCATTAACATTGTACTTCAGAGTTTTATAATGAACTGTCAGCAACAACTTACGTACCTGGGATACGTAAAATAATGATACATTTTGACATATTACCTGCCCTTCCTAATTCCTATGTTTCTCCGCAGAGGACTCAGAAGAGTTGGTTAACGATCTGTTTGAATTTAGAAGGAATGTTTTATACCATTTTAAGCAATGAACATAAATAAGTGGTATAAAAGTAAATGTCTTAAAATTGCGACAAGGCGTTTTATTGTTGTTATTTTTGAATGAACAACAATACAGAATTTATTACAAACAGAACCGGACATTAACAGGATTGTTTTGGGTTGTTTCAAATTCTGAACTTGCAATCTTAGAAATATTATTCGAATACGCTATTTTATAACCGTTCCATAACACTTATTTAGGGGAGCTAATTGTGTACAAAACTACTATATATACAAAAACTTAAATACATAAGCATTTTACAAATCATTCTCCATGATTGAATACAAAAATGTTAACTTTATCTTGGTGACAATTTTCAAAAATTTAAGAAAAATTTGGAACTAGGAGTGGTTTGTAACAGAGCTTCAGAAAGAATCTGTGAGCACAGAAAAATAAGAAAATATTAAATCGGTGAAGAAATGTTTTATGTAGAGCAAGCACTTTCTAAAAAAATTTAGGGTAAGTAGTACTAAGCTTTTTTTTTAAAAAAAAGTTATAATAACGTTTTTATTTTTATGAATTAATTTGAACCCCTTAACAAGTCTGGCGATCATAGAAAAGAATTTCTCTTAAAAGATAAATGGTGATGGTTAACAGAGCTTTTATAGCAGTGGCGTACGCCGACCTCTCTTATAGGATGGAGGGGAATTAATATTCTTATATAATTATACATCCTAAAGAACACATAGATGTAAGCGTGAAGGGACAATCTCTATGGTGAAAATTGAAAATCTGTTGGTCTATGGGGTGAACCCCAAATCCTCCCCTTGCGTACGCCACTGGACAGTAGTTACTTTTATAAATTGCGTATGTGGTTTTAAGGGGAAAATTTGGAGCTAGGCAGAAGCTGAGGAAGGCACGTGTAAGCTTTAAAGATATCTTTTTTCAGAAGTACGTTTTAGATATCTTTTTTCAGTTATCTTTTCTTTTTCAGACTGTCGGGGAATTATCTTACCAGACTATCATGTTTGTGATTTGATTTACGTCTCATTCTAAAGCAACACGAGGGCTGTTAGCGATGGATCGCGTAATTTTGAACCTCGGTCAACTGACGAGGACGACACCTTATCCGGCATCCCACTCTACAAACTTCCAAATCATGGCAACATAAGAAGGGTTTTGATGAATTTGACGAGAGGATTAGCCCTTTAACACGATGGTTCAACAGTAGCACCAGAATTAGAACTGACTACTTGACAACGCTGGTCACTAGTTCGTGACCATGCCCACCCCAGACTACCGGGAAAAAGGTCAGACCATTACTGATGCAGTGAATGTCTGACCTCCCCCAGCGCTATTATTGCACACTGTTGAAAAAATTGCGTGATATTCTGATCCAGAAATAGAAACCATGATCACCCAAATCATCCTTCTTGCTGATAATGCATCTACTCAGCCAGTGACGTAACAGAGAATATTAGGGTACCCCTGCAAAGTCAGGTTTTGGGCTCCAAGCCGCATCTTACAAAGGATTGTAAAACCATAACATATATCAGGCTTTAGGTCCCCTAGAATTCTGCCCCCTCTCGGGAGTTGCGTGCCAGGGAGTACGTTACTCCACTGTGCTCAACCATCTCGGGAAGCAGTTGAGTAAATCAAAGCGATGTGGCTTTGAAATTTCGCCATATCCACCCTTTCCTCTCGATCTGAACCCCAGTAACTCTTTTTATTTCCAGAACTCAAAAAACCATTACAGAGTTTTTCGGCACAAATGACATCATTCAAGAAGTGGAACAATGATTTTTGTCAAATCCCCTGAGTTTTCTACAATGGCGGTCTCAAAAGATCAAGAAGCCTTGGGATAAATGGATGACTCTAAATGGTGGCTATGTAAATAAGTCTAAAGAAATAGCAAATAAAATTAAACTTCTGCCTCAATTATGTCAGCAACAATTAAAGCTTTACGATATCCTCATAAAATTATCTTTTTATTTTATATACTTATACATCTTCACAACTTAACTATTTTTATACTTTAAAATAAAATGCGGCATTCTAAGCTTTGGCTGATTTAACATTAATCCCTTAACTGCCACCGGCATATATACGTGGCTCGCTCAGCTGATGCGTTGAGAGTCCCTGACGTATATATACGTCTTTCCGAAATACGATTCTTTTCTTTGTCTTGCTATCAGTAAAAGTATTCCAGAGGGTTTGGAATGCAATAAAATTACCTTAACAGTGTTTGTGAAGGATTTACTTACTTTAGAGAAAAATGTACTTACAGTCGAACCTCTATATAACGAATCTCTATATTGCGAATTTTTCTATATAGCGAACTTTTTCCTGGAACCTTGAACATTTCAAGATTTTCTTCGTAAAATAACCTCTCTATATCGCAGTGCATTTTCTATAGAACGAACTTTTTCTTTTGTGATTCAATCTTTGTTCTCCCTTTTTAAAAGTATTTTTGAGAAAATTTCAAGTTATTCTGTCTTTAACACATTTTATTGTGCTCATAAATCTTGAACTGGTTTTATTAGATCCTAACTCACCGAGAGCAATCGAGTCCTGGACGTTTCATCCAAGAAGTGAAACCTTCAACCCCCATTGCCCAGTTTACTAGAAACATCTTCGACATCCTCTTTCACCCTCAGTGGAGTTGTCCCGTGTCCCAATTATAAAATAATGTATGTTTAATATTACACACACACACACACACACTTGTATGCTTTATATTATATAAAATTTCCTTAAAATTCATTAATTCTAGTATAAAATTATTTTCTTAATATTGAAAATACAGTAAATTCTTCGACATTCTTTTTTGTTTTCCTTGCAGTTCTTATTTCTTTTTTGATGGGTAAGATATATAAAATAAGCATATATTAATTTTAAAAAAAGTGTGCATAATTACTTTTTTAATATATAGTGTTTATGAATTTAAAATTTGTTTTATGTGGCTTATATATATAAGTATATTAAAGGATGATCCTCTATATAACGAATTTTCCATATAACGAACTTTTTCCGGGATTTAGCGACTTCGTTATATAGAGGTCCTACTATATTTTTACCTTTTCTTCCCCCCTCCTCCCCCAATAAACCTACGTCAAAAACGGTGGCACTGGTGAGCAAATCGCGTAACTTTTAATTGGCACTTAAGGGTTAAAAAGCTTATACTTTCTCAAGTATTTACTATAGATAAAAATTTTTACTGCTTTCACTTATTGCACAAAGTAAACAGAAGAAAAAAAGTAACTTGTAGAAGAGGTAATTGAATTTTTCCCTTGCATACTCCGTCAATGACTCTCACCTTCACCTTGACCGCTTTAAGAGAGACATTGATGCCGAATATGACTCACGGACACATTTCCTTATTCTTTCCCAAAATACATCAAGACTCACTCGAAAGATGTGAGTGAAACTCATAAATGATGCTTAATGGGAATCGTGTAGGAAAAATTAATCAGCGACATATTTCTATTTCGTCTATTTTGGGCTGTATTTAATTTTCTACGACTGGGATTCATAATGCTTGTCGTAGTGATGAACATGATTCACGAATCAATAATCTTATTATTAACTTTTTAAAATTTCAAGTTCAAAATCTTTATAAACTGTGGGATAATAGAGATGGTTTTTAAATATCTATCTGGGAAAAATAATTATTCAGTATCATATATAATGTTCGTTCCCTTGCAATTCACCAACTAAAGAATGACCATGTAGAGGGATCAAGGCTCAAAGACCATACGTTGGCGGGGTGGGGAAGTTTGGAGAATGAGCTCTTATGTCCTTTTCGTCACTCAACCATGGTTCAAAAATATCAGGTCCATCTCCAAAACCGAAGCGTTGCATCAGAGTGCGGTATTAATAAACAATTAATTAACTCTTTCAATATATACTGAAATTAAAATTAATTGCGAAGTATGTTATGAAAATTTTTGAAAATACTTTGATTTTAAAATTGCGCCATGATTCAGCTGCATTTAAAATTAGAATATATTGATTTAATTTTAATGTCCGCACAACACGAAGACCTATTGATGTCGCACGAAGAAAGGAGGCAAAAGGTCGTTTTTCCCCTCAAACCTGTGGTGGATTATTTCCTTGAATGTATAGAGGCCCAATTACTACCCACAATTTCCCCTTTGGTGTGACTAAGTATCAACATCTTTGCTCGACTGGAATAGTATGATATTGACCCTTCAGGGTATTTTTGCTCGGTTAATTAAAGTACGAAAATATTACTAATATATTATTTATTTTTGAAATATTTGTTTTTGAATGTCTTCTGTAAAATTAGAATTCAATAACGCGAATGGATACTGGAAGCGAATCTTGCGATGATGAACCCTAATCAAACGACGAGAACAACTCCTGCGTCACCCAAAGGCACTACAGTATCAACAAAGGTTTAGATTGTGATCCAAAGGAGTTCACAGATTAGTTCAATGGATTACCAAACGACCGGAGACAACCTGCAAGATCTAGTTAGAGAATTTCATCGAAGATAACTCTTGTAATTTCAACTCATTCAAGTTAACCAGTAAAGAAGTACAAGTATTTTTGTAATATATTAACAGTTTGTTTTAAATAAGTGTTGGCTTCGAATGCTTGAAGGCCATCGTTGACAATCCTCATAGCTATGAGTCACGGTCAAGTAATGTGGATGATACCTGAGTCGACGTTTTTCTCATTCAACTCGAATGCCCGTGATACAGTTTCAAAGCCAAAAATACTGTCTAGAATCTCTGCCCCATTTTTATGAGATAACAGTTATCTTTCGGACAACAATCCAAGTAATATTTCATTCCCTAAATTTTACTCTTTGAACGCACGTGGTGATGAGATAAATCGATAACCTTAGGCAAACTTTCGATAACCTTTGGCATTCCACTTGTCGTGTTTGGAGTGCCGTCGGGGGACATTAATGGTGACAATAATTCATAGATATTTATTTTAATTAGCCAACACGAAAGTAAATCACTGAACTTAAATAAAGTAAATTAATAAGTGTAACTATAATTATTACATTTATTGTTATTACAGTTCAAAACTGAGGCATTACCCAAAATAATTTTCTGGTATTGCCTCCGTATTGTGATTTTTTTTATGATGTGAATAACATTCAGAGTTAAATTTTTCTACCAGGGAAAAAAAAAAAAATCCGAGAAGTAGTTATTTAAGTAAAAACCTAAGACGAAATAGTGATAACGATTTCCATAAAATGTATGATTGACACATACACACTCTTGCATGTTATATACTTGGTTACTATACAGGTCTCTATTGTTTTTTTTCTAATTTGATTTTATTGAACGTTGAACAGCACAATTTGGTTTTAGTTTAGTTAATAAATCGTACTGCAAGTAGCTTCTTGCGACTGCTTAGTAGTTTTGAACCAAGCTAAGCAATGACTTTTAAGATTTTAGTCAATCATACATGGCAAATGGAGCTTCTTATACAAAGAATGCAGCTGAGATTTCAAATAATTATTGAAAGCATAAATATAAATATTTCTTCCTAATGAATTATTGCTAAATCTTTTGTTAATATTCTTTTATTCAGAAAGCAATTTTCAACAAAATTTAAGCATGGTTTAATCTTGACAATTGCCCATGATTTTTAGTTCATTGGTTATTCTTAACTACTCTTCATTTCTTAGATGTGTCTATCATATTTCAATAATTTTCTTGCACGTGATTAATATATTTACAAAATCTGTTAAATCCTTCGAGAACGTATGTATAAATTGTGTGCCCTCAAAGCCAATCTAAGAAACGCAGACAGTTGAGTCTGATATAGACAAAAACGTGTCTTAGGGAACTGAAGACTAAGAGGCTATATTTCAAAAGGATATGGTGGACAGTCTCACTGAATTTCATAGCTTTTTTAAAGTTTGCATTTTAAACATACGTAATGAGATACAATTGTATGAAATAAATTGAACAACTATCGTTATAGGAATGTCTGCTGAGCTCAATTAAAACTTAACTGGGTTGTCTGAATTAAATTAAAAATTAAATTAGGTTAAGTTATTTGATGCCGGATAAAAATTCAAGTAGGTTAACTTTGAGACAGATCGCTTTTTTCTCCCTAGCCGTAGTAAGCGTGAATTAGATTACAATAAAGTTATTGAGATTTAAGTGTTCAGGAGCCTTTAATATAAGAGGCATTTTTTCACCGGATTTTCTATCCTGTAACTTTCTGTATTATTTAGGATGAAAATTGCTATTATGAAATTAATAGTAATAATTAAATATCATTATTTAATGGTCTGTAATAAAACAATTAAATTCATACAAAGAGTAAGCGTATCTACTTAACAAGGTGTCATAAGATCGTATCAGGTGATAACAAAATGACAGACAATAATTTGAGATTTTTATTGCATACAATATATAAATTTTACTTTTTAAAGCGCAAGGGGAGAAAAACCACACACACACACACACACACACACACACACACACCACAAAACAACACTGCACATTTATTTTGCTTTATCCTTGCTTCATATTCTTATACGTAAAACAAGACACACAGACTGTGTAAATATCCTATGATACACATGGAAGAGTTATCGATTTTTTTGTGAAAGTTTCTCAAAAATATCTATCACACAATATTTTTTAATTAAGTACTTTAAGAAAGGAAGATAATAAAATTAAACAATTTAATTTTTTACACTGCTGGCCACCTTAAATGCAACACCCTGCTATAAGCATGAAATTTACCACATGCATTAGCGGAGGTGAGATATGCAAATGATTAGAATTTCAGCGCAGACACGCATCACGTGCGCCTGTGGCGCCACCTCAAAGCGCTACTAAAGGCTTTTAGATTTCGACGATTTCAAGTTAAGCAATTGTGTTTTTCTTGTGGTTTTTTCATAAAACGATCAGTTATGTCTCGTAGAAAATAGCGATCAGCTTTTGATCAAGTATCCAGGTTCGAAAGAGGAAGGATAGTAGCCTACCGAGATTGTGGATTATCTTTCAGGGAAATCGGTAGTCGTGTTGGACTAAACCAAACAACTGTAATGCGGATATGTGACCGTTGGATGCCAGAGGTACGACGGACCGACGTGGTCGATCGCATCCACCTCAGTGCACCACTTCACGTGAGGACAGGCAAATTGTGCGCATGGCAGTGACGGATCGCTCAGTCACATCACGAACCATAGCACAGTGCATTGAGTCTGTAATGCATCATTCAGTGTCTGCGCATACCATTCGATGCCGTTTGCAGCAGAGTGGTCTGTCCGCAAGACGTCCATTGCTTGGTCTACCCTTGACGCAGAACCACACACGTCTCCACCGCCAATGGTGCGATGAAAGAAGGATGTGGGATGCAGAATGGAATGAAGTTGTCTTTACTGACGAGTCACGCATCTGTCTGCAACACCACGATGGTCGGATTCGAGTCTGGAGACACCGTGGAGAGAGGATGCTGAACAGCTGCATTATGCACCACCACACTGGTCCTGCACCGCGTATTATGGTATGGGCCGTATTGGATATCACTCTCGCACTCCTCTAGTACGCATTTGCCAGTACTTTAAACAGCTAGCGCTACATCTCCGAGGTGTTGGAGTCAGTTGTCCTTCCTTACCTTCAGGGATTGGTCACAGCCATATTTCAACAGGATAATTCACGACCACACGTGGCACGCATTGTCCAAAGGTTCTTCGTCAATCACCAGATTAAATTGCTTCCCTGGCCGGCTCGCACTCCGGATCTTTCCCCGATAGAAAACATGTGGTCCATGGTTGCTCAACGATTACCAAATTACACCCCCAGCTGCCACACCAGATCAACTTTGGCAACGTGTGGAAGCTGCTTGGACTGCTGTACCCCAAGAACACATCCAAAGTCTCTTTGAATCAATGCCGAGGCGTGTGGCAGCGGTGATCTCCAACAATGAGGGCTACTGGGGCTACTGATTCTGGCAGGAGCCACACTTCCCAGAAGTCTAAAAATTTAATTATTTGATACTTGGTCAACATGTTATCTACAAAATAAATTTTATTGTGCTATTTGTTGTCTTTCTTGGTGTTGCATTTACGGTGGCCAGCAGTGTATTTATAACAACGTATTTATTCATACAACCATGTATGTATTCATTAAAATACGGTTTCCATTCTTCTATATATGAGTGTAAATGATTAAAGAAGTTTATTGTCAACTATATTTGTTGTATCCAAAAGGTTTATATTGCCTTATTTAAGGGGACACAGTACGATTAAATTGACCAAAATCGGTCAAAAAATCAAATTTAATTTTTTTAGCCTAAATTATTTTTTATATACTTTTCTATAACCTCACTAAAATTTGAAAGCTCTAAACTTAAAAAACGCAGAATTATGATAGCTTTCACGGTTGTTTTTATTCACATCTCTATGGCAAATCAAAACTTTAAACTGACTTATCTCAGAAAGATAAAATAACTAGTTTGTCTTCATTTAAAATGCTAAGATTTTTTTTCTATTGCGCCTAATGCTTTGAGATTTTTTTTACCTATTGCTAACAGCACATGTAACAAAAGTTGGTATGCATTTTTGAATCAAAGCAATATTTATTTTTTAAAAAATAATTGAACTCAGAATTTATACATTTTTTAAGGAATTTTCAATAAACATTCATATAAAGAAGTATTGTATGAATACCAATCACGTTAACGCAAAACCCATACCAACTTTTATTATACATAGTTTGACGTGCTTGTAAATCACAAATTTCATGCGTGTACGTAAATTTTTGTAGGAGGAGTAGCATTTTAAAATCACTCCACAATCACTCCTTTTTTCCTTAAAAAATTACATGAATTGCTTTTTATGAAATTTTGAGCACAAAATATGTTTAACACAGTATACATACATAGGAGGCAACCAAAAATTTTAAAAATTCTTAAATTAAAAATTTTTGCGTAAATCGTACCATGTCCCCTTAAAAATAATTAACAGTTTTTGTCAGTGTACCATGACAGAAGTTAAGTAAAATGTCTTCATTACATTTAATTTTAACCATTTGTTATATTATACTACTATTTTTTCTATTTTTTTGGTTTTCTAATAATAGTGTGCTAAAATCAGAAAACTTTAAGGTAGAGTACATAATAGTAAAGAAATTTCTTTACAATTATTTGAATATGAATACCGAGGTTGTGTGCTAAAAACTTATCAGTGAACAAAAAAGTAAAATGAATCTTGAACACAATCTGAACCAGACAAGTTCAGTAACACTCCGGCGTTAATCACGAGCAGACGCTGAAGTAATAAATATACATGAAGACATTTTTATAGTCAAATGTTTTTATTGTACGCTACAAAATATGCGTCGCGACTCATAAAACTCCGAGTACTAGTTATACAACGGTTTGCCCGTTATAGAACGAATGCACAGCGGATGATTTCAAAGTTTTCATTTTACTGATAATGAAATTCTTTTTTTTTTCTCCTGCCAAACCGTTTTTTGAAATATATCATAGAAAAAAAGCAAATAATTAACTGAATATTCTAAAAGTGTAGAAAATTGCTCTTTTGAAATGATCCCATACAGTTTTGTTCAATTGACTTTTCTGAGAGATGCTTTCGAATGAAAATCGTGGTTGGTTGGTATTTAGTGGATGAAAATGAAATAGTGATGGACACATAAGAAAACAGTTATTCTTCACATAAAAAACTAACACTTATTTTTATGGAATATTTCTTTAAAAAAATAAGTATATGAATACATATGTATCTTGGAATTAAAAAATGTTGTTTGGTTCATTTTTTTCAGTTCGACATATTTTAGTACTGAGAAAAAGTCAATCGAGTGAAATAGAAAAAAAAAAATAATAATAATTAATTTATTAATGCAGAATTCTGCAAATTAGATTTTAACTAGAATTCTTTATTAATATGTTATGTAAATTCTTTTGTACTTTTAGTGAGAAATCAGACTGATCGATGGACTGGGCAATTAAAATCGTACTAGTGTTGCACATCAGGCTATTAGTAACGAAGCTCGTAATTTTGTATTACATTCAAATTTCTAAGGACAAGCTTCTACTTCGTACCAAGTTAATGTGACACTAAAGGGGCGAAATATAAACAAAGTAAGGTATCTGATATCTTTAAATTGAAAAAAATAGTACAAGCACAACAACATAATTTATTCAGGTAGGACCATTTCCCAATCATTTAGGATATTTTTTTGGTGCTTTAGACCTTTTAGCTCTGGTAGCCAAGTGGCCAGAGTCGCTAATTCATGGCCGGAGATGTGGACTCGAGTTTTGATGTCATTGAAGACCTGCTGATGCAAGTTAACTTTATAGAGGGTCAGACTCAAGTTGGTGCGGTGTGGAAGTTAAGAGAGTAGTTTGGTGGTTCAGGGGTCGTCCTCATCCTTTGATCAAGGTTCTTATGGGATCTATCACCAATAGCCCTCGAGTTACTTTAGAGTGTAACATTAATTAAAAATCAATTTTGAATATTTTTTTATCAATAATTTTCGATATCTCTTCACTTTCATATATCATTTACTTCATCAAAAAGATTTTTTATATATTCAAAATATCCTTGCGTCTTAAATTTCTCTTGAAAATTACAAGATTTTAAAAATATACTTTTTATTATCAAAAAAAAAAAAGAATCACTCATGTTTTGGGTTTAGTTTGATTTTTTATTTAAAAATTCCATGACTAATAAGTATTCATCGTGCTTTTAGAAAGAAAAAGAAATGTTAAAATTCTTTCTTCCCTGTTAATTATGTGCATGTAACTATTTATTTAATGTTTAAATCCGAGTAAAAATTTTATGAAAACATTATTATTTGATACTGTAAAGCACGTTAAGAAATTCCAATTTATATGAGAAAATAACGAAATATTTTAATTCCTTCGAAAAATTCCAATTGTTGTTCCTAAGTCATTTTTTTATAGAATAAACAATATTAAAGATCATTTGCATGTATTAATACGAAGATCCAGCAAACTTTATTGTGACTTTAGCATTTTGATTCCCATGTCTTCTTAACAATAAGCCTTAAGTACATTGATTCAAATTTCTAATCACATTTAAAAACATTATTATTTGATACGTAAAGCAGAGAATTATTTATATGGAAAATAACGAAATATTTTAATTCCTTCGAAAAATTCAATTGTTGTTCCTGTCATTTTATAGAATAAACAATATTAAGATCATTTGCATGTATTAATAAAAAGATCAAAAACTTTATTTGATTTTTAGCATTTTGATTCCCATGTCTTCTTAACAATAAGCCTTAAGTACATTGATTCAAATTTCTAATCACAGTATTTAAAAACATTATTATTTGATACTGTAAAGCACGTTAAGAAATTCCAATTTATATGAGAAAATAACGAAATATTTTAATTCCTTCGAAAAATTCCAATTGTTGTTCCTAAGTCATTTTTTTATAGAATAAACAATATTAAAGATCATTTGCATGTATTAATACGAAGATCCAGCAAACTTTATTGTGACTAGCATTTTGATTCCCATGTCTTCTTAACAATAAGCCTTAAGTACATTGATTCAAATTTCTAATCACAGTATTTAGTCGTGAGATATTGTAAAGCTTTTTTTCACCGGTATCAACATTTTATTAGTACATATAATTTAGTATTACACATAGGTATGTTTATATTCATTCATAGGCACAAATAAAAAGTCAAGCAATGTGATTATTATGCTTCTGCTAAGCTTACTAAGAGTGAAAAGAAAAATTGTCTCATTGTAGTTTCTTCATTGATAAACAGGAAGAAAAAAAATAAACTACAGCACACTTTGGTACTCTTCTGAAGAAACACACACACAGATTACGTCAAAACATCACACATAACGCGAGCGTTATTTACTCTTTAAAGTTCATATTCTGAACATAACTAAGCCAATGGCTGATTTGCTTACGCGTTGGTAAAGAAAGCAATTAAGACAGTTTCTATTTTAAAAGTATTTGTAACTTCTTCGACATCTACGTAATAAAAATTCAAGATATTCAATGCTGAAACACACACAATGAATGCAGAATTGAATAATACTTGATGATGGTGATTAAAAAATAGGTAGTACAAATTTCAAATGATATTTAATTTAATTATGTTTATTAGATCAATTTCACCCGTATCCAGATAATAGCTAACCGGATCTTTCCTGTTGTTTGGCACCAACAGCCCAGAGAGCACTTTTTAAGGAAAATGGTTTGAGTGATTACCCACAAATCCATTTTTTAAGTGTATAAAATGATAGGGTAATAAAACTAATAAAGATTACAGAATGTGCTATGAAATTTTTTTTAAAAGTCTGGACCGGCTTCATTGCTATATTTTTTTGAAGTATTAAAATCAGAGGATTGTTATTAAGTAACTAAGAAAGTTTAGTTGTTTTTTATAGTGTAAAATATTTCCAACGATTGCTTACACATATTATCGGACAAAATCCTACGAATTGCTTATCCGTTATATTAGCAAGCGTTTAAGTTATTTGCCATCTGAACACGCCTTTCATTTTAATTTAAAATGTAATTCTAAGCCAGCGGGGGTGAGCTCGTCACCCTCCTTGAATAATTTTGCAACCCGTGACAGTCTTCATAACTTTACAAAATGTGATTATTTTGTACAATATTTTTGTTGTTAGAGTTTTTTTTTTTAACAAATAAATCTCTGTTTTTATTTTATCACATTGCTTCTGTTACTGCGAATCCGTTTTCGAAATTGAAATTTATAAAACATAAATCGTACTCAAACTTAACGGATGAAAGCATTCAACGTCATTTACGATATCAAATACATGCATTGAGATCGACTTGCAAAAACTAAGTGAAAGAGTTGAGAAAAACAAACATCTCACTAATTACAGAAATTAAATATTATTTCATCTTTGCATTATTATTATTATATTATCTGTGTTTGTATACATGAAAAACGATGAAAACAGAAATAATATATCGATCTGTTTTAAATTTTCTCTCCAATAAATGTTTGTAATGGGTCCAAATCTAATATAAAGATAGATATTTTTATATGCAGCCCGCGGGATTATAATGTTTTCTCGAAGTGGCCCGCGAGGTCATTTGGGTTGGCCACAACTGTTCTAAGCCTTAAAAATGTGTGTGAAATATAGCCTAATGCATACGTGTTTGCTTTATGAAAAACTTGTGATAAGCATTACAGAAAATGGGGGAAAAAAATCCTCGCTTAGAGAAAAGACTGTTACATTATGTTTTCTCCATAGATGGTTCTGCTGCAGAAGGTTCTACCCCATGTTCTGCTGCAGTTGAATCCCTAGAAGACGACATTGGGTTAGGTAGAGCATCCTGTCCAAATATCAATGAATTGGAGACAGTGAATGAAATCAAATACAGTTCAACGTGTCAACAACCTGCAGAAGATCTCAACGTAAGAGATGAATCCGTACGGAAGCGCTTACACAAAATAGGAAAGAGGCGGAAATTAAGTATCTGGGTAACATACGACTACAGATTGTAGTAGAGACCAGATCATAAACTATGCACTGTGTGTGTGTGTGTGGAGGTGGGAAATTCTCCCATTCCCATTCTTCCCATTCTCGTAGTCCCAGTATCAGAGTGATGATCGCGAACTCGTGGTTGGCGTTGTTTCTGTCGAGTCGTGGGTTTGAATTTTATAGTGACACTAAATATCTTTCTTGTAGAGTAGCGGTCGTCAACCAATAGTCCATGAAAAATTTTTGATGGTCAGCAGAAAAATTGTGTGGGTACATTATTTATATTTTTTTATGAAGATTTAGTTTAAAAAATAACGTGTAACAATACGTATTATGGAATATGGATTAACTTGAAAAAAAAAAATCTACTACTTTTAGCGAATTTCTATTTGAGTTAAGCGAATTTTTAGCTACTTTTACAGGTGTATCTAGTGGCATTTGAAAGAGAGTATTGGCAACCGTGGTAAATTGGCGGCATAACACTTCAGTTTGTTCATATTGCTTTGCCTTGCCAGTTTGTTCTTACTTTTCTTACTCAGTGGTATAGAAATGTAAATAGAGAAACAAATAAGCAACACACAGAGAGAGAGAGTATATGGTTATAGTTATCCACCACATAATAAATTATATTAGCGGTCCGCCACAGTGCCGGTTTAAGCTCATTTCGAGCCCTGAGCGTAGAAGATTTACGGGTCCCCTTCGTACTGGCGGATCGAAGTTTATTACTAGAAGACCTGGTTAAGTCCTTCTTATGCTGGCTCCCGGGCGCCCTCCCCAAGCGCCCAATGGATAAACCCGATAGTGGTCAATCATATCAGTGGTCCATAAGATTATACATTTAATGGTCCATGAAGTTATAAAGGCAGGTGACCGCTTGTGTAGAATGGACTGATGCGTTTTAAACACGTCTAGGCTTAAAGGCCTCACTTTGGAGTGATGTGGGAGTTTAAAGAGTGGGGATGCTATAATTCAAGTATCGTCCATGTCACTTGATCTAGATTCAGATTTACAAGGTCCCTCATTAATAGTCTCGCACTACTTTAAGGGCCGCCCAGCCAGTATGGTGGATATGATCCTCGGCTTGTAACCGAGTTGGTTCGGGCTCGAATCCCGAGTAAGGCATGGTTGTATTTTCTTCGGGACAAGGAGTCAGACTTTCGCCTGTAATGGATTCCTGTCGCAAATGGAAAGCAGCGCACCCCTTCTTGCTATACGCTGGGATCATCATCTGTAATAAATATCTATATTCTGTTTGTATTGTATGTCTCTGTTCTTCCACTTGTATTTCATATGTATCCATATGTATGTATTTCATTGTATATGTTTCCGCCAGTGCGAAGGGGGCCCGTAGATCTTCTGCACCCAGAGCCCGAAATGAGCTTAAACCGGCACTGCAGGCGGATCACTAAATATCTATATTCTTCTGTTTATATTGTTTGTCTCTGTTCTTCCACTTGTATTTCATATGTATCCCAGGATAAAGAACACACGACAACAACTACTTCAAGGGCGAGATTAATAAGAATCAATCAATCAAACTCCTCCCTTTTCCTTATATACATTCCCTCGGCATATTTTCATCGAATTATCCCATATGTTTGTCTTTGGACAGTCATAAGTGAGCTCCTCATGTAATTTTGAAACGTAACGTTAATAACCAGTCAGTCACGTGAGTGGTAAACAATTATGGGTGTGTGTCTACATTTTTTGAAAATAAAAATAAAATTCCATAAAAATGGAATTTATAAAAACTAGCTTCTTGCTAATAGTTGTTTAACGCAAGGGTGAATAAAAGTATATAATGTAAAAGTACAAGTGTGTTTTTATTTGATTAAGCTGAAAAATAAAAGAGCTTTCTTGATTATTTCGTGCTACCGTCTGTAAGACATATTTAAAATATTGCATCAAAGCCAAAAATAGTTTATAGAAATCACTACAAAACAGATGATGAATAATTTATATTAGCTTCTCTTTGAATTAAAAGAAAACTATATATATATTTTCTTTTTATAAAAGCAACAACAAAGTGCTTATAGATTTAAGACATAAAAACAAGGGTAAAATATATTTTATATTTTTGCTTGACACTTTGAAATTAAAAAAGATACAACATATAAAACTCAGTTGTCATTAAAATTGTTTTTTTTTTAATTGAAGTAAATAAGAATGTAAATTAGCCGCCCATCCGGTACAGTGGTAAGTGACGCTGACTGCCATGCCGTAGGATCTTGGTTCGAATCCCGGGGAAGGCATGAATGTGTCTTCACGACATGGGGGTGAGTACTTTAAATAGCTGTGTCGAGCCTCAAGTCCTCTCGTGAGATTGGTGGAAGGGAAAGAGAGATGGGAGGCCACTGACTACTCTCAGGGTGTTCTCTCTCAAAATTGGATTGGAAGCGAGCCAAAACGTACTGTCACCTGCATGGTGCTCAAGGCTACGGATAACGACAGGCGTAAAATCTAGCCCTTTGCCATGATGAATTTCATGGGCCTTGATCTGGCACATGCCGATCAGGTGGCATTAGTAACGACAACAGGAATGTAAATAAAAATTGTCTCAGGAGAGACTATTTCCAATGAGATTTCCTGTCTTCATTTTAAAATTAAGTTTATCAAATACATATATATATATGTCTTCCGTGCAACCATAACAACACTGTCATTAGGATTAAGATAAAATACTCGTGACTGTTAGCTATTTTTTAAACTTACTTAAGTAATAAGTACTTGACTTTTATTTATTTTTTTGCAAAAGTTTTTTTTATGAATGTGTTACTATGGTAACCGAATGACAATTTTCCCGCCTCTTCAACCTTTTGGCTTATTTATAAAACACGGAGAAGCTTCACACTTGATTGATATAACACTCCTATATGCGCAGTAGATAACGGTATTCATTCATTACAAACGCAAACAAGTTGTCACCTATCAGCTACGAGACGACTGATTACGTTTTAAACGGTCTTTTTAAAATTCAGACAAAGATAGAGTCGAATAATCAATTCATAAATTTCTGCTAGTTTTCCGTCTTCTGAATATCCTTGAGCAGAAGCAAGGGGACTGATATCGCAGTCGATAAGGCGACTCTGCTACTACTGCCTTTATTACGACTCGAGATATTCCCACTTCACTTGCCTCACAATCGCTTGACCGAGGCCTCATACATTAATTCGAGTTTTTCAAGGAACAGAACAAAAAATATTAAATGGGAAGTGGGCTTTTCGGACAAAATGTAAAGAATTATCGGTATAATAATGTAAAACAATATCCCAAAACCTTTACACTTTTATTAATAATTATATAAAAAATACTTCGGATATATATTTATCAATAGTTAACAAGTAATTATAAATCGTAAATACTAAAAAAAGCATTTGAAATTCGGAAATTTTAAAATAATGCTTGTTTAATCTAACATTTTCCTTACAAAGGAAGTGTAACTCAAAATCTATATATATATATATAATATGTTAATACTAAAACTAAATGTTTCTATCTATCTATATTTATAGTATGCATATATATGTATATATATGTTTTAACTATGCAAGACATAAAAATAAGGAAATATTATTATACATTTGTTTTAACTTTCTTTTATTTGTTCTTTGTCAAGTATTTTCCAATATTTTAACCTTTTTGATATGACTTTCCCGTTCGTTGTTTTGATTAAAATTGCTGTCGGAGGCAACAGGAGAGCTATGGTGACGGACCTCATCATATTGAATCATCGTCAAGTGACGAGGGCAACACCTAATCCGACAACCCCTCTACAAACTCACACTACTGCAACGCTAGAGGTTTGAGTTTCGACAGATTTAACGTGCATCGGTCTCTCTAAATCAGTGGTTGTAAGAGTCCGAAGTGAAAACACCTGCTGCAGGGGACGGTTAGTTCCCCCCACTCTTGGGGTGCGGAATGCGAAGTATTTTTTGGTGTGGCCGAAGGACGACAGAGAATCCTCTCCCCCTCCCCCATGGGGTTTTAGAAAAAAGGAATTCATTTCTATGGCTGGGAACGAAGTAATGAAGTCATGTCCTGAGAGTTAAATTAAGTGTTTTTCTTTAAAATAAATTTTAATATTTAAATTTTAGACCTCGCATGTCTTTAATTTGTTTCTGTGCCTATTGCTTAGAGTCAAACCTTAGTGTGGTCTTCAAATGTTTTCAACTCATGGAACCCTTAGAACTTTCTGTGGAACCTCATTCCAAACATACACTTAAAGGATATACCTTAAAATAATATTTGAAGTAGATCATTATGTTTTTGTGTGTGTGTGTGGTACTTTATATAAAGACAATTAAAAAAGTATTGTATTTGTTTTATTAAAAAATTATAATAAAATTTACTTACATTATTAAAATATTAATTTGTAATCAAAGTGTCACACACCCATACATTATATTTAGTAACTGGGATTATGTGCTTTTATTTTTTTTACGCATACTGGTCCGTTGTGTCCGAGTCCATTGAAATGACCTGCAGTCGCATTTCATATTCTGTGTTTAATTAGTTTTTATATGTTATTTTTGTAGCCATTCACATTGAGAAATATTTTTCACTTAAATAAATTGTTCTGAATGGCATTAAAATGCTTATAGCTGCGTGAGAAATCCTGCGTATTTTACATGAATTTGCAACTTAGATTTATTGTAAATCGTAAAAACCCTGGATATGAATCGTGGAACCCCAGGGTTCCGTGGAACACAGTTTGAAGACCACTACTCTAAATGATCTGTATGTAGTGGAACCAGGACAGAAGCAGTGCCGCCCAGGGGCTCGTGACCATGCGACTCGTCTATATTGCGGTCACTCAAATGACAGTAAGGCAACAATTAAGATGAGTTTTAAGCCTGAGATTACTCTGTTTTATGTTTCGAAAAATGTGTAAATTATTACTTAAACATTTAACAATTATTAAACAGTTATTAAATATTTTATAAAAAGGCTTTTATTTATTTATTTATTTGATATATTCTTGAAAATCATTCTTTCAAAGTCTGGAAATTACAGATCTACAGCGCTCCAAATGTATATTCAACGAGTATTTATTCCAATTTTTACAGATTAAAAACAAGATATATATTTACAACTTAAAATCTGCAATGAATTTCGTGAGCCTCGATATGACACCGTCAGATAGAAGGCATTAGTAACAACAACTTAAAACAGTAGTTTTTAAATTTTGTATTTGCAAAGAATAAAATATATATAAATATGAAAAACATAAGGTATATTATGAGTACATATGTAAAATTATAAAAATAATATATGAACAAAATAATACACTTAAAAAATCCAAGAAACTAACATTTATGGGAATTATTATTTTACTTCTATTTTCATTTGAAAAATATGACTTCAAAAGATCAAAGAATGTCAATGGATTTATTTTTTAGTCGTGTCCTTATTTTGACTCAAAATTATAAGGAAAAAAAAAACTCACTTACTACAAAACTAGGCTGAATTGACCTTAAAGCTGTAAACAATAAATTTATTTTTGTTCTTTTATTTGGCTAAAACTCCTTTAATGTTTGAATATTAGACAACTTTTTATGGTTCTTGCAGTTCTTTCTTTGGTATATACAATTGTACACTTTTTGTTTGCATTAAATTTATTATAGGGGGGATATTATATAAATGTAATGTATTAATTTGCGATTTTTTTCTTTTTGCTGAAATACTGCGGTTTTCGATTTGAATAATTTTCTTCTAAAAACCGGGAAATCTTAAAAACAACGTGATGTTGCATTGGGTGCCTTGTGGCTGTGATAAAGTGGTTATGGTCACGGCTTTGTGTTCTGGTTTTACTAAAGACCCACCGTGTAGATGGGTCATTGTACGTTAAATCTGCCTAGGCTCAACATCCTCCCGTTGGTGCGGCGTGGTAGTTAAGAAAGGATTTTTTCCAGCTCAGGTGTCACACTCGTAACTTGGCCATGGTTAAAAATTACGTGGTCCGTCACCCCAATACTTTGTAATGCGAAACGTTAATAGAAATCTCACTCACTCTCCCCTGGATGCCCTAAAGAACTGCCCTATTTTCGACCCTCTTCCTCATCAACCAGCTCTTACCTTTTCCTCCTTCCCTCACACTACAACTGGATCATATATATAGTTGTGAAATTCATTGTCTTGTAATAATTATGTATTTGTAATAATATCGGGTACTTGTTACTAATATGAGTAAATTAGTAACATAACCCAACTTGACCTAATAAAACACTTTTACTCCGATAAAATTAACTAATCAATCTATTTAGATGTTGAACGGTTTTTGATGGAAATCGAAAAAAATTTTAATTAAATTCTCGTGTTTTTTTATTTTAATTGGCGTCATTCTAAAGCAGCGATTTTAAACCGAGTGCTGTGAGAAACCGTAGATTTGCAGAAATTTTTTTTAAAAAAAATATCATTGTTTTATATATAAATGATTTTTAATATCCTACAAATCAGAAGAAGATAAAATTCTCTAAATATTAGGATGTAGATTGATTGAATATTAACGTCGCGCGCACACGAGGGTTTTTGGCGACGGACCACGTAATTTTGAACCATGGTCAAGTGACGTGGACGACATCTGAGCTGGCACCCCCTCTCCTAACTACCACACCACACCAACGGGAGGACGTTTCAGCTCTCGACAGATTTAACGTGCATCGCTGCCCTACACGGCGGGTCTTTAGTGGTACTGGGCTCGAACTCATGACAAGGCAAGCCGCGATCCGATACCTATACCACTTGGCTACCGCAGCCCGCATTAGGATGTAGAGCATTACACCTATTATAAGTAAAAAAGTCAGTCGACCCAAATGCACATGCCCAATGGGGGGTCTTATTAAAATCAAACAGGCATGATATAGTAAACATTTTATATGCAAAAGCCTAAATATATAAATGTGTATTATTCCAGTTTAATTAATATCCTTTAAATATTTATGATTCCAAAAAAATTGCAAATTTAATTTTCTTTAAAAATTAAAATTTAATTTTAAATAAATAATTACAAAATTAAAATTTTAATAATAATGATAATAATTCCTTTTTTTTTGCGTTAGTGAAGAAAATATGAAAAAATCATTTTAATCATCATCATAAAAAAAAAGTCTTGAAAATTACTTTCACGTGATCTGTGAGATAAGAAAAAAAAATTTCAAAAATTCTGCTTTAGAGTAAGATCGTGAATTTGATCCCAAAGTTTTGTTTAAAATAGAAAAGCATTTTTAAAAGAAGGGCCTGATTTTAACTATTTTTTCTTTACATTTAATCCTTGAATATATTTTTGCTAAAAAAAATCGGGAGAAGAAGCGAAAAAATGTGAGAAGGCATCGAATATCTGTGAGGAAGAGTAATTGATAATTGTGCCCAGATAACCAGGAAGTGAGTCATGCGCTAATCATATCTCCACGGCTACGGATAAGGGACTGTCATGAATGAGTTCAATAACACTAGAAACAATCAGGCACGATTCCGCTGGCATTGTACGAGAGCGGTTCCGGAGAGGTCAGACATCAATGCTCACACACAGAGCGCTACTCTTGCGAAACTACAAATATTCAGAATTCTTCCCTAACTAAAAACACTCCCAAATTTCGGCAAAAAATCAGTTGGATTAGTATCACAGATGGCGTTTTTTACTTAAAGCGTTTCAAAGACGGAGGGGGAATTTGGATGCGATACGAAAAATCGTCTTTCAGTTGTCGTTGACTATTTGCAAAAAAAGTAAAATTTATTTTACTTTATTTGCATATATTATATTTGTAAATAATGCATTTGTTATATTACACTCTACTTATTGCTTTTTTATACTTTATGGCTTATTTATAATGTACAAAAAGATCAATAAGTAGAGTGTAATATAGCAAATATATTATATTAAGCAATACATATATTGCTATAATAAATAAAAAGATAAGTGAATTAGGGAGACTTTTATTATAGCATCCATCTCACAAGCCCCACGGGGGGAAGGGCAGCTCAGGTGTCGTCCACGTCACTTGACCACGGTTCAAAATGACGTGGTCCGTCGCCAAAAGTCGTTGTGTAGCTGAAGAGTGCGACGTTAATATTCACTCTCTCAATCAATCAATCAAGCCCCACGAGGGCTATTGGTGATGGACCTCGTAATTTTGAACCTCGACCAAGTGACAAGGACGACATCTCTCTGTGCGTGGGAGCTAGCACTACCTTCTCCTAACTAACACACCATACCAACGGGAGGACATTAAGCCTCGACGGATTTTACTAACATCGGCCCCCTCTACACAGCGGGTTTTTAGTGGCGTCAGGACTTGAACCTGCGAAAATTATAAAAGTAAATAAAATATATACATATATGTTTCAAAATAAAACAAAATAGATATATATTAATACATTTTTAATGTTTTCGGTACA
Source organism: Trichonephila inaurata madagascariensis (assembly GCA_019973955.1). Classification (NCBI taxonomy): domain Eukaryota; kingdom Metazoa; phylum Arthropoda; class Arachnida; order Araneae; family Nephilidae; genus Trichonephila; species Trichonephila inaurata. Next base: position 389,899 of record BMAV01011264.1, read on the forward strand.
TTTTCATCCATTCGTAATGACTGAAAATTCTTCCAATGGACATTTTTTTAAATGTTTGCGATGGGATGTCTAACATCAAAATAGAATATGCCAAAAGTAAACATTAGTACAGGCTACTTATAAAGTAACACATGTAAAAAAAAACATGAGAAATTATGAAAAGTTCTATTAAAATATCACAATCTGTCTAATGGATTTTGGTGAGGATATCTCTTTAAATGATCATATTTTAACAAGTATCAGGAGCATAGTTACCGCCTTATCAGCCATATCACCGATACGGGGCCCCTAAGCTACAGGGTCCCAGAATATGTGCCTACAGTCCCACTAACAAGGCTCTCATGTCTAAGAAAAGGGCCCCAAAGGAATTTCGATACAGGGCCCAGTGAGAATTAGCTACGCTAGTGACAAGTATTAATCTGTAGCATAGCCCAGGCTTCATAGATGGGTCATAAAGAGAGAGGGCAGTAACATAACGTACACCCCCATCATGGGGGCCCTAGGATTATAGGGGGCCCAAAGCCTGTCTGACGCCCTTTGTAAGATTTGGCTTTGGGCCCAAAATCTGACTTTGCAGGGGGGCCCTAATATTTTCTGTTAAGCCACTGAGAAAGGGAGAAAACACTAGAAGAAATATGAAAAACATTTTTACTGTGAATAACAAACAAAGAAATTAAAATATCTATTATCTGAAAACACATTTTAAAATGGTTTTTTTAGTTACTTTTAACCATTTCATACCTTAATAATAGTTCTGGAAGTAGTAGCACTGGTAACGCCAATAGAAATATAACAGGTTAAATAAAATTATTTTACAATTAATGCAGCATACCCTTCTAACAGTGTTTCTGATAGTTGTTTTTATTAAATACCTGCCTTAAAAAGCAGACTTATTAAAAATAATCAGTTAAAATATCGCAAATACAGTTATATAAAAAAAGTATTGCACGCGGGTTTCGTGTGTTTTAATTGAATCAGACGCATCATTTTATTTTTTGTTAATAATAAATTTAAGAATTCAGAGTATATGTATTACAATATATAATGTTTGTAATTACTTAAGTTCTCGTTCGCGAAGTTATTCACGAGTGCTATAGAATTTAAGATATTGATTTGGTTTCGAGAAACTGTGTGTATTTTTTTAAAAAAAAATCGGCATAGTCAGTGACCTATATATTTATCAAAGGATGAAATAGCCACCATGTAGCTTCTGAGTGTGAACGTGAATAAACAATCAATCAATAAATCAAAGAATGAAGTAGAAAAGCGGACACATTTTTCACTATTCTGAGCCACGATTTGAGGCTGGCCTTAAATTTTAGATTCTTTTATCAATCTATGAAGAATTTCTTATTAGCACAGTTTTTAAAATATGATTGTAAAATTATTATAGTATATTTTAACTTCTAAATTTAAAACTAAAAATGCCAAATGGGCATTTTCATAGATTCGTTAAGATAACAGCTTGTTAAAAGACACCAAGGACATTCTTCAAATGCATCGCATGTATTTGAGGGTGTAAACTTGTAATTGCAATTGCGAGAAAAGGCGGAGAATTGGCATATGTAAACAATAATTAAACTATTCTCTACAAGCCTGCAAATGTAAAATTTTGAAAGAATCTAAAAGCACTGAAAAGAGACGAATCCTCCCATAAATTGGGCAAATTTGAATAAAACAAAGACGCGACAAACAGTTTTTCTTTAAACTATTTATCGAAATTTTCAATTTGCAGTTTTACTCAACAATAAAAACGATAAAAAATTTTTTAAAAATACATTTTGAGATTCAAATATCTTGTGCAAGTTTATATAACTGATGAATTATTTTCTTGGAATTTATCAATAGAACGATGCTTGTTTGTACAGAGAACCTCATTAATGGAGACTAATTGGGACTCTAAGTCTTCCGGATAAATCTGCAGATTAAACGAAATAACCTATAAAAGGGGGGCGTCAAGGTACGTGTAGCTTAGGCACACCGTACAGTAAAAAAGACAAAAAAAAAAAACACGCATTTTAAAAGTAACAAAGCAAAGTGATAAATAATTGCACAAGAGAAAAAAAAAACATTCTTGTACTATGAATTAAGCTTTTTATTAACAATTTTTTGTAAGGATTTTTTTAAAAATGATTTCCCGAAATAAGCTACATCTGCTTTAACGGGTTTCGGATTAATGATGGCTCCTATATTTCACTTCTTAATTACTGAGGGTCTATTTTGTTTCAGATATTACTTCAGAGCTGCATGATATGCTTAAATTATTGTTTCTTCTAAGCCGAAACACAAGAACATCAGAAATATTGGCAAGGTGGCAGCTTTTGTGAGTCCGAAGATCTGGAGCACCTGAGGGTATAGAAATCTGACATAACTTCCTTCTGTGTGCCTCATAATTTTTAGCCATGGTCAGATAATCAGGACTGCATCTGAGCTGCTACCTCTTTCTCCATGCCCCACCAACTTGAGGACTTTGAGTTTTCATCAATCATCTGTGAGTTTCAATCTTTCTCTCTCTACACTGCGAATTTTTACTGACCAGCGATGCTGAACTCACCTAGCAAGAATGTGGAGTGTTTAAACCAAGCTCGGAAATAGCCCTTACTCTAGCTTGCCGAAAAGCCAATGGGTGCCAGCTAACTGGAGAGGTTTTTGATGACCAAAAACTACATATATAAACACATACACATTCGTATATCAAAAAGTTAAACGTAATATATAAAATTCAAAAACAATTGCATAAAGAAAGAATCACATATACAATCAAAAATAATTTGATACGAATAGTGTACAGGATTGAATTTTAATTTCGAACCAAGTTTAAATAAAGAGGACATTTAAGTCATTTAACTCACTTTCGTAATTTAATTTTCACATCACGTCTCTTAAAATTTTGGGGGACAGGTCAATTTACAGCACAGCAGCTCCCACAATGATACGCAGAGTGGAATTAATGCCCAGATAAGTTTTTATTCTACCACCAGGTTATCTTGTGCCGGCCCGAGAATAATTCCATAGAAATCTGAATATATTTTGCATATATAAAAATATATTTAAGAGAATTTATAAGAAAATTGTTTTAAAAACTGATGCATGAGCAAAAAAGAGAACCTTCATTAATAAATACGCATAAAATTAAGATATACTTATTTACTTTAAAATATTTAAGTTTAAAAATAATTATAAAAAAGAAATACTCAGAGTTGCAATTCCATTAATCTCTCTCTCTCTGCTTTAGTATGAAGAAATTTACTAAATATATACTACTTTTTAGTCATTATTGTGTTTTATAATAAAAATTGTGTTGCCCCCTTCATTTTTTTCTGTTCTGGCCAACTTAAAAAGTTTTTCCAACAGTGCTTTAGATGAAAAAGTAATAATAATATTAAGATAGGGCAATTTATTAATAGAAGACATTTAATAATACAGGGCATTTTTATCTGAAAAGTTGATACGATTCTCTTTAAGGAATTCGACTACGTTCGGAATTGTTGTTTTGCAAAAGCGTATAAATGCATCATTTTCATAATATTTAGTGTCACTTAGAATAGAATACATGCATAAAAATTTTTATGAATAGTATTACAATAAAAAATTATTTAGATGCAATACTTTGGCAACGAATTAACATAGAATTTTATATTTTCAAAACATTCTCCTTTTATGGAAAATGCCTCTATAATAAGATTTTACCTATATATAGCTCAGATCTCTGTACAGAGTCTGAACTAAGATTTTTGAAATATATAACTTTTAGAAGTGGATTTATCTATATTTTAATACAACAGAGTGGAAAATTTTAAGAAAAAAACACCGATAATTATATTAATAGGTAGTAACTCTAAAAATAATGTGAATTTTTCAAAAATCCTAGTTCAGGCCCTCTGGAAAAATCTTTGCTTTATATAAGCACACACACAAAATATTATTATAGAAGCATTTTTAATCAAAGGAGAATGTTTTGAAAATAGGCAATTCTAAGCTCATTTTTTGCCATAAATGTTACATTTAAGTAATTTTTTGTTCTAATAATATTCTTAAAACAATTTTATGCATATATTCTAATCCAAATGACACTAAATATCATGAAAATTATCCATTGTCCAACACGCGGCCCGCCAGTACATAGGTTGCGGACCGCCGACTCTTTTTAAAAAAATTTTAAATATCAGGTTTTTAAAGAGAGTGTGCTTTCATTTTGAAATTTATTAGAGGGGAAATATATATATATAGTAGCACACACAGGAATTTTGCCGGGGTCGAAAGTTCACCATTCTTGTATTATGCTCCTTTTGATTTTGTCGATTTTCGGGAAAACACAGTAAAAAACTAATTATTGAATAAATAATTAGCATTAATTAATAAAATTAATCATTAATAACAAATGTTTACTTAAATTTTACATACTATAATGAGAATTTAATCAATCAAAAAAAAATAAGGGTTTTTGGGGGGGGGGCGACCCCCTTTGTGTCCCCCTTTTTTATATATAAAATTGACAATGTTTTTTCCGTTACCTGTTCTTTTTTAAAATAAACCCTTTTTTTGATAATAAAATGTCTTTTGATTAAATTTAACATCTATTTTTTTGAAACAGTTATACATTTGTTTTTACTATAATAAATTACTTTTTAAAAATTTCCCAATGGCATTTGTGTATCCTTTACTATGGATGGTACATGATTTTCGGTGTGGATTTCATTTCCCTCCCCCTTTTTCTTTTTGGGAGATCCGAAGAGGTCGGGAATTTTTTTTAAAATTTTAAAAAAAGTATTCAGGAGGGTTAAGAAAAAGGGGGAATGTATAATTAATCGTTTGGAATGACAGCACAATAAAATTTCAAGAATAGTAAAAAAGATCAATTCAAAAGAACACCGAATTTTCAAGAAAATGGAAACTGTAATTTTTTAAACATTATTTGACGTTTCATTATTATGTTATATAAACATTATTAATTATCTATGTTTGAATACGAAAAAAAATGAAAACAATAATAATAATTCATTTTGTTTTAAATTTTTACTCCAATAATTTTTGTTTCCAAATCTGATATAAAGGTACATATTTTTATGTGCGCCCTCGAGATTATTATGTTTTTCCGAAGTGGCCCGCAAGGTCATTTGGGTTGGATATCCCTGTTGTAGATGATGATGATATTAGATTTCAAACAAATCCTTGTACTTAAATATCAGCATAGAAGTAAAATTGAGAGCTCGTAAAATAATGATTCAATATAACTGAAGGAGGGACTGCACCAAATTACGAAAATCATAAAAAAATTTTATGTCTTTCTCCCAAACGTGGCTTTTATGACTAAAAACGCGTGCACCCAAACAAGCAGCACTTCTCGCCACCAAGTTCTGCGAAAAATGCAACCACCCCCCAAAGCACAGGTGCCCGTACCCCCCAAAAACCGGGGGGTTTAGTTCTAAAAATAAAAACAGCGGTTATAAATTAGCAAAGTGGGCAATACCCCTGGGCTACAACCCCATTTCCTTTCCCCCCCCTTGCCTTAAAAGTGTACACCCCGAGCGAACCCCTAGGGGGGGAAAACCCAGGGCGACAGCTGTTTGGTCACGGCCGGGGGAAAACAAAAAGGCGGGACCCCGGGGGGGGAAACCCCAACCCCCGGATAAACAGACCAGCTCCGGAGATTGCAGTTTTCGATACTGCGCCCCCCTCTACACCCAGCCCCAAAGAAAAGGCCAGTGATTAACTGAATAAGGAAGTTGGGGAGAGGGGGGCACCTTTTAAACTATCTGAATGAGATTTTAAACGGTCGGGGATCCAAAAATTCATGTAAAAAATGAAGCGGGGTTTTTCCCCTCTCCCCCCCCTTAGGGTTTCTGAGGGGCATCCGCCCATTGATTTCAATTTCCCCAAAATTTGGGAATGGGTAGACGACTTTGGAGCCCGGGTCACTAACACTTTGGGAAGACCTTCCCAATGCAGGGGGGAAACCCAAAAACTCTGATTCCTTTTTTATAAAATCTGATACCCCCTCCGCTCCTTTAGACGGAAATATTCTTCGTCAGACCCACAGACTTTCATTTTTCATTTCTCCTTCATCATATACTAACATTTTAGAAGTTTCGTAGCACTCTTTAAAAAATCAAATACGATTAGTTACACTATTAATTTTTTGCATGCCATGTAAGGCTATATCTGATGTAGAATGAGAACTAAGGCAACACAATTTTTTAGCCAGAAGTTTTCTTTTCAAATGCATGTAAACATTATATATAATATATATATATATATATATATATATATATATATTCATTAAGGTGAGGCTGATCTCTCTCGTTTTGAATTCTTCCTTGAAGGAATATCGTTTGAAAGGTGTTTAAATTTGACAATTCATTTGAAATATGATAGCCATTGGCCTATATTAGACTGATCTAGAGAAGTTTTGCTTAGAGAAACATCCATAATAATAATGCATGCAAGAATTTTATGAAATTAGGAGCAAAAAAGTGCACACGTAACAAAAAAAGCTTTCAATTTATAGAATAATTTTCTTCATAATTTGACAAGTCACTGGCAGTGGGGTAACAGAGAATATTAGGGCCCCCTGCAAAATCAGGTTTTTGCCTTAATATTTATAAATTGGTTAAATACGTACTTGCAGTCAGTCAGGCTTTGGGCCCCCTAGAATTCTGCTCCCCCCCCCCGTGATGTGCGGGTGTACGTTATGCCCAGTAGCGCACACAGAAATTTTTTTCAAGAGGGGGGGGGTCTGGTGTGTGTGTGGGGTGAAATTTCACCATTCTTAAATTTTTTGCCCCTTTTCGATTTTGTTGGGGAAAAAAAACCAGAAAAAATAATTATTGAATAAATAATTAGCATTAATTAATAAAATTAACATTAATAACAAATATTTAATTAAATTTTACGCACTGTATACTTAGAAATATAATCAATCAAGAAAAAAACAAAAGGGTTTGGGGGTCCCGGGCCCAGGACCCCCTTGTGTGCGCCGCTGGTCACTGGTGGTGTGGGCCGCACCAAGTATTCTTCTTCTAAGGAGTGACATTTGAAGGGCTATTTGTGATTCTGTGTCACATCAAAATATCTATAAACAGAAGAAAAAACTTATCGAAACAGAAAAAGAAGAAAAAAAAACCACAGAAAAAATCCCTTTCTGCACAATCAGTTGTATATATATATATATATATATCTTAAATCCCGATGCAGAAAACTAGTACTAATATATTTCTTTCATTTTGTCATGGTAATGACACTGAAATTATAAAGGGAGGGTACAGAATGTCTTCACCATCAAAAAAAAAAAATTTTTATAGCCTTCTGAAATGAAGTATAGTAAAAACTTAAATGAGAGCCACACAGTGTCGGCTTATATAAGTTTGATTTTTGATCGTTTCTTTCTTTCTTTTTTTTTTTTTTTTTTGGTTACAATTCATAATTTTGTATCATATATTGATTTAAATTTCTGCAAAAGCTCTTAACATTTTCCGAATACTTTTTCATATTATATTTTGATTTAGTAAGAAAAAAATATTAAAAATTCTGTATTATATGATTCGGGGTGGGGAGTATGGGGATGACACCCTTACGAGTCACATCAGTCTTACTGACACCACTGTTCGTAACGTACTGAACTTTTTGCATAGCTTGATAGTCTTTATATTTTAAATTAATCAAATATAGGCATTAATAATGAATGGAGTAGATTTTGTATAGACATGTTCTAGCCTCTTTCGTAAATAAACGGACCCGAAACAAAATACTTTTTGATAGAAAAATTCATCAAAACTAATAGATTTTTACTAGGCTAACGTGAAGAGAGAGTATACATGTTCTCTCATTTCTACTTGATTCTGGCTAAATTTTTTTTCTTTATGAAATATATTTCTTCTTTAGTGCTAGAATATCAAATGAATTTTTAGCCTTATGTCTTCAAATAAAAAATGGTTTTTTATTGAATGTTTCTAAATTTTAAGGGCATTGAACGAATTTATAATAGTGGTACATTTTTGGGTTTTTTTTTTGTTTGTTTTAAAAAGCGTTTGGGATGTGCTACTTATTTATATTTCGTAATACTTTACAGTAATGGATTTTTTCCTTCATGTTTATAATAAGATAAATAAAAATTCTAGTAACAGTTGAATCGTTCATAAATGAAAAAGTCACTTGCAGGATGTTAAACGCAGTAAAATAACGCCTAAATCCTGAATGTGCCCCTGAGTTCTACGTTATAATTTTTTCTAGCTTTCTCTTTTTTTATGATGTTTTAAGCTATACCATCCCCTACTGAACTGCATCCTGCACCTTCCACCTGCTACTAAAGCAAAGAGAGGGCAATTGCGTTAAGTAGCCGCTGTTCATACATTTCAGTCTTAAAATGGAATAGGTTAGGTAAATCTGAAATATAATTTCTCTTTTACAGCTTGTGTCGGATGTTTTTGAATGAATCACACACAACATGCTTTCTTTAATTCCGAACTGCCAGAGCTTTCCAGAAGATGACGTATGGCTTGTTGCTGCTATTGGTAAAATGCCACAATTATTCCCTCCCTGATATAATGACACAGAAATGTACAGCTTTAATTTTCGGTTGTGAATAATTATAATTCAAGACAGGTTTCGAGAAGTAATACGTTCAATTTACTTTTGAATCTGGATCTTTGTCCGTGTATTTATGTGTTTTAAGCATTTGCAAGCTAATTAATTGGTTATTAAAACCACATTTAGAGAAAAAATCAAGACGATGGACGTCCTAATTTAGAATCACGGTCAAGAGCTGACATCACATTCTCGAAATTTTCACACCACTTTAACATGAGATCATTCAGCCCAGTCAAATGTAACGTCAATTAGTCCCTCTACGCGATGGGTATTAAGTGGAACTATAGAGCTGAAACACACAAATGGCCTGATGGAATGATCGCCGGCCTAGAGCTCACCAACATAACCGCTCGACTACCGCGCTTCCAGAAAAACAAACAGACAACTACGAAGCTGTGGAAGCGGTCAAAATTAGAGATTTATACACACATATATTATATTTTTTAGTATAATATACCTTTTTTTTCAAGGACTTTTACTTCATTTTTCAAGCTAATTTTAGAATTTCTTGTAAACTTTTAAGTAGATACTATAGGATTATGGGATATCATATTTTTGGTAAATTTTAGATTTTTCAAAAAAAATTTTTTTAAATATTTTTCCGTCTTAGTTTGAATATAAAAAGGGGTTCGAGTCCATACTAAAACCCCCCTGTGGGGGAGCGATGCACGTTAAATAAAGGGGAAGGTTAGCTTTTTAAAACTATATTTCACTCTGCAGTCTTTGCCCAAAGTCTTAGGTTTGCTATCACATTACTGAAGTTATTCTACTTTTACTTGTACTGTCTCTTACTAAATCTATTTAAAACAATTATTGATAGTAAAGGTAAAAAAAAATTAATATTTGTTCTAAGAAAGAGGAGAAATATCCGTTTAAGACTGTTCTTTAAGACATTATTTTAATGAATAGAGCCCAAACAGGGAACATTTTTTTTTCTATTAAAAAATGCCTTGGTATTAATATATTTTGTTTCTGATGGCGCACATAAAACAGGACATCGTATTTAATATAATACACTACTCATTTCTGCTTATTTCGATTTATTTTTTCTTCTATATAAAATATGTTCTGCATTTCGTGTTCTATAGTATAATGTCAAACGCTAACTTTCAACTTAACATTAAAATAAGAAAAGTTGAATATATTTATTGAATGCTTCTAAATTTTAAGACCTGGTATTATAAACTGCCATATGTGCTATAATCATTCGAGTCTTAAATAATATTGAACATTTTTTTAAAAAATCTGAAACACTATTTGAAATTTTAAGCACTGGAAAGTTAATATTTTATTAATAGCGAACACCCTATAATATGACATTTTTATCACAAGTAATTTATATTTTTATATATATTCTATTTTTAGAAAAACTTCTATTTTTTTAAAAAAAGTTCTAGTACGGATTGCCTTAAGAAATCTTATGACCTTAGCTTATACAAAGTAGGTAAGGTTCTACGGTACATCCGTTTAAAGTCAATAATTTGTTCCAAGTTCCAAGAAACACTTTAGAGAGCGAAACCTGTTCTTTTCTAAATAACGCCAAGATTCAAGTACATTTGTAAGGATTTTATGCATGCAAATAAGACACCATTTGAATAAAAAGTTGAAGTCTGAATATCTAATTTTTATACTACCGTTTCATGGCCTCATATGCTTAAGCCAAGTACTGAAAATATGTGCAAAAGTAAAGAAAGCCAAATGATTTTAGAGCTTTAAATTATATTCCTATGTATTATATAAACTAAGTTTTTTTTTATTTTATAACAAACAAGGGATATAACCGAGATATATTGGTGTCCACTAACTCTCTCTCTCTTCCTCATTATTAATAAAAAAAGATTCTGAAGAAAGAAATTAATTTTATTAGCCTTAAGATTTCTTTACGAGAATAAGAAAATAGTACAATCTTTAAAGCAAAAAAAAAAAGGCTTGGATATGAGTTGGATATTAACAAATATTTCTGCTAATCAGAAAACTAAAAATATTTTGTATAGCACATGTACTTTTTTGTATTAGGAAATAAAAACTCTTTCCAAATCATGCCATATATTTTTATATTGACTTGTTGGAATAATGCAAAATGTTAATTTTATAGTTATCGACAATTTTACACCGTATAATTGTCCTGTTTTATTTCTTGTTGCATAACGTTAGTCCCCTATATACATTTAATGTCTAATAATAAGTGTAGTTTTAAATTGGATTGTAATAAGATAAACTGGAAAATTTATTTTGTTATAGCCTATCAATACAGCGTTTCTCAAACTATGGGGCGTGCCCCCTGGGGGGGCGTGATAATCTTACGGGGAGGGTGCGAGCATACCGAAAAGTCGAGAATAAAAGATTATTTAAAAAATTATCAGTTTACTGAAAAGAAGCAAAACACATAAAAAACATTCTGACATAATAAAAAATAAAATATACATTTACACTGGTGTAATATATTTATAAATATATCAGTACTGCACAATGTATTCGATAATTAATTCATCAATACTAAGTTAAGAATTAGTTTAATAATTACTAGTATAATTCTCCCAGGTATACAAAATTTAAGACTTATCTTGGTAATTTGTGCAGTTTATAATTAAAGTCGTATTGTAGTTTTAGTATCAAAGTATATATATACCGTAAAAAATCCGGCGTATAATGCGCACTATGAGCACAAAAAATAAGTTCGAAAGTTACGGGTGCGCGTTATACGCCGAATATAAAAAGGATAACTTCAAAAATAAAAAGATATGAGCATATAAAAGGAATTAGACTTCTATATAGATCGGAATACTGTTTATTATTTAAAAGAAATGATGTACCTAATTAACTTAAAGGGTTTTTCTAGAAGTATACTATATTTTTTTTTTGAAAAGTCTGGGGTAATACTTCGAGTAAATGACTTCAAAACATATAAGCATTGCACATGTACATTTCAGGTTCCTTCGTAAACAAGGGGATGCGCGTTATATACGGCGAATATTCCTAAAAATTAAAAATCATAGCTTGAAAGTATGGGTTCACGTTATACGCTGGATTTTATGGTAATTATTCCATTCAATACATTATTATTATTTGGAGGGGAGCATGATTAAAATTATGATTGAAAATAGGGTCGCAAATATTGAAAGTTTGAGAAGCACTGTATTAATAGATATAAAAATTGCGCAAATTAATGATAAATTAATCAATTTATTAGTACATGTTTAAATAACGCGTATAATTACAATATCAATTCCTTAATTATAACTAATAATCTGAGATACATTGTTATTATAAAATTTAAATATGTGTGATATTCACACACACACACAAAATAATTTTCCTTAAAAAATACTCTTTAGTAGTGAGTGGTCTTACATATTCCAACCACATGTTGGAAAGGCACAAAAATCCAGTAGTTGAGAGTCAACTAGCGCGGATGGAGTAAAATGAATCCAAAAAGTGGGATTCATTGAGAAAATGTCGACATTCCCGCGGAAATGGGTCACTCGAAAACAAAAAAAGTGCCTTCTAGTGCTGGATTAATGAACACAACTCCCGCTTAGCAGAAGGTGGGAGAGGCCATGCTGGATTTATCAATGAATATTTGGTATGCAAGAAAATTTCGAGAAAAGTGGGATTTTTTCACCAAATCGGATGTTCTGACCTCTGGGGCGGAAGCAGGGTTGAACAGTCATCCCCGTTTCGCCAGAAAAACCGCCAAAAGGAGCCAGCAGGGAACATCACTGAACTACTAATAATTGCTTTCCGGTAGTTAAGACTCGACCAATTAACAGAAAGTGCCGGAGTGGGAGAAAAGAGGATGTGACTTGACTGGGTAAGATGGTCAATGAACAGACCCTGCGGAAGTCGAGGGGAGTCCTAGAAGTATCAGGAAAAGGAAGTGGATAATCCACCCCAATCTCTCTCTGTCCTGACAGGAAATCTTAATTGAATTTTGAAGTTAATAGCCTCGGTTGGAATTCTAAGAACAGAATTAGCTCTCACTCACAGATGTGTCTCTCATCCTCTCCGATGTTACTAAAATTACAGTGAAGTGGTTTCATCATATCCGCAGTGGTTTCGGTTATCCTCATATTACACATCTTGAGAGGAAATCTTACAATGCACAAATTGAAGACACCTGCTTTATCTCGAAAATAAAAGAGAAGTTCATATATATTTAATACATTAAAAGATAACACTTGAGAAATTTTCTGCTTATAACTGTTCTTATACTTGACTTTCAACGAGGACACTCAATACGTTAGCTATTATAACATTATAACTTCTCCTGCAAAAGGAGATAGAAATACAATTGCAAAATTCTAGGGTTTATATTTAAAAACACTCGAAACCGAAGACTGTCTATCTAAATCATGCCACGTTTTTCGTAAATTTTGCATCCAAAAATATTTTCTAGGTAGAAATTCCTTTATACATTTACCTTTTAAGACTCCACCAGTGGCCCACACAGGAATTTTTCAAGGGATGGGGGCTCAGGGTTGAAAGTCCATGGCTCTCGTATCATAAACTCAATACGCCGCCCAACATATTTTTCTCATTTTTTCCACTGTCGAGCACAAAAAACAGTAAAAAATAATTTATTGAATAATTCATTAGCATTAATTAATAAAATTATATATATATATATATATATATATATATATATATATATATATATATATTATTAACAAATACTTAATTAAATTTTACGTATTATATACATAGGATTAAATTCCAGCTCAGTGGCGCAACAGCGTATGAGGGCCAGGGTCTACTAAGCCCATTCCAGTATACGTGCCCAGTGAGCGCTGAGGTGCATGAGCAGATGTACAGATCAGGTGGTCAGTCTGAAGCGAGATCCTCAGTGTTTAAGTCCCCAAGCAAGCTTGGTACTCATTTATCGACCCACTGCAGTAGGGATGAAAGCCTGAGTCGACCTTGTCCAGCCCGGGAATAGAATTCGGACCTGTGGCGTGGAAGCGCGATACGCTACCACTCGACCACTGTGCCTTATACATAGGATTAAAATCAATAAAAAAAATCAAGGGCTATGGGGGGTCCGAACGTGAGGACCCCCCTTGTGTGCGCCACTGAGTTCCCCCATTTATTTGCCAAGGTAAAAAAAAAAGTTTCCGGATATTTATTTATGGTTTGCTAACTACAGCCAATAAGCCTCTTAATGTTGAACCACGACCAGATGACAAGAACTACACTCTACTCTTCTTAAGCACACCATGTGGCCGCGGTAGCCTAGTGGTCACGTTATTGGATCATGGCTGGCTTGTCACGAGTTCGAGTTCAGTACGACTAAAGACCCGCTGTGTAGGGGAGCGATGCACGTTAAATCTGCCGAGAGCTCAAACGTCCTCCCGTTCGTGTGGTATGGTAATTAGGAGATGCGGTGCCAGCTCAGGTGTCATCCTCGTTACTTGACCATGATTCAAAATTACGTGGTCCGTCGCCAAAAGCACTCGTGTAGCTGAACAGAGCGACGTTAATATTCACTCACTCACTCGCTCAATACACACACCGCACCAACGCGAAGACTCTGAGCCTTGACTGATTTAAAGTGCATCAACCTTTCTACACGACGGGCTTGGAACACGTAACCCGACCGAAACAGGTTCGGCCACGATCATCGCGGCCAGGTGACACCTAGTATTTTCAATAGTAAAAAAAAATAAACAAAAAAAAAAATAATAAATCCAGAACTATACATTTCATACTTAAAATAATCATTAAGTTTATTTTATGTTTTTAAATAACAAATCCTTGTTAAAAATAATTCAATCGCAAAATTAATTGCTTTTGCACTGTTTCCGAACTTAATAAACTTTACCGAGAGCTAGCGTTAACTAATTTAAAAAACACAATCTTCCAAAAACCAGGCTTCATCGGAGCATTTGCTGTCCTGTATAGGGCTTGAGAAAAACTTTATCTTGGAGAATCCAACGATAGTGTATGATTTTCTATTGGTGAATGGTCTTCTGGACTTGGTCTAGCTTTGTTCTCTCTCTGGGCCAAGTGAAATAAGTAACAACAACGACAACAACACAATCACTTCTGTTGCCCCACTTAACCCTCGTAAGCCATTTAATGCAACGTTGCAGCACAATCAACCAATCAGTGTACTCTGCCACCAGGGAGAGGGGTGCATCTAGGGTCGAGCAAACCGGAACCCTGTCGGAGCAGCTAATTCTAAGGGTGGCATTTGGATTGATTTTGAAAAAATACAAAACTTTTTGGTTACAAAAAACGTGTGCTGAAATATTGGTAAGGTGTGAATTGGTATTTTTATTTATTGTACCTTACTTCCTTTCTTAGTACTCTGCATGTTTAATGTCAATTTTCTTTTATGTTGAAACTCAGGTGTTCGAGGTGGGATAATTATGTTCAGTCTTCAATCGTGAAATTTGATAAGTTTACTCATCTTTCACTTCTCCCCATCCCGGATTGGGGGCACTACGGGCATTCCTTTCACCCATGCGACGTCCAGTGTCAACTATCAAAAAGGGGACAGGAGCAATACGAGTTTCTATAAGGTAAAATAAACGTTTGTAATTCCCACCACCAGCAGACTCTTTTTAGAAGAAATTGGCATCCTGAAATGGGCGATGCCTTTTCTTACATTTTTTACCTCTTTGAATTAATAACAGATAATTATATCCTTAATTTCTAATTATTTTGTGTTTGACTTAAAGTAATATATACATACAGTGGCGCACGCAAGAAGGGTGTCCTAGGGGTCCGGACCCCCTTCCCCATAGCTCTTGATTTTTTTTTTCGCGATTGGTTATATAATCATATGTATATAATTACGTAAAATTTAATTATGTGTTAGTTATTAATAATTAATTTTATTGATGAATGCTAATTATTTATTTAATAATTATTTTGTATTGTTTTTGCTTCCAAAAATCGACAAAATCAAAATAATTTGTTAGGCGGTGTATTGGAGCACGAGACCAAAATGGTGGACTTTCGAGCCTGCCTCCCCCCGCCTTAAAATTTTTTTGTGCGCGCTACTATATATATACTTAGGTTCTATAGTTATCTGTGTATATATATATATATATATATATATATATATATATATTACTGTTATGATGCCTTTTTGTTCGCAAGAATTATTGAAGTTTTATAGGTGTGTATCTATATGTGAACAATTTATCTTTTTTAATCATAATTTTTTACTTTGGAGAGGGGTGGTGGTGGCATTTTCCATTTTTGTTCAAGGTGCCGAAACTGCTAGAACCGGCCCTGCCTAAAACGTCAAATTAAAATACGATGGTCAAAAAAGAAGGAAAAAAAGCAACCTTAACTTTTAAATACCAAGTATTCTAATTACTCAATTGTTTTGAGAAATTGCAAACGAGTTTTTACCATTTCTATCATAGTTTCAAAAGATGCAGCGACCCTATCTCTCGCAAGTTGCAAACTGAAGGACAGAAATTTATGTGCTTAACGACTGAAAGCCGAATAAGGAATTCCATTCTTCCCAATCGTCTAAAGCAGGGGTCGGCAAACCACGGCTCTTCAGAATTCTGTCTCAAAGTACTATTAAAAAATAATTGCATCTATTAAAAAATTAATCTATTGAAAATGTATTGATTTTTGCATATAGCGTTATACATTTGGCTTGCTTAGCCCTTTATCTACAGATGGTACTTAAGTACCACTCACTTTAAAATTGCATAGAATAACCCTTTTTACGAATACTCTGACGATATTTAGCAGGAATACTCTTTTAATTCCACTCTTCCAGGATACATGACAGCGTAGGTTCTATGTTGAGTATTTTGGCGGGGAAGGCGAATAGTTTTAACCCTTAACTTCCCACTGTTGCATTTCTGCAACATATGATTTATTTTAATTTAACAGACTCAATATATTTTTAATTACCTACAAATCACTTATTTGAGAAAAAAAATTACTGCGACGAAATACATGCTAATTTTGTCACTAGGTGGAAATACATTTTTTCCAGAAATCACAACAATTATACAACTCTGATGCCTCAAGAAATGTGCTTTTGCTATAAAAAGAATCCATTATATTTTATGCTTCCCCTTGTTTATTGACGAAATAAATTACTTTAAATTGTTCATTTAAAAGTTATTTGGATATTCTAATGGAAAAAATTTGAAAGAAATTTGATTTTAATTATATGTTGCAGGTCTGCAGCATTGGTCTTTGATTACCATTTTGACATGGTCAAAAAGCGTATACTAACCCAAGATGAAATTGATAGATATATGAATAATTCGGACGAATTAAGTGAAGATGGTCTTAAATATTCTGATGATGATGTGGATTTTTACCCGATTGTGTGTCATCTAATGAAGATTCGGAGAGCGACTGTGAAAATAGTATTGGTTCACAAAGTACAATTCAGAATATAAAAATATCAGAGAACCTTTTTTAAATTTTTTTAAGAATAATAAAATATTGTCAAATAATTTTTATGGAAAAATCAAATTATTTCATTGAATGAAGAAGTAATAAAATTCCATGGAGATGACACGCTCTCAAGAGAAATTATGGATTTGGAGGGGCGAAAAATGTAAAGTAGGACTTTGTTACAACAAAATCAATAACTGCTTTAAAAATTTTCATTGTATGTAAGGCTAAAGCAATCTATAACAATCCTCATATATAAAAAAAAAGTTTTGTAATTTACTGCACTACTGCGCAATGTTGCACTTCTGCAACAACAACAACAACAAAAAAACAACTGAAATTCACTTTAAAACTTCTCATTTTTTTTATGTATATTTTCCCTTTTTATTATTACTTGAGAACTAGCTGATATAATTTTTTCATGGAAATTTAAAAAATTGGGAAGTTAAGGGTTAAAACAGAAGTTGCGTTTTCGGCTGACATTTTTATCGGACTACGAAGTTGTCATTTTTGTTCCGAAAAAGTAGTTAATGTCAAAAGATAAGTGCCTTATTATTTTTTAATGTTAGTTAAGACCTTAGAAAACAATTTGACTATTTATTTTAAAAGAACAATGTATATAATTAATTTTACAGTTGAATAACTTTGTGGTACTTATAAGTACTGACAGCACATTGGGTGTTAGAGCAAGAACTTGGTTTTTCTTTTTGACCGTGTAGCTTATTGTTTTTTATTGTGTCGTAGCGTCATCACTATAAGTGCAAAAGAGTTATGTCTTTTTTAGCATTTCTTTTTGCTAACTTATTTATTTTGCTCTTTTATTCTTTTATTTTAATGTTTTCAAAAAATTTTGAACTGTGAATCTCTCTCACTGAACTTGTTTTTTTTACCACTCAGTTAAATGAAATATCTGATTTTTTCAAAAATTAGCACCATTTTAATTTCCTTACTTGTAACTGAAATTTAACAATAATAGGAGGTTTCAAAGAGTTATTATTTTTCTTTTCTTAGAGTGTCTAGAAAAAAAAAGAAGCCCAGTCTTCAAGAGACTGAATTTATTACAAAACCTACCATCTGAAAGCAGTGATGCTCTAACCGATTATTTTTCAGAGGAAGACGTCCCAGCAAATTATATCTGCTGGAATTTTCGTTAAATTTTGAAGATGGGGATCAAGAGACTGAACAAGACTCAAGGTGCAGTAGTTCATGTTCAGAAAATACAATATTTTCTACCCCAGGATGCAGTGCTTTAAAAAACATTGAATCGAAACCTCCCTCAAAATGCACAACGTGTAATGAATTTTTGTGTATTAATGAAAAGAAAAACTGCTTCTTTGAATATTATCAAATTAATTTTAAGCGTAAAACCTGCTTTTATGAGTAAAAAAAGTAAGTAAAATTTTTAAATTTTATAATTTTCAAAAATAAATATTTTGTGCCTTAAAATACTAGTGTTTTCTGGTTATTTAGCATTTTTAAGAGTTAAAACTCCTTTAAAAAAGCCATTCGGTCTTTTTGTATTATGAGAATATCTTAGACCTTTGTATACTGACGGTACTTTAAAGTACCAATTAATTAAATATAACTCTAACAGATTAAATTTTCCAAAGTTAAGTATATTACTTATGTATATCCCTTAATTTTCAATGTAATGATTCAAAAAAAGAAAATATTGCAGTAAATCATAATGAGGTAGATAAAGGGTTAAGACAGTTTCTTCTGCATTAAAAAGTTTTCCAGTAACAAAGTTTAACAAGAGTCAGTGAAAATTGTAGATTTAGATCTAAAGTCAAATTTATTGGTAAAAAATCAATGCTGCCAGGCATAGACAAACCTTAAAATGATATCCAGGAGTTTTAATTTATTTGCATACTTAAATTTGAGAGCATTCATGAATGGACAAGAAATATACTTAAACCCTCAACAAAAGTGACAAAAAAGTATTCCGTATTTTAGGATGTGCTTAAGGATACATATATAAAAAGTGCAGCCATTATTTTTGTATGCAAAGCAACCAAAGTCAATTTTAATTATTAGTGCTAACATGAAATTCCGCGATAAAGCACATGCAGTATTACGAGTTTGAAAGCTGAATTCTCCCAATTTGTGATATTTTCACAGTTGTTGTACTTGAATTCAGCTGTGACGTCTGCTCATTAGCAGCCTCCCCCCCCCCGCCTTCTAACAATACTAGTCAAGATTGACGTATGGGGAATCGAGTTGTCCAGATGGGACATTGTATCTTCAAAAAAAAAAAAAAGAGACCGGCTATTCTTTCCTTATGCCTAGGGTATAACATGTGTGAGCGGTTTGGGAAAATGGGAGTGATGTCGCCACACCTTACATCCAGCCAATCGTTAGTCACAACGCTCTTCACAGAAGCTTCATGGAACAGCATCAAATGCTTGGGTTCCCCTTGCACATCTGGGCCGTAAACAACTTTAATCGAGCATAATGTTGGCCGGTCAGGACAAAAATACACCCTCAGTGGGAATATGACAATGCGATTTATGGCCTCCAGATAGTGAACAAGGTGCCGTTTCGTTGTAGATATGCGACGTGCCGGCTTATTGTCCGCACGTACCAATGGAGTAGGACTACAGCGAGGAGAGCCGGGTGCAGATCTGTTACACGCACCAATGAGAGGTGATTGGGGCGGGGGAAAATGACCCACCCAGTGAGTTTAAAGGGGTAGGCTCGAGATTTGACAAGGCTTTCGATCTCCTGGCTTTGACGAAATGACTTCACTTTGAAGTTTTGGTCTCTTCGAAGACGCTCAGTTGAATTGCGGGAGCAGTCACGCCTTAAGGACTTAGGGAGATGAACTTTGCCTACTAGTGAAATACGGAGTGCCGGAGTCAGTAGCGCAATGACTGGAATGTATGAACTGAAACTAGAATTGTAGAACTTTTCTGTCGCGAAAAACTGTGAACTATGACATATTAATATTGAATCTACCATTTTATTATTTACTCTAAAATAAAATGTCTTTTGGGCCGTTAGCTGTGTGATCCCTGGCGCTACCATGTTACGAAGTAATTCAACAGGCTCACGATGTTACAGAGCCGATAAATACAAATATCTTTGATAGTTAGTTTTTGAAGGAATGGAAAAATATCACTTAATTTAAATATAAAAAAATATTTATTGTATTGGGACAATCTTGAATGTGACCGCTACCGAATGCCCTCTTTTCCTTATCTCGTGCATACGTCTGTATAACAATGGTTCTTAAATAAAGTTGTTTCCCATATAATTTTGGGCTGCGGTAGCCCAGTGGTCAAGGTATCGGATCATGGCAGGCATGTCATGAGTTCGAGCCCAGTACCACTAAAGACCCACCATGTAGGGCAGCGATGCACGTTAAATCTGTCGAGAGCTGAAACGTCCTCCCGTTGGTGTGGTGTGGTAGTTAGGAGAGGGGTGCCAGCTCAGGTGTCGTCCACGTCACTTGACCATGGTTCAAAATGACGAGGTCTGTCGACAAAAGCCCTTGTGTAGCTGAACAGTGCGACGTTAATATTCACTCACTCATTCCCATATAATTTGGTTCTTTCTCGAAAACTTGCCAACTCCCTGGTTTAAAGTATGCGAAGTACAGGTCTCGGAATTGGAAGGTGAACTGTTCAAATCACACTCTGATCGCAAGCAGCCAAGATCATCCTAAATGATCCACCACAGCCAGTGCCGGATTACTCATTAGGCGGAGTAGGCAATTGCCTACCGACCCCGCGCTTTTTAGGGGCCCACAAGAGTATGTTCTGTTTTCTGTTAATGCTACAAAAACAGGCTACAGAGACCCGAGAATTCATGTCGTTAAATCCGACAATGACAACAACTTCCCGTCAAAAAATAAGAAAAAAAATAATTTATAAGCATAATTTTACAATATAATAATAATTTAGATTGTGTTCTTTTTCATTGAAGAATTGAATCACTAAGAGAAACACCTTTTCAGCATTATGGATACTAGCATCTGTAGCTGTGTTCCAAAAAATATCTCATTTAAATCTAACACAGAGTGATTCCCAAAGTGGTCTACATCGATCCCCAGGGATCTACGACGGCCTGCAAGTGGTTTATTTCAGCAGGGAAAAAAAAGGGAGGGTCCATGAGGTGTAAATGGGGAGCCAGCGTGATTGTGGCTCTTGTTTAACCAATTCGTAATTTTAACTTTCAATGAATGGAATAAATATTTCGACACATACACAGGAATTGTTATTTATTTACTTATATACGTAATATTTATTATAATATAAACATATCTATCTACCTATTTATCTTGAACTATGGAATATCTTGAGAAAGCCTTTAATTGTTTTTCCAGCGGGAAAGGAATTTCAGCGTGGTTGTTAATCTTCATAAAAAAAAAACTTTACGCTACTAACTGAAAAGATATAGGATTCAACCTAACAAAATTGATTCAAAATGTTGAAAATTTGTTAAAAAGCATCAGATTCATCCTTTCCATTAAAATCCTTTATTTGTTGTTCAGTTATTTTATGTAACAGGTACTAAATTTTAATTTTAATTAATAAATGTTTAAAATTAAGATGTCTTTATTTTCTTAAGTTTTTCCATACAACACTTCACTACAGTTAAAATTTTAAAATTAAGTAGCTCTATACCACCCATCAAAAACACATTTTAGCTGATGAACTTGCAAAAATTCAATATTGAGTAAACAGGGGTCTACCCAAAACCGGAAACGTGGCAAGGGGTCAATGAGATGAAAAAAGTTTCAATTTGGGAAACTGCTCTAACGCATTGTTATACACTCTGTAAGAGACGAGTATATTTTTCGCGCGACTGCCGTGGTCTAAGTTCTGGCAATCGTTTGATAAGAATTAGTTATGTTAAAATCAGCCTCTCACACATTAGTACATTCAGTTGAATAGTTCAATCAAACGAGATAAAAAAAAATTGATGGTAATCATTTTCAAATAAATCTTAACCCTCTGGCCAGAACATCAATTTTTTGCCGCTCTTAGAAACATCCGTCTGACAGACGGGTTAAATTTTTGAATTTTATTATTTTAAGGAATTTTTTAGCCCTTACGCTCGAAAGAGAAATTTTTAAAAAGTTTTTTTATAGGACACTATATTAATATATTTTTTTATTAAAGAATTGTGACTAAAATTTTTAAAAAACCGATTAGAAATTTTTATTTATTAAAAAATAATAATCCAAAACAAAACTATAGGAATACCGATGAGGGCCTGATATAAAAAAAAATATCGGGGTTGAAAAAAAACGCCAAGTACCACCCACGGATCCCCACTGGGGGGGAAAATCCAACTAAGATGTCAAAGGGAGCCCACCCCCAAAACACCCACGGGGTTATCTACAAGCATCAAAGAAAACATCACCTCTGAGAGACGGATGTTTCCGGCAGAGGGTTAACTTCATTTTCGAATAATTCCAAATGGACAAGAAAAAAAGATCTTTCCTGTAAGAAAGGGTCGGAAAATCAACAAAGCCATTTCATGACGAACAACTTTGTTTTGACATCCCAGCCAGCAAATTTTCCCTAAACAAACATTTGAAGAAAAAGTTGAAAAAACAAAGCGATCGCATCGCTGCTACACTTAATGTTTCCACAGATGGTTACTTACAACTTTGTACGCTGTAGTCAGCTCAGCAACCGCAACTAAAATTTCTTCTTGCGCGATATCTTTCTTTGTCATAAAACTAGAAATGTTAAAATAGTTCTAATATTTGATTTATAAAGATTTATAGCACTGTGTGTTTAGATGTCTAGCTTCCCTCCACTGATTTTGGCAATATGTGAGAAAATTACAAATAATCTTTTTTATAAATATTCACAATTTTTGGTATCTTCACATTCAGTCTAAATATGTTATAGTTTAAAAAAAAAAAAAAACACCTTTATAGTTAATCGAACTAAATATAAAAAATAATTTTAATATAAGAATAAAATCATTAACAAAAATTAATGTATTTTGGGTAAGAGCGGGGGTGCTCTATATCAAATTTAAATTTTTTCTAGTTCTATTCCGGTACCATGCCGCGGAGCCGAGTGGTATAGGACGGACGCCCCTTGTCACAGTTCGGGGCCCATACCACAAAAACCCGGTAGGGGAGCGATTCACGAAATCTGTCAAAAGCGAAACGTTTCCCGTTGGTGTGGTAGTTAGGGGGGGAGCACCCGGCCCGACTTGGTTCAAAATTTCGGGGCCGTCGCCAAAAAACCCCCTTTGTGGCCCCAACAGTGCGACTTTAATATTCAATCAATCCGAAATGCAGAGTTGGTGTAAAAATGTAATACAAAGCACCCTACGCTTTTACCACAATGACATTAATTTTCTCGTTAATCATTTTATTCTTATATTAAGAGTTATTTTTTACTTTTTAGTTCTATCTACTATATAAAACGTGTTTTTTAGTTTTTTTAAACTATAATTTATTTTTCATTTTTTAGTTCGATCTACAACAAAAGCATGCCCTTTTAGTTTTTTAAGCTATCATTTATTTATTTCCATTTTCAGAAAAACTGGGCCATTGTTTATACTATGGTAAGAAATTACTGACGTGAGCGTTTTCGCTTTAGGATTGTAACTTAATCTTTTAGTCGCCAAATGTGGAAATGGGAAATCGTTTTTTCTGATGATCCTGATCAGGACAATGGAACAAAATTATTAAATTGTGCAGGAGGCGAGTAATTATTTATTTTATTACACAAATTATCACTCGCAAAGAATGATAGTTGAAAATGACAGAGAGACACTGGTACTGCTTCGTCTTTGTACACCGTAATAACATCGAAAATAGTTTTGAACCCAGCTTAGTCTACATTAGAGTTTCAATAGTCGCACTGCCATCGCGCATCCGGTGTGTATAGATAGTAAACGGGACAAAAAATACCGGACTGAGTAGTGAAAAATCCCGTATAACATCTTGTTTATACGGAATGTACGGCAACCGTAGTGTGATAGTCCTCATAATTTCGAAACGTGGTTATTTGATGAGGATGTAACGAGTTCCCTCTAAACTTCCATACCATGCCGAGACGTAGAGGCTCAGTAGAATTTGGCAACAGGTTTTTAGTTGAACCTGGACTCAAATCTGTGATGAAGGACTCAAACCTCGATTTTAAGCCAATGAGTTACCGAAACTCCCGACCATGGCCACTGACATGCCATGATCCTCCAAATTTTTTGATCCTTTGTGAGTAAAATGCCAAGGAAAATGCTGAATTTTTTTTATTTGATCGATTTTTTATTAACGCACTTTGAAGCTGCACTTGGACTTTTTGTGTGATGAACCTCGTAATTTTTAACTTTAAACAAGTTGGAAGGACGATACCTGAGCTAGCATCCCACTTTACAAACTTGCACATCACACCAACGTTAGGACTTTGAGCCTCGACATACTTAACGTGCATCAGCGATTTACACAGTGGGTCTTTGGTGGCACCAGAACACGACAACGCCGATGACGAGTTCGTGACAATGACCACTCGACTACGGCGGTGACGCGATTAAGGGAAAAGGACAACATTTTAAGTATTGTCACACACACACACACCATGTGAGGCAAGATCCAAATGTATTTAACGTGCATCAGTTCCTATTATTTCCAGTGATATTCTTAGAACCGGGCCTTAAAACCCTTACCATCGGGTCACTCACTCAGTGGCGCAACAACCCATGAGGGCCAGGGCCTACTGAGCTCATCTCAGTGTACGTGATCATTGGGCGCTGAGGTGCATGAGCAGATGTCCCTATCAGGTGGTCAGTCTGAAGCGAGAACCCTAGTGTTTCAGTCTCCAAGCAAGCTTGATACTCATTTATCGACCTATTATCGGGCCACTAGTACACTAGTAGTTGTCTAATTCCGTGAATAAGTAAAAAACCAGAATTTTTATATATTTTGATTCCTTTTATTTCCCTCCTCCTATCCTTTTCACTTAAGAGCCTTAATGATAATGATATTCAATAGAGAGAGAGGTGGCACACACAAGGGGGGGAGGGGTTCCTGGTTCAGGACACCCCCATAGCCCTTGATTTTATTTTCAATTGATTATAATCCCATGTATATAATACGTAAAATTTAATTAAGTATTTGTTTTTCATAATTAATTTTATTAATTATAATGCTAATTATTAATTTAACAATTAATTTTTTACTGTTTTTTTTGTTCCCGAAAATCGATAAATCAAAAGAATATGTTGGGTAGCGTATTGGAGCATGATACAAGAATGGTGAACATTTCACCCTGAAGCCCCTCCCTGAAACATTACTGTGTGCGGCACTGTATTCAATGAATAAAACTCACCACTAAAACACACACACACTATTGCTTTTTAATTAATGCTACTTATTTGGATATTTCAAAAAAATCAGAGGGAAAGCGAAAGAGATTGCACTTTATATTTTGTATAGATAAATAAAACACAACAGAAGCACATGACCGATTTTTCTGATTAAAAGATATTACGATTTTAAATGATAGTAAATAAATAAAAATATATGTTATGTATTCTTTGTAGAAAATCTGCTATCAATCACGTAAAACTAAATTAAGATTATTAATCTACTTCTGTGATATTACATTGAGTTCAAATAGTATAGTTGCACACAATCATATATTGATTATTTCGTACAATTAAAATTGTGGTTCAGTAATACCTCGAACTCTTAAGTGATGAGTGGGACTGAGAGATAACCGCGTAAGTCGAATTCGCGAATAAATTCATTTGAGTTTGGGCCGCCAACGAAAGAAAATAATAATTTAGGAAAAAAATTCTTAATAAAATCTTAGATAACACAAATACAAAATCGCAAACCGAAGTTATTTTGATGTAGAAGGTTTCATAAAATCTAACTAAGTAGTCTGCGGCTCACAATTTTTTTCCCCCGTCAAAATTCTCTTATAGCCCCCCCCTCTTGTTTTGTTAAATAAATATGCTCTTCGTTGAAGTGTCTCTATGTTTCCTTTCTCAATTAAACTGAGGCCTTCTGTCAAATTCCCAACCGTCATTCAATCTTCGAATTGAACTGGATTGAAAGAGACTCCAGAGTTCTTCAATGTTTTGCTCTTGCTCATGCATTTCTATGAGCTCATCCATTGTCAGCTTCTGATTGTGGAAATCCAACAGTTCTTGAACATCATCGCTAACCACTTCTAAATTTATTTGACTGGTAAGATCGACAACTTCTTCAATTACATAATAGGGTTTGAAATCCCGTGTTATATTTTCAATCCCGGGATTTCGGGATTATATTATCCAAATCCCGAGATTGGATATAAGATTAAGATTAGACTATTTATTAAAAATACTTACACATTAGCATAGTTGAAATTGCAAAATAAAACTGAAAATATAATTAAAAAATAGTTAAATATTAATTGTATTGAAACAAATGAATTAAAATTTAATTCATCTTAAAAAAAATAATAATAGTACATAATGAAATTTAAAAATAATTTCTTCTTTTCTTGTGTTTCTGTAAATAAGCTCTTCTCAGGTAGTCACCACGTCTCCCTCCATTTTCAAAACAGAGACATTTCTTTGATGGACATTTGAATTTTTGATGACGCATGTTTCAAATCTAATAGACTGCATTGGTGCATATATCTCTTGGATAACTTTATACAGTTCTTCTGTTATACTTAATAGTTTTTGTGTATAAATTGATCCAGTTATTAAATCAGAATGTGAATCAACTTTAAGTGTTACCTTATTTGAAACAAGATCCAGTTGCATGAGCTGTTAGTAATGCATTGGGATTTGAAATGTCTCAAGACTTTTAAGCAGGTCCGCTATTAATTAGTGGCATTTCATTTTGAAGAGAAGGAACTGTAACAATATCTATTCTTGAGATGTTGCTTATATTATGTGTAAGTATTGCAATGAGATCTGTGCGACGTTCTCCCATACGAGACATGAGAGCTGCATATATTTTTTTACTTATATCACTTATAAACGCACAAAAAAATTCTACGTATGTATTTATTAAAATATAAATTTTCTAAAAATTGAATTCTTAGAAAATTTTAATGAGAAAAAAAATTTAAATATAATTCAGACAAAAATTAAATCCCGGGATTTGCTATTTTCACCCCGGGATTTCGGGATCCTGGGGCTGCAAACACTATTACATAACAAGTTTCTTTAGGCTTTGGCACTGATTCTGCCCAAGTTTCAGTGATGAAAAAAAAGAAAGAAAAAAGGACACAGCGTTTCGCATCGAGTTGTGTAGCGCTCAAACAAAAGATGAATCGACGAGATTTGAAAATCGCGTAACTCCGGGTTCGCGTAAGTCGAGGTATTACTGCAATTTATAATAGCTCAAATTATAATAGGTATAAGTAAAGTGTAGTTAAATGAAGTCTAAAAGAGGAAATTTAAACATAAGGGGAAACCCGGGAATGTATTTATTCGTTATACATAAAATCAAATAAACGTAGAATGTGTTTTAAATTTTTAATAAGTTTTTTAATTGAAAAGCATTCAATAATTGTCAACCAAACTTTAATTTTATCATTGCAATAATTTGAAACCACTAATTTATAGATACAGACTATTCTATTCTAATATTGCATCTACAATTTTATATTAAAATTATTTTTTAATCTGTTTTTAACAATACAAGCGTTTTTAGACATTTTTTTTAAAATTCTACCCATCATGTGACGTTTTTTTTTTTTCCCATTCAACTTTCCGGATCATATAAAATATCGAGCTTTTGTATTATCGTCTTCAAAAAACCTAACATTTGGTAAAATTTGCAAGTGAAATATATCACTTCATTACCCATTTCCTATATAGAGAAGCAATCTTTTTTTTTTTCTATCTGAAAACACACACCGTTATTTTGAGTTTTCTTCGAACCCGAAAGAAAAAGTTTTCGCAACGGTGACTCGATCCTCAGTATGGGAAACGAGTTGACCCTTAACGTAAGGACGGTCTCACTAAAACTGATCCACTATTACTTTCCCTGCACAATTTTCAGTGGGTTCTGGAAAACGCCTGATTTATGCCCGAATCCGATTCAAGAAACATTTGCCATATTCTACAAAACGTCAAAAAAAAACGAGACCATTCGTGTAAATAATGATGCATTCGCACTGGGAAAAATGACCCAAAGTCATAAATTCTAAATGTAATGGTCCAGTACTTTCCAACAAGTAGTACACGGCAGTGCTTGTGAAGGTTAGATGCGAGACTTCAATCTGGCGAGTACGTGCTTCGGCATAAATGAATGAATTGCCTGTCTGTCTCACTTCTGCCAAACACTGAATCGAATCAGCTTATTAGATCCCAAGGAAAAAGAGAAAAATGGTATATGCACACTATAAGCACAGGCATATTTGGCAGAAGATTTGAGATAGGTTTCACAACCACACAATACGCCGAAAGCTAGAGACTGTATAATTAATCCGAATATTTATCTCCCATATGAGGAATATTTAGATGGAATTTATAGGAGTTATCTTTTTTTCATACGTACTTCATCTATCTTCGTTATTTTTATCTTTCATTGCGCGAATTCATAAGGTACTTGGGTTATATCAGAAAGAATTTGAGCTGTAATTTATAGGCTTTCTTTTTTCAGTCGTTCACACACAGTTTTAAATAATCCCCCAATTTCCAAACTTGGTTTGGTTTGATGTATATGATAAACAGGAAGAAAAAAGCAATGAGAGAGAGAGAGATTTTCTTACAGTCGTATGAGTTAAACTTTTTAAAACTGTTTTCTTAAACTCTTTGAAAAAAAAATTCTTTTTTAAAAAAATTAATACGCATTCTGAAATATAATTGGAAGCGCTTGCGACATAACTTTAATCTTTTTTTTTTTAAAAAAAAAAGTACCCTATTTTCAAAATAATAATAATAACATTAAAGGATCTCTATGTTGGGTTGGTTTCATTAACACAGAGCCATGTTTGGGAAAGCAACGCCAAACGCTCGTTAATTTTCAAAAACGCACGTGGGCTAAAAACGTAGTAAATGGAAGTAAAACAGGAAAAGAGTGGAAAATAACAAGGAGAGGGGTAGAAACTAAAGACAGATTGCAAAGGTATCTCGGGGGCGTGTCATCCACTTAAGATAAAAAATAGATAGTTGCCTTAAACTCTGATGGATTGCTTGTTCATTAGTATCTCACTTAGAAGCAATACTAGGGCTATTGGTGATAAACTTAGTAATTATGAACTAGGATCAAGTGCGGAAGACGATATTAAAGCTGTTACCTCATCTCAAAAGCTTCCATACCACACTAACGCAAGAACTTTGAGCTCCGACAGATTTAGTACACAGCAGCCTTTCTACATGGTGAGTCTTGATTAGCACCTCAAGGCATATCAAATACAAGCATCGCGTTTCAAACGACAGTCTGTATTTAACTATTTGTAATCATGTAATTTATGCATGGTATGATTCATGCCTTAATATTGATGCAAATTACGCACGGATTGATTAGAATGTCACCATGAAAAGTATATATATCATTGATTATGGCGAAAATCATGGTTTCCATAAGTCAAATTGCTATTTAGAATATATATGGCTTAACAGAAAAACAATCCTACGTTTGTCAGAGTACTACTTTAAAAATATCAAAAACACTTGGTAAGTTTTCAATCCCTACACACTATTAGTTCACACTCTCTATATATTTATTTATTTATTTATCTTGGGGAATTTTCAATAGCATATAAAATACATTTTAAAGCGCTCAATTGAGCTGAAATTTTATATACGTGATTATTTTGGATGACAATACAATACTTTAATTATATAATTAATAAAAATGTATTGATTAAAACTAATTATTCAAAGAATTACAAATATAGCCCCGTTGGCATCACTTTTGATGGCTCAGCGACCATTTCGGTGACTTGAGTCAAAACTTAAAAATATTTTTTTTCTCACGTTTTAAAGCATTTAGTTGAACTGAAATTTTATAGACACGATTGTTTTGGATGAACATACGATACTTTAATGATAATTAATAAAAATTAATTACCACTTATAATGTTGTGATTCTGTCATATGTATATACATATTTATATTAATTGTAACTATTTAATAAAAAAGTAGCTAAAATAAAATTTTTCTTTTTTTTATCTAAGTAGGAATTGGCTGAAATTTTTTTTTATATTACTTGTTATAATTTATCTTGCCGATTTACTCTAATGCAGTAGTTCTTAAACTTTTGATCGCCACGGCTCCCTTTTATATATCAGCCTCACATTGCGAACCTCCAAAATTTTGAACATCCCCCCAATACACGATTGAGTGATTTAAACAGGGGCGTAGCTACCGCCGTATCAATGATACGGGGCCCCCGAGCTACAGGGGCCCCAACATGTTTAACAACAGTCCCACTCTAACAGGATTCACATACCTAAAAAGGACCTCAAAGGAATTTTGATACAGGGCCCACTCAGAACTAGCTACGCCAGTGGATTTAAAGGTCCCTTAATAGTCATAGACTTTTTTAACACTTTGTTTGCTTTAAGAAAACAGTCAACATCTAATTATATATGTGTATAAACAAATTACAAAACACTAGTTTCAAATAAATAAATAATGTAGGCGCAGATAAATAATTAATACAGAAGCAATTCCATTAGAAAATCAAGATGGATGCAAACGTTATTGTATTGGTGAGTTAAGTTCTTAAGAGTTTATTAATTAATATTAAGTTTTACTTTGAGCATGATACTTTCTAAAATAGTAGCTATATACACACTGGTGTGCAAAACTTAAGCAACAATGTAAAAATTTAGCAGATAGCCATGAAATTGCAGAAAAGGAGGTCTGGAGATCAGTAGAGGGAACACGTAAGTCAGTAGAAACGTCATGCGTATGCAAATATCAGGAACAAAACGTCAGAAGCGATGTGAGCGTACGCAAAACGCGTGATGTCCACGCTCTGCTCAACAGTAGAATGAAATGAAGGACGGAGACGCAATTCAAAATATTCTCTGCAAGTGCCAGTGAGTCAGTTCGTGAAATATGGCTAGAAGAAATCATCTGGATGACTTCACACGTGGAAGAATGATCGGAAAGCTGGAGGAGGGGCGTACTGTCACCAGTGTAGCTACAGAGATCGGAATCAACAAAAGTTTCGTTTCGCGCGCTTGGAAAGCGTTCCAAACCACAGGTACAGCTGTTAGAAAGGTTGGTGTGGCCGCCCGAGGACGACAACTGCAGGGGATGACCGATATATCATCCTGCAGGCGAAAAAAGTTCGACAGCAGTCAGCAAGCGCCATCGCTCAGAAACTCTGTACAGCAACAGGTCGACAAGTGTAGCGGTTTACTGTGGCCAGACGCCTTCACAAAGGGGGCCTGTTCACCGCCGTCCTGAACGCTGCCTCCCGTTGAAAGATGGCCACCGAAGCCACCGTTTACAGTGGGACAGAGAGCACAAAACTGGACAACTGATCAATGGAGTCGTGTTCTCTTTACGGATGAGAGTCGGTTCAGTACCAGAAGCGATTCTCAACGCGTTTTGATTTGGAGAGATCGGGACGGTTTTATCCCAGTAACATCAAGGAAAGACATCGTTACGGTGGTCCTGGATTTCTTGTCTGGGTTGGCATTATGCGGAACGGCGGAACTGAGCTTCCCATTTTCGACAGAGGGTCTGTAACCGGGGATCGCTATTGTGAGGAGGTACTTCTTCCCCATCTGCATCTTTTCCGAGGTGCCATTGGCCCAGACTTCATCTTTATGGATGACAATGCACTGCCACATCGCACTCTTGCTGTTGAGGAGCTGCTGGAAAGTGAAGATATCACTCGAATGGATTGGCCAGCGTGCTCCCCAGATTTAAATCCCATCGAACATGTGTGGGATGCTTTGGGGAGACGTATTGCCACACGCTCACATCATCCGGAGTACAACCAACAACTCAAACAGATGTTGATTGAGGAATGGGCACTCCTACCTCAAAATGTTGCACCAGCTGGTTCTGGTATGCGGAGACGGTGCAAAGCAACCATTGTAGTAAGGGGAGGGCATATACCATATTAAGGAACATCTGCTTGTTGTTCTTCCTGTTGGATAGACAATCATGTCACGATACTATGCGTTCAATAAAGCTTGTTTTTGTTTGATTCCCTACCGTATGCGTTGTATTCCTTTTTCAGCGCCGATGCTTTCGTCATCCTTTACGTACATAATACTCTCCCTCATTTCAGAATTTCATGTCTCTCAGATGAGTTTTCGTGAAGTTATGGCAATAAACCCACCTGTTGCTTAAGTTTTGCACACCAGTGTAATTGCAAGCAATAAGTTGATTTATAAAGTAAAATATATCCTTATTACACTGTAGCTATTTTTACATAAATAGAATAATAAATTATATTTTTTAAAAAGAATAAAATATACATTATTATTATTTTTTTTTAGAATTTCAATATTTTTCAAATATTTTGAAATACAAAAGTTATATAATACTAAAATTAGGTAGGGTTTTAAGGAGAATATATGATACATTTTTTTTTCACATAATTCTATAAAGTTTTATACATCAAAGACTACTATTTTAGAAAATAGCATGCACAAAACGCAAAATTTACTTAATATTTATTACAGAAATGTTTCTTATTTTCATACGCTTATAAGTTTTAAAATTATGGTCATATTTTATATATATAAACATTTTGCCCTTTTTTTGAAACCTCATACTTTTATAAATAATGTGTAAAAGAATTGTGAATTATTTAACTTTAACCTCAAAGAATTGTATCTAATCGAAAATTGTTTCATATTTTCAGCTCTTCAGACAAAATTAACATCCCTGAGACCCCTAATGACTCAACTAAAATATGCTTTAGACTGCACGCGAATTTATTTTAACATGAAGAAATGTTCCAATTTTAAAGAGATATCGAAGTTCGTTGCCTTGTCATGAAAAAGACAGCCTTAGAAGTGTTCATATACTTAAAGCGAAAACATCTTACAAAATTTTAAAAATCCGGAGGCAGGAAAAAAGATACAAAGAATCCTATGTAAGCAGAAATGGGTAGCATGATAAAATTCCCCGCTCTCAGCTAACTGTTGAATTCAAGATATATTATACTGGGATATTATTTTTTAAAATTGTTCGCAGTTTGGCTCTGTTCTGTGCTACTTGTCGAAGGCAAATATGACATCCTGCGACAGGAAAAAGGACTGTAAATGTCCGGTGAAGCGGCCGAAGGGTAATGGGAGCTCCAGTTAACTCGCGAGGCACGCATCCTGTAGGTATGTGGGTGCGAGTGCGGATGCAAGGCGAGTTTTTTTTCGAGTTCCCACGCAGAACGGCCTTCGAGAAAGGCAGGCTCTCGTGATGGCCCCAAGATTAAAAGCGTGTGCTTTGGGACATCAACGGAACACTGATTTCTCGTCCGTGATTCAACCCGTCTCTTCCCAGGCTGGACCGTGCTGCGCATCTCTAATTCCCACTTCCTCCAGCGGCCGCGATGCGCGTCCACAAACTACTTTTCAAGAGGCACATCTCTAGAGCTACACAACAATAACACCACCCCTTCCACACGCGTCGAAAAAAGGACGCGCAGATTAGATTTAGCTAAAAAGAATCCGTCTGTAAAAAAAATAGATTACTTTCAAACCCTAACATAAGAAAATAAATAAGGAATAAAATAAATTCGTAATAATTATTCATTATTATTTTTTATATATTATATACGTATGTGCATGTAATGGATTTGGATAAGAATATATTCAGTTATTTTGTAACGATTTTAGAAAGTAATGACGTTATTTGAGTTTAGTTTGTGGCAATAAACGTGAAATCTTTCATTTTTTTGTGGGGAAGGAAGAGACTGTAGCTTAACAAGTGAATCACAAAATAAAATAATATGATTATTGTGACTTCAGCTTCTAATTTAAGAATTCTATTACTTAAGTTCAAAAATTTAGACTGGCATAGTAGATGTCCACCACACGGGACTAATAAATAGGACTCCTGCTTTTAAAAACTTAACTTTAATTTAGTATAAAAAGATTTAGACAAATGCCAGCAGCTAGTGCGGTGAGATCCTCTCCTAGCGAGGGACAGTACAGTAACTGAACATTCCACAGAGATTGTATTACACAAACAAATCGAAGTAACCACAATGGGTTGCCATCGCGCAAAAGATAAATACAGTAGATGGCATTGGTAAAAGACATAACAGTAAAATCACATACAGTCGGACCTGTATATAAGGAAGTCGCTAAATCCCGGGAAAAAATTCGTTATATGGAAAATTCGTTGTATAGAGGTTCGTCTTGTAATATACTTTATAAACCACATAAAATAAATTTTAAATTCATAAACATTATATATTAAAGAAAGTAATTATATTCATACTTTTTTTAAAATTAATATATGTTTATTTTATATATCTTACCCATAAAAAAAGAAAGAAGAACTGCAAGGAAAACAAGTAATAAGAATGCCGTAGAATTCATTGTATTTTCAATATTAAGAAAATAATTTTATACTAAAATTAATGAATTTCAAGGACATTTTATAATTTAAAGCATACAAGTAATATTAAACATACTTTATTTTATAATTAGAAACACGGGGACACGGGACAACTCCAATGAGGGTGAAAGAGGATATTGAAGATGTTTCTAGTGAACTGAGCAATGGTTAAAAGTTGCACTTCTTGGATGAAGCGTCCAGAACTCTATTGCTCTCAGTGAGTTAGGATCTAATAAAACCAGTTCAAGATTTATGACCACCATAAAATGTGTTAAAGAGAGAATAACTTGAAATTTTTTCAGAAATACTTTAAAAAAAGGGAGAACAAAAATTGAATCACAAAAGAAAAAGTTCGTCGTATAGAAAATACTCTTCGCTGTAGAGAGGTTATTTTACGAAGAAAATCGTGAAATGTTCAAGGTTCCAGGAAAAAGTTCGCTGTATAGAAAAATTCGCAATACAGAGGTTCGTTATAAAGAGGTTCCACTGTATTTTACACCAAATACATATAAATAGAAATTGTAAATAATAATAAGAAACTAAGTATAGCATAAATAAATGAACATACAAAGCCAATTACTAATACAAATACAATTTGAATAATAATAAAAACACAGTTTGAATAAATAATGAAAATATAACCTGAATAATAATAAAAATACAACTTGAATGATAGAAAGATACAATTCTCTATCCAAACACTATAGGTTAATTTTCTTTTTGGTATAAGGGCTATTCTTGTATTTAGGTAAGTCCCGCCAAACACAAACGCAGCACTTGTTTGTGTAATTGCATTCAATGCAAAAAAAACAAAAATTATATATTTGTATTATTCAATTTCTAGTTCTAATGTCAAGGGAATGTGTGAGGGCTAGATTAACGTTGCCATTTGAACGTTGCCCAGTATCAAAACTGCTTCAAGGCCCTTTTTTAGAAATGAAAGGCTTGTCAGTGGTACTGTAGTTACACATGTTGAGGCCCCTGTAGCTTGGGGGCTCCGTATCGCCCCTGCCTTTGAAGCAATACGAGGGCTATTGGTGACGGACCAGGTCATTTTGAACCTCGGTCAAGTGACTTGGACGACATCTGAGCTGGTTACCACTTCAACGGGAGGACATTAAACCTCTACATATTTAACTTGCATCGGCGTCCTCTACACGGCGTGTCTTCTGTGGCACCAGGACTTAAACCCATGACACTCCGTACACGAGTTCGTGACCATAACCACTAGGCTACCTCAGCAAATGTCGCGGGGGAAAGAGGAGGCAATTCTTTGTTAAGGTATTCGAACACGTTCGGAGTAGTTTTTGACAAAATAGCATATTTAAACATTATAAATACTTTTTTAGGACTCAATACTAATAAATACCAATATTTAACTAACAATATTTAAAATAAATTGCCTGAATTTCACAAAAATCTCGATTATATGTGAAATTTTAGCAGTATCTTTGTAAAACTTCAAAGCAATTAGAGAAAAAAGTAATACACTTATATTATTAAAAGTATTACTAAAACAAATTAGATGCATTTATCTAGAAAATGTACTAAAATTTTAATGTATTATTAAAATTTTAAAAGTTTAGAGCCGATTGAGCAAACATTATAAGAAAAGTCACATTTTTTATGAGACCATTATTTAAATAACAAGCCGTAACTCAAAAAGTATTCATACAATAATAAATATTTTAATACATCCTCTAGAAAATAAGATAAATATCAGGTTCAAAAAGTTTTGTAAAAATACATTCGTAATATTTTGAGTTATCAGACTCGCCATGATAGATTTTGAACATTTTAAATGCCCACTTCTAGTAGATCAAAGACCCACTTCCGGCTTTTCTAACTTTATAAAATGGATTGTAACTTGGCCTCTATAGGTAGCGTAGAAACAAAACAAAGTATGTTTTGTAAAGCCAAAAGATAGCTTCATTCATTCAAAAAAAAATCTGTCTTGACCGAATTTGGTCATTTTCAACGCGTGTTCGGATGCCTTAACAAATTAGAGGTTTGAAAATATAGAAAAGGGGTTGCAAAGCATCAAATGTGCCTTTCTCATGCTTACCAAACACGATAAACCCCATGGGAAAGATGAAAGATCAGTGGAGTATCTCAGGGTCATTCTTTCTTTGAGTTAGCATTTAGGATTTACAAATTCTATAACTGAAATCACATAAACTGCGATAAAACAAAATCCTTGAATTTACTAATCTTCAACTAACTTGTGCTTTAGATTGGTAACGCGTAAAAGTAGTTATATATAAACGTATTAAAAAATTTACTCCTGTTGTTCCAATTTGTATTAAGAAATTCATATAAAAAAGTTTAAACGTATAATGAAATAAATTATTCCTGTAAGAAATTGGAGAAGACAGAAATTTCAATTTGCAGAAAAGTATAAATTATCCTGATATATCTTAAACTGTGATTATAAATCTCAATTACCTAGCTTGGGTAGTCAGCTTTTTCGGCTGTAGGGCCGCATTGTGAAAGCGGAGGATACCGAAGGGTTACACCTGTTTAAAATGATTGCAATCATTTATAAACTTTGTACACTTAAGGTTGAGGGTTCGAACCCGGCCCAAGACGGTAGATTTTCATGATGCAGAAAATCGACAGCGTCCATGTCGTATGATTATACGGCGTGAAAAAGATCCCTTGAGTGCCTGTTTGGCTTGGGTGCTCTTGGCAAAATTAAGTTCCTAGAACAAGTTCGCATCGTCAAAGCTCAGGTGCCTTCCTCTGGGGAAGAAACTGGGCGTCAAAATTACTTGCAGCAATTGGTATCCCCTATAGGGTGCCGCACTAAAAAGTAATACCAGCTTTTGGGGAATCTACTAGGTCTGTTAAGGTAAAAATACCAATCCGCAGCCACATTGGAAAAAGAAAGTAAACTTTGCATCTCACAGAAAAGGTATAAATACAATAAATTTTAGTTAAAATACAGGCAATTTTATTCACTTTTTTTTTTTACTGTGCTGATTTCATATCTAATAAAGCACATGTAATTTTTGAGCAAGTACAATTAATTTTAGAATCAGTTTAAGGAGACATATATGTACCCTATCAAACTTTTCTACATTTTTTTTTTATTTTGAATCAGGAATGAGTTTACTTGTTGAAATTCTCATCACAGTCTGCATGTTTATGTCATCCAACTTGCATCTATATTTACCTTTTTGATCTTCATGCAAAAAAAACTTTACTCACAAACAAAAACTAAACTCAGTGACGCAACAGCTCATGAGGTCCAAGGCCTCACTGTGCCCATCTCAGTTTTCATGACCTTGGCCACTGAGATGCATAAGCAGGTGTTCCGGTCAGGTGATCAGCCTGTGAGACCCCCAGTGTTTAAGTCTTCAAGCAATCTTGGTACTTATTTATTGACCCACTGCAGTAGGGATGAACGGCTGAGTCGACCTTGCCCAGCCCGGGGTTAGAGCCCCAGACCCGTGTGGAGGGGGGAGCCCGTTACGCTTCTACTTAACCACTGGACTTCCCACAAACATATATTGACCCAAATATGGAGAACAGTTTCTGTCCATTTGTTTTTCTGATTGTCTTGGCGGGCCTCAAAAAAAAAAAAAATCCTCCTAGTGGGTAGCATGTGTCCCTGGGTTGCTGTTTGCCCACCTTTGTTCTAGATTATTAATATTATAATATAAATAAATAGTAAATGTGTATAATGGTACAATAAGCATTAATAAAGGGATTTTAGATTTAAGACAATTTTTTGATACTTATAAATTAAAGCAAAAGGGGCTTTACTTAAGTATAAGTGTTTCAGTTTGGATCCATTTTATTTACAAAAAATTTACAGAAATGGTTTGTTTTATAGGCGAAAGGCAATCCTCACATTTTATTAGTTTGCGAAAAAACAAGTAGAATGTGTATTTGTGATCTAAATAAAAATAAAAATGCAAGAATGGATGAGTGAAAAAAAAAAGAGGAGGAATAGTATGGAAATCAGAAGAAGCT
Organism: Trichonephila inaurata madagascariensis; assembly: GCA_019973955.1. Classification (NCBI taxonomy): domain Eukaryota; kingdom Metazoa; phylum Arthropoda; class Arachnida; order Araneae; family Nephilidae; genus Trichonephila; species Trichonephila inaurata. Next base: position 428,302 of record BMAV01011264.1, read on the forward strand.
AGGAGCCTGTAAATCAGAGACGCAGTCGTATATTCAGTAAACTAAAAGAAGAAAGCTTTTTAAGAAAGTTTTAATATAATTGTGTGTGTGTGTTAATTTTTTCATTCTAAAATCTAAATCCTTAACAAACTATTAATGTTTTTTATTTTTGCAAGCATTTTAAATAATAATTATTAAGAATAACTTGAAATTTTAACATTTATAAAATTTGTTCCATAATTATTATAGATTTATATGTTATGTTACAATCCAGATATATGTACTAATGTTTTAACAACTATTTCTTATATTAAATCAATTGAGAGAGAGATTGAGTGTCGCTTACATTAATTACTCTTAATAACTTCTATAATTTTAATATCACTGTAATTTGTGTTAACTAAATTTTTAATTTCTGAACTATATTGACAGACATATATAAATAGTTTAATTATAATTACATTTCTATTTAATTAACTAACTTCCACAGCATACCAACTGAAGACATGAAGTCTAGAAAGTTTTAATATTCAACAGACTCATTACATGACGAATTTTTAGTGGAATCAGGGTTTGAAGAATTCAAAAATAATTACCATTCAGCTTCCACTGCCAAAATAACAATAATAAATATTCTTTTGGAGCATGTATTCCATAAAAAAAGATTCACCAAAAATATAAAGCCAGTCCTTGCCTAATTTGCTTTATATATATGAAATATATAATTATAAATTTATAATAGTACGCACACACACGACAAATTATTATATTATCACATATTATTTATTAAATTAATATATTACTATATTAATTAATTATTATTTAATATATTAATTATGCAGTCGAACCTTTATATAACGAACCTCTATATTGCGAATTTTTCTATAGAGCGAACTTTTTCCTAAAACTCAGAGCCTTCACGATTTTCTTCATAAAATAACCTCCCTATAGCGAAGTGCATTTTCTATAGAACGAATTTTTTTTCTTGCAACTCATTTTTTTCCCTCCCTATTTTTAAAGTATTTCTGGACATTTCAAATTATTCTCTATTAACACATTTTATGGTGGTCATAAATCCTAAACTGGTTTTATTAGGTTCCTAACTCGCCGAGAACAATAGAATTCTGGGAGTTTTATCCAAGAAGTACAACCTCTTTCACCCTCAATGGAGTTCTAGTTATGAAATAATGTATATTTAAAATTACTTGTATGCTTTAAATTATAGAGAGAGAAAATGTCTTTAAAATTGATTAATTTTAATATAAAATTATTTTCTTAATGTTGTGAAAATACAGTGTATTCCTCGACATTCTTTTTTCCTTGCATTTATTTATATTTATTTTTTTTATGTGTAAGATTTATAAAGTAAATAGATATTAATTTACAAAAAGGTGTGAATAAATATTTCTTTTAAGTATATAGTGTGTATGAATTTAAAATTTGTTTTATGTGTTTTATAAAGTATATTGAAAGATGAACCTCTATATAACGAACTTTTGTTCGGGATTCAGCGAGTTCGTTATATAGAGGTCCGACTGTATATTATTTAGTGTATTATAATAAATTTTCTTGCACGTGCTATTATTAAGTTTAACTTCATTTTTCAAACCTGGTTTTTTTTACTGTTTTTCCTTCACTATTATGTAGAATTTTTCTGCGGTACGGGAAGGTTAGAATTCTGTAAAGCAAGCTTAACCCTATTTCACTGTCCTAAATCAGTGAAAGCTCTAGAAAACATATTAGTTTTCCATTTTAGTCAATTGACTTTTAATATATTTACTTATATTTTTGTTTGTTATTTTTGATTATCAAATCCATTCTTTGTATTATAGGCTATTCACTATGTTTACTTATTTATTTTATTTTACTATATATATATATACATATTAGTATAAGTTTTTAAAGTATAAAAGTAAACATTGGTTCTGGATTCGAAGCTGTGGTATATCATAATTCCTCCTCTTTGAAATGAACTGTTTGTTTTACTAATGAACTTTTAACCAGTGGAAGGGATTCAAAAGCCTTTCATTTCTATAAAAATGGACTTCTTTTCATTCCGAAACGTCTTCTCCAACCGAAGTCAATACCGAATTAATGTACCTCTTTCAGAAATGGAAGCTGTCTCAAAGCTTTCTTTGAAATGGAATTCAATACTGGCTCACTTTATCTCGTCTATTTCGTAAAAGCCGATTTTATGGTGTCTTTGAAAGCGAAAATCTATATTTGGAATTTAATCCCTGAAGATAAGTGGTTATTTTGCTGTGTGGGCGTTTATTGGAATAAGAATATAGTGAACCAAGTTTTGGAAATTAGGAAATTAATATAGGGGCTTATATTAATGTCAAGAGTAGAGTATATTTTCAAAAATAAAGCACTTATGATATTCGAATAAACATGCTATTTTGATATTTTCTACAGTAATGTATTTGCTAAAATAACATACATATTTAATAGCATGTTATATTAAAATAGAATAGCAATATGTAAATTTACATACCTAATGGGGTTTTTTTTTCTTCACCTAATGTTAAAAATACCCCCTTACTTAGAAGCATTTTCCACAAAGAAAATTTCTTTATTATCAATATTATATTCCGATCTTGCTGATGTGCAGAAATATTGCTCATATATAATATTAACTTATTTCTACTGTAATCAGTCTATTTCCCTCTTGTGTCTAATATATCCTCCCCCCTTGTTTTATAATGCTAGGTTCTCAATTTTGCAGCTTAAAATGAAAAAAAAAGAAGCTTTTTATAGAATTTACTTAAATTTTAAGAGCATTGTATTCAATGAAGTTATGTACTGTTACAACCGCAAAAATAATTCTCTTACAGCCACAGATATTTTCAACCCGAAAAAATTTATTCAACTTTGTTTTCTTATATTTGACTGAAGGGTGTCTAAAGCAGTGGTCTCCAACCCCCGGTCCGTGGATCAAATACTACTGGTCCGCACAAGAAACATTAAATTATTTCCATTTTATTTACTGCGGCATGTTTTTCTTCGGTTTGGGCTACTTTTTATGAAAATCACTTTATGTTCCTTGTTAAATCACTGTATATTCATTTTGGGTGTAGCTATATTTTATTCTGAAGCGTTTAAATACACACAATTAAAATAAAATTATTAAAACAAAACAATCTAAATTATAAACAATCAACGTCTTCCCCTCAGCAGGCAACGGTCAAATGATCCAACGTTAACCGGTCCGCGGCGATAAAAAGGTTGAGGAACACTGCCTTAAAGTACTCGATATACGTAGGTATTCCTTTTCATTCTTATGTGTTCATTACAGCTATCATTTTCATCCTTAAATAGAAATTGCTTTGCACGAATTTTATGAATCATTTATTCTCAACATATGTTCTTAAGAATTGTATTGTATTGTGTGGAAGAAAACTCATATATATCGGCTTTACATTTTATAACCTTATAATTCCATATCTTATTCTGGAGTTACAGTTGCTTGTGAACTGAATCTTTAAAAGTCTCTCACTATTTTTGTATACGTTTATGAATGTAAATATATTTATAAAATTTCTCGCGTGGCTTCATCATTTGCGAATTTGTATTTTTGGTGAATTTGAATAAAGCAGCGTTTAATCATCTCGCAACATTGTTTTCTTTCCCTTCCTGTTTTGCATATATTAGCTATTTATACTCTGTCGTGTGTATAAGAAGTCTCAGGGGTGTTAACTTTCTCTCGAGAACTGAAAATATAAACAATTTTCAAACAGATAGAATTCTTTAAAATTCAAATTAAATAATTCGATTCTTTTACAGGTTATTTATGAAGAAATGATGTTTCAAAAGAGTGCAAAATGTTTAAAATATAATCATAATTTTCATAATTATAAGCATATGAAACTAAGAAACATTTCTGTAATAAACATATGAAACTAAGAAACATTTCTGTAATAAATATTATGTAAATTTTACGTTGCGCACGCTATTTTCTAAAATAGTAGACTTTGATGAATAAAACTTTATAGAATTATAAAAATGTATCATACTCTTTAAACCCTACCTAAGTTTAGTATTTTATATCTTTTGTATTTCGAAATATTTAAGAAAATATTGAAATTAAAAAAAAAATTTAAAAATATTATTTTTTTATTTTTTAAAAAAATATTTATTATTCTATTTACATAAAAATGTATATAAAAAAAATTCAGTGTAATAAGAATACATTTAACTTAATAATTAAACTTATTGCTAGTAATTAGAGCCACTATTTTAGAAAAAATATCATGCGCAACGTAAAACTTAGTTAATATTTCTTACAGAAATGTTTCTTATTTTCATATGCTTATAATTTTTAAAAATGATTATATTTTAAACATTTTATACTTTTTTAAAGCCTCATTCCTTTATAAATAATGTGTAAAAGAATCGAATTATTTAATTTTAACCTCAAAGAATTGCACCGAATCGAAAATTGTTTATATTTTCTGTTCTCCAGACAAAATTAACACCCCTGAGACCCCTACAAGGAGAAAGATGACATAAAATGTGTGTGGTCGATATTCTAGTTTATTTCGGTGGAATGCTGTTTTTTTCAAGGTCGTATGTCTGTAACTCATATGTTGTGCATTATTCAATTGACGTCTATACGAAGAAATTCTCGTAAATATGATTCCATGTGTGGTTTATGATTAGAAATCAATGCAATACGAATAAATCAGTTTCAAATGCTGACATTGTGTCCTAAATTTTTTAGTCTACAGGTCTATCTACTAAATTTTATGGAATAAAATTCTATCTCAATTCTAAAAACACAGTTCTTAAATTTAATTTGTGTTAAAACTCCATAACAGCATATTTATTTAATCATAGAAACTTATCCAAATGCAGTTGTATAATTTTAAAGTTCAATCTAAAAAGATACTATTATTATTATTTTTGTATATTCAGGGTACTCGTTACAATCGATTTCAAAATTCAGCAAAAGAGTGAGGGAGTAAACTAATCATGACATATCATTAAAAACAAATGCAATGTGATTTACTTTTAAAATTAAATTATTAAATTTTATTTATGCCCTCTGCATCTAATACATTTGAATACAAAGAATTTTTTTCAGATCTTTTTCCATTTTGAAGATTTCTTGTCTTGTTCATTTGAAATTTTTCTTCAACAAATTAAATTATCTTTTTTCTTTCAAAAAGCCATAAAAGAAAAATTCATTTTGTTTTGATATTCTTACATCGAATTAAACTAATTTGTATCTCTTTAATTCATAGTTGCGTAGAATCCTTTAAGCCAGTGGTCCGCGGACCGGTACCGGGCCGTGGATCAAATGGTACCGGGCCACCTAAGGAACATTAAACTGTTGCCATTTTAATTAAAGTGGTACATTTATCTCGGATTTGCGCAACTTTCCACGGAAATCACTCTATATTCAACGTTAAATCACTTTTATTCATATTTGCTGTAACTATATTTTATTCTGAAGGCATATTTAAATGTAACTTAATTAAAATTGTTAAATCAAAACAATGTAAAATATAAGCAATCAACATGATCCACCCTCAGAGGGCCGCGGTAAAATTATCAAACGTTGACCGGTCCGCAGCGTTAAAAAGGTTGCGGAGCACTGCTTTAAGCCATTGCAATGGAATGGTATGAACTGGGTCAAGCGTGGCCATCCAGTGGCACGCGTGCCACGGTGGAGTAGTAACTGTGGCACACAAAGACTTATTGAAAAATTAAAAAATCTGAAGAAATAATAATAAATAACAATTTTTTTTTTTTAGAATTTTATTGCAATGCATTTGGCTCAGGCAAAAAACAACCCTCAAAATTTATTTTAAATACACTTAATTAATTGAATTATTATAGTAAAAATATATTACCACGTAGACAATGATCCATTATCCAAAGGAGGTGCACTTGCGAGATTATAGAATTTGAGGGAGCGTGTTTTAAAATATCTGTGGAAGAGAAAACAATGAACTGCTCAATGTTAAGGAAATTTTGCTTTTATTACCGATACATGAGATAATTTTAACTTTTAAAAGAGGAAAAGATTGTATTTTTCTTAACCTCAATTTAGATTACTTGGTAAGAAAACTATAAATTCAAAAGCCACATTAAGTAAGTACTGTCTGTTGAATAATTATTTAGAAAATTAAATGTTTCCTCATTTTTTTATACCTAACCTGACTGATTTGAATCTGAAAAAAATTTAATAATGTACTTTCGTTTTACGTATGATTTATTTTTAATTTTCCACTTTTTAGATTTGTATTTAAAAAAATGTGGTATTTGCATAAAAATCCCATAATAAACCAAAACATAACACACACATTTTTTCACTTCTTCATATTTTTGTTTGTTGGAAAAGTTGGCAGTGTGGCACGCATAAAGTTTTTTTATCAGATAGTGGCACTCTTCTCAAAAAGGTTGGCCACCCTTGAACTAGCTTAACATTTCGATTCTTTTGGTATCCGAATTTTATTACTATTATTATTTTTGTGCTCTTTTTTATATCTATGTCTGTAATGTATTGATGATGTATTACCGTTGTACTTCGAAGTAACATGAGGTCCATAGACGACAGACCTCGTAATTCTGAACCATAAATTTTCTTATTTGTTAGGATCTTCAGTCAACATATTTATTTAAAGTGAACAGCATTTCTTATCTTCAAGTGTGTTTGATGTTGAATGTATAACATCAGTCTCTAAATACAGGTAAGAGACAAGTGAGGTCATAGTTCATTTTGTACACTGCGCAAGGTAACAGCAGTTACCCACTTGAATATTTCCTTTCCCCCTCTAGGCATGTGTAATCTTAGAAAGGAATATGGTATGAGTAAACAAATCCGCGACTTTCTGGCATTTTCAAAGTAAATGAAATTCAGTAATCAATAAAGTTTCTTGCAGTTTTTTACCAGGATGTTCTTTCAACGAATTTCAACGCATGTTTTGGATCGGGCACTTATAATTGGTTGATTTGTTTTCAGGAGTTTCGCGAGAACAATTGATCCAAAATGGACAATTAATGTAATTGCATTAAGAAATAACTAAGTTCTTGACTTTATTTTAAACAATATATCGAAATACGGTCGGACCTCTATTTAAGGTATGTGATTACCTTCGGAGCACTTTTTTTGAAATATATAAATTTTCAACGAAATAAACACTTTTTTAGTTGAAATGGGGCACAAAACTAAGAATTCAAGTGCAATTTCCACAAAATTAAAAATAATTTTGGATATATATGGAATTTTGAGTGAAATTTTAGTGAAAAATTGCAGTTACGGTAAGGCTTGTATTGAAATTTCTAATTAATATATTTAAATAATACATATACAGTACATAAATAACATCCTTATTTATAATTGGAACTATAAAATTTGTAATATTTTTGAAAGTTCTTGAAATATGTCATTTTTTATGCAAAAACTCAATTTTTTACAAGAAACATGTTATTTTCTCACAAAAAGTGCAATAAAATGCATAAATATACACACTGAGATTATATAATAGTCTAGACTGCAGATAGAACCAAATAAAACATTTTCTGAAAATTCCAATTCAATAACTTAAAAAGGAAACCTTTAGTGAACTTTTTTATGAAGCCAGAAATTGAAAAAACATAGTTTTCCAGAAAATGCGTTTAAAGATTTTAATACAGTTTAAAAATTTTTCTACTAACTGTACATTTTTTAAATTCACCGTATTTATCGGCCAAGACACCTCTTTAGCTTCATGCTTAACTAATTTGGACTTTTTTTTTTAACTTTTTGATGTTTTCTGGAGAGTTTTATAGACTATGACAATTGTCGTTTTTAGTGAAATTTTGACGAAAAATGGCAGTTACACAAAATTCTAATAAATGTATTCAAATAATATTTATACAGTACGTGTATTACATCTTTATATGTGTTAGAAATTAAAAAATTTGTAATACTTTTGAAAGTTTTTGAAATTTGCCAAATTTTATGCAAAAACACGATTTTTTAAAAAATTAATGATTTTTTTTTCCATAAAAAAGCAATAAAGTACATAAATATATACACAGAGATTAGATTTTGATTCATAACACAGATAGAACTAAATAAAACAGGTTCTGAAAATTTCAATTCTATATCTTAAAAATATTTTGCGTAGTGATCTACTTCCGGTTTTGTAAACTTCATTTCCGGTTTACTAATTATGCTATAACTTTGCTTCTAGATATAGTAGAAGCAAAAATAAAATGTTTTTGGAATCTTAAATGTATGGGCTATAAAACAAAATCATAAAAAGAATTTTGAAAATATTCACCAAAACGGCGAATTTTGGGTAGTCACATACCTTAACGAAGTCTCTAAATCTCGAGAAAAAAGTTCGTCATATGGAAAATTCATTAAATAGAGATTCATCTTCTAATATACTTTAGAGACCACATAAAACATATTTAAAATTCATAAACACTATTCGAATATACTATTTAAAAAAAAGTAATAATACAAACTTTTTTTGAAAATTAATATCTATTCATTTTATATATCTTACCAATCAAAAATAAATCTACAAGGAGCACAAGGCTAAAAAACATTGTCCAGAAATATACCGAATTTTCAACTCTAAAAAATTAATTTTATATTAAAATTAATAAACTTTTCAACGACATTTTTTTTTTCTAATTTTAAGTTTACTAGTAATTTTAAAGAAACTGTATTTTATAACCAGTAATTTTAAACATACACTACCATATCCTCCGTCCTTACATTTAATTATTGATAAAATCTGTAAATTTTGTTTGAGTTTCTTTGAAGAGAGAATTACAGCAATTTCATTGCCCTAAGTGATCCCTGGTAAAAGCAGTTCAAGGTCATCGATCAATATAAAATGTGCTAAATTTGAAGAATATCCTGAAATATTTTAAAAATAGAGGGAAAAATCGAATCACAAGAGGAAAAGTTCGTTAAATAGAAAATGCACTTCGCTATTTGGAGGTTATTTTACGAAGAAAATGGTAAAATGTTCTTGTGGTTCCAGAAAAAAGTTCGCAAAATAGAGAAATTCGTAAAATAGAAGTTCGTTATACGGAGGTTTGACTGTAAAATTATCGTTGAATTTCTGTTGAAGAACTTCATAACTAATTTTCAGGTAGAAATAATTGTCAATATCAAAACAAATACTTTAATTTATAGCGTGTATACCGTTTATCCCATTAACTCATTAAAATATAGAAACATTTAATAATATGGCAGTTTTTTGCGAATCCATTTTATTACTTAAGTTTCTTAAGTAAGCGGAAAAAAAATGCGGCATATATTCTCAGAGCATAAAAATTGTAGGTTAATTCTAACAGCCTTGAAAGAGGAACCTATTGAAGTACAAGATATGGAATTAATACTGGATTGTTTTCATTTTAAAAAATGCTTCGAGTCACACTTTCTTTTCTTTGACAAGTGAATATATTCTAATTTATAGGAGTCTCGAAAATAACGGAAAATCTATCAGATTATATACCCATATTATTTTAAGTGCTAAAAGAAACTTAAAAGAAGTTTCTTACTGTGAGCCTTTTCAAGAAAAATTGGGCATATCACGGTGATTTGCAACAGCAATGGGCAATTTTTTTTAGCAGTAGATCAGTAAAATAGGAAAAAAACTATTTACTGAGCAAATATAAAAATAAATAAATATATTTTAATACTTGTATGCATATTTATTTGGGCTGGTTCCGTTTTTTGCCCTTTCAAACGTTTTTAAATCAATTTCTATGTAAATTCTCACAAGTATATTTTGCATGTGCATAAAGAAATATTCAAATTTCTATGGAGATATTCATATATATGGAAAAAAAATGGCCCTTAAATGAACTGTTTGAGACGTTGAATAGAATACTATATCTTCAAATCTTGAATAGCCATCCGTTCTAGCTGTTGTTTGCCCATCAATGATTTATACATTGTTTTTTCTTAAATTGCACATAAATTACTTAAAAATTTGAACCCTTTTTCCGTTCTTATTCCAAGGGGATTTAAAAAGTTTTATAAAAAGAAAGGAACAGTAATGTCATAGACTACAGTAGATGCATCACAAGGACATCAAGTTTGTACCTTTCCTTTTGACTTCCACTCAGTTATTTAAGAGTTTTGTTCTTCATTGGGGTGGGGCTGCGGTAGCCCAGTGGTCAAGGCATCGGATCATGGTAGGCACATGTCATGAGTTCGAGCCCAGTACCACTAAAGACCCGCCGTGTAGGGCAGCGCGATGCACGTTAAATCTGTCGAGAGCTCAAACGTTCTCCCGTTGGTGTGGTGTGGTAGTTAGGAGAGGGGATGCCAGCTCAGGTGTCGTCCACGTCACTTGACCATGGTTCAAAATGACTTGGTCCGTCGCCAAAAGCCCTCGTGCATCTGAATAGTGCGACGTTAATATTCACTCACTCACTTCATTGGGGATATTTTTTAACAGAGCCTCCCTGCTTCTCCCGGGAGAACCTTCGATAAAATTTGGTATTGAACTCACATGCCGCACTTTTACTTCATAAATACACATACATGCATATTTTTGAAGAAAATTAATTGCTTGGTCAAAAAAAGTTTTTCATATAATATATGTAGATACCTCTTTAAGTAAAAAAGAAATAAATATTGCAAAACTAAAAAGTCATAAATACACAAACAAAAGCAATATTGGTAGAATCTAACAACGCTTTTTTTGTGTGTGGAAAGATATCACAGACAAAATAAAAAAGAAACAGCTCCGGTGCAGCCCTGTTTATTATCAGTGCGATAATTTTTCGGGTAAATCTTCCATTTTATAAGTGATCGACCATTAAGTTATACTACAAAACAGTATATTATTAGCACAAGTGCAGTAATACTCCGAACTTAACGCGATAGATGGGACTGAGTGATAATCACGTAAGACGCGGTGGTAGGAATTGTTATATATAAATTATTTTTAGTAGGAGTCGCGGAGTTGAAAGAAAATAATTTAGAAGAAAAAAATGTTTAATAAAGTCTTAGATAACACACATACAAAATCGAAAGCCGAAGTTATTTTGACATAGAAAGTTTCATAAAATTTAACAAATAGCCTGCCAGCTCAAAGTTTTTTTTTTCCTCCCGCAAAATTTCCTCGCAGCATGTTAATAATGTTTTTTTTTTTTGAAAAATACACTCTTTGTGTTGGAGTCTATATTTTCTATAAAATTTGTAACCCTTTTACAATGAAACTAAGGCCTTTTGTCAAATTCCCAACGGTCGTTCGATCTTCTGATCGAACAGGGTCTTAAGACTCAAATTCTTTAATGTCTTGCTCTTGCATTTCTATGAGATCATCAATCGTCAGCTCCTGATTCTGGGAGAGAATTCAGCAGTTCTTGAACGTCATCACTATTCACTTCTGAATTAATTAGCCTGGCAGGATCAATAACTTTTCCAATTAAATTATCAATTTCATCAGGCTCTGGCACTATTTCGAACTAAGTTTTAGAGATTGAAAAAAAACAAACTTACGAATAGACGAGATTTGAACTTTGAATTCGTGTAAATCGGGGTAGCGTATATATATATATATATATATATATATATAAGTCGAGAAGTATTACTATATATCATACATTATATTACATTACTATACCACGGGGTGTGATCCTTTCAGATGGACAAATATTCATATGGTCTCTTTTCTTAAAGAAAATCGAACATTATTGAACTATAGGGAAAAAAGAAAGGCAATACGTAGTTATTGCTTGGCACTTAGCTTCGAGAGATTTAAGAGCTCTGGATCTGTCCATCGAACTTGACCGCAAATTTTTATCCTAGTTCAAGATAAACATTAAATAACAGTGCATTAAATAATTAAACAGCTTGCCATTGGTTAATGTTTATTCATAGGTGTTTAAGATGTCGAAAATTTTCAGCCAATATGAATTTTTAAAACTTAAATTAGATTAGTTTTATGATGTTGTAGTGTCTGAGAAATCGCAGACGAATTCTTCATCTTCTTTCATGCAAAACAGTTACCAAATCTTCTTTTATCGCGTTTTGAAACATTTTTTCTTTTTTTTCTGGTTCTCGAAAGAGAGCGTATTGTAAAGTCTTTATTACTTTTTTAAATACTTCTCCATATAATCAACTACTATACACCTAATTTATCTTGATTAACACATTTACCTTTATTAAATATAATTATTTTGATTAAATACAATAATCAAATAACAATCAAACTACAATGTCCGTCGTGTTAAAACACTCTCAAGAAACTATTCTTCTCTTTTACACCAGACCACACCTGCGCCTCGATCTCCCCGAAGGAATTCAATTTCCTTCACCCCAACACAGTTTAGCACTTCGAGCTTTCAAAAACAAGGGACTCTCTCCCTCTCTCCTGATCGTACTCTCCCGGGTCAAGGAACCCTCTCCTTCAAAACACATTAATCCTACCCCTGCATATGGGGGAACATCGCCAACTCTTAAAGAATCTACCGCCAAACAGTATGCCAGCGGTAGTCAGACACTACAGTTGTCCAGTAGCTTAACACAGAGTATTTGTCCCCCGGAATCCACCCTCGCGATACAGGGGTTGCGGGGTGTACTTGTACCACAGGTGATGTCTTATGATCCCTTTTGGTAGGCGAGGGTTTATGGTCGTGAGCTCGTTGATGTTTTTGTTGAGCGGCGAGTTCCAGTTCAGATTACACTTAATAACTATCATGAACGAAGAGGGGGTTAACATGCGTTAAATTTATTGGCATTTAAATCCCTTACAATGGCATGGTGAGAACTATAGGAAAGTGGAATGGTAGTTAAGATGTCTTCCTCGTCATTTCTAGAAGTTTAAAATTACGAAGATAGCTCTCGTTTGTGTTTCTAAGTACAATGTTATACAATCTCAATCAATATCCTTATTTTTTTGGTTTTAAATGTTTTTCAGATAACCAATTTCCGATATTTCTGCTGGAATATCATTCCTTGAGGTCTCTTTCTATATATATATATACATAAATCCAGGGTGTTCCGAAACTCAAGGCTCATATCAGTTCTGAGAAAAATAAAAAAAAAATCCATATCACTTGGTTAAGTGATGACTAGCATATTTTTGAAAATTGATAGCCTCCGTCACATTATTTGGTACTGTGGCACAAATTTCGCAATTTAACAGTGATTGTTTCATTAACGTTAACTTACGTAGCCGTGACATTAATCACAATCATAAATCGAGAAAAAAACATTGCTGGTTTACTTGAGTCAAGGTTTGCGAAAATTATATCTTTTAATTTGACTCTTCATAAAAAGAAAAATAATGCATACTATCCTAGGAAAGTTATTCAAAAGATGACCAGTTTAGTTAAGATTCCAAAATTGTACAACACTTGTTCTTTTCTATCCATAGCAATCTTAGCCAACTTTTTTTGTTTGCAAAACATCATTTTAAAAAGGCCTCTTTTGATACTCTCCATTACAACATTAGGTATTGTGACCACAAATTTTACATTTTTTCAGTGATTTTTTCACTACCGTGATCTTACATAGTTGTGCAATTAATCTCAGTCACTAATCGAGTTAAGAACTAATATTACATAGTTAGTTAAATATAGCTCTAAGGCGCCAAAATCTTCACTTTTAATAGCGTATATTACTGGGATGACTAAGATAAGAATGCATAGCTTAAAAATATTTTTGTAAAAACTGAAATTAATCTCTAAAAATATAAAACCGCATGATCCCATAGTATAAAGCAGTAATCTGAATACTTAGAAGTACAAGAGAAACTGCTAAAGTTAATTAGAAAAATAAAATCATTAATATAACCAAAAACAAAAATAGTATACTAACCTATCTATAAGCAACCAACATCAATGTCGACCGCTGGATAAACAATTAAGGATTGTGTGTATGTAAATTAAGGCTGTCTTCGTCAAATGTACGAGAGCTTGAACTAAACGAGGAGCTTATTTTCGAACAGAAAAATGCGTCATTGTTCATGAAAACTTGTAACATGTAACTCATACATTTAATTATAATATAGTGTTTTTAAAATTTCAAAATATTCCATAAATAATTAATTTTACCTTTAAACATGTAAACGAATAGCTCATTTAGTATTACGGTAAAGAACAAAAAATTCGAAACACATTTTATATTAGAAAAAATGCGTCAACTAGGACAAAAATTAGCAGTATGATAAGATATGTGATTCTCTCTACAGGATAGTGAAGCCAGAATATAAAATTAATGTTGGAGTACTTTGAAATCTGAAAAAATATTCGTATTAGGGTCCTATTCTTTAAGGCCCAGGGGTCGAGTGGTAGCGTATCGCACTTCCACGCCATAGGTCCAGGCTCTATTATCGGGCTGGGCAAGGTCAACTCAACCTTTCATCCCTATGCAGTGGGTCGATACATGAGTACCAAGCTTGCTTGAAGACTTAAACACTGCGGGTCTCGCTTCAGACTCATCACCTGATCGAGACATCTGCTCAAGCACCTCAGCGCCCAACGGTCACGTATACTGGGATGGGTACAGTAGGCCTTGGCCCTCATGGGCTGTTGAGCCACTGAGTTTGAGTTTTGTGGCTCTTATTCTTAAACATTAAGAGGCTTAACGTTATACAGCAGTGAGCTAAAAATGACAGGCCTAGCAATCTTATTATCTCGTTGGGCTCATATGTGGAATAAGAGCTTCTGTTATCCTTGAGGTTCAAATTCCATTTACCACAAAGCAACACAATCTTATCCATAAGGCTTTTTAAGCTTAATAGTGTATTAAGGAGTAATATATTTATAAATTAAAAGAAATTAATAGTAAATGATTTTTGTGTTTACTGTGTTTTATAACGTATTTCACGTAACAATTTATTTTTATAACGAATCTGCTGACGATTAGGTGACGTCCGATTCCATATAAAAAATTCTGAAGATTTTAAAAAATAATTCGAAGAAATATTTTATGTTCTTTTTTTTTCCATTTGCCATGATTCATTAGTAAATACAGAAAGTTCTAGCTTCGAAATGGTTGAATTTCTCTTCGGTGATTTCAAAGATCTAATAACATATGCCTTGAAAATGTTGGGAAAAAGAGAAAGTTCTTAAAGTAATTTTTAGAAAAAAATAAAGTGAAGTTATAGTAAAGTGGTACGGCCCTTAAGTCATTACCGTACGGCTTCAGCAAAGGAAGCGAAATACAAACACAGAATTCCATGAAAAATAGAAAAACCGACAAACACAAAAGTATGAGTCGTTTGCAATTTGAAAGTGAAAGGAAACTCGACAAAAAGGCGGCTTTTCGGCATTTGTTTGACAATTTTTTAAACTTCTTTTTTGACTTCTATTACGAAATATGGTACTCAATGTTATTAGATTCACACACTTCCTTTTTGAAGTTGACTTTCAGGGGATGGGTTTCAACGGCAAAAAGCTTCAGATTTTCCCTCGAGAAAAAATCGTATGTTTTCTAATAATATTCCTGAAGGAGGCGGGGTTTTTATCACGGTTCTTTATTTTCGCATAAGTCCTTCTCAGAATTAATTATTTTAAAACACCTTTTAATTTTAATGGGTTTTCTAAGAGATACATATGCTAGAGAGAGATCTGCATACGTTGCACTGGTACCTGATGTTAAGATTACAATTTTTTTATTTGTCAAATAAAATATTTCTTGGAAAATTTGGGTTGAAAATTGCATGAAGGTAATGAGATTGCTTAATGAGGTAAATCTTAAGTTACCTCATTAAGAAATAATTAAAAGAGGAATTTTTATAACGTTGTGTGCTGCATTTATTACAAAATAAATTTTACTAATTTTAGATCAAATAAAAACCATACAAAAATAAATACATTTTAACCTTTATCAGGCCATTTTTGTATAGTAATGTTACGCAAAAATATTTCTGAGGTTGAAATTTTGATTTATATACATAAAAAATTCATTTAGCTTGTTACCTAAAAATAATTTTTTTAAGATTATTTTTCGAGAGTAGGAAGTATATTTCCCACCGCCCACTAGAAGCTATTCAAAGGTATAGAACATCTTATATTTTACATTTCTTTTTCAATACCTGCGATTAGTTCACTTTCTCCCTGTATATATTTAATTATATATATCTTGTTCAAATTTTCAATCAATAATAAAATACTTTATATTCATCCATTCAAGTTCAAATCCATTTTTTAAAACTTGTTGTGGATGACACTTGATGTTAATACAGTTTTTTCAAATATTAATTTATTAATTAAATTTTATTTTTTAATTTTAAATTTATTCTGCACTATTTCTGACGAAGTTAGATTTATATGCAACAGATGGCGCCAGTAAGTTTTTCTAACGAAGTAGGAATTGAATTAATTTTTTTTATATTACTTGTTATATTGCATTACATGATATTCATAAGACAATTTGTAAATACTTAAATCTAAGAAAGAAATTATACTTTAGATATATTGTGTATTAAGAAAATTATAAGAATTTATACATTTTACTTTCCATGAAATTTCAGAAAACAGGGATGAACACATAGTGGGACATTACAAGCTGTACAAAAGTGTCTTGGTCTCTTCTTATGTGCTTAATGGAACACAAACGGTAAAATCTTCATGTTCTTTGTAAATTTGATTTATTATCTCTAACTTTTATTAATTGTACATCAATTTCAAAAGTTTTTTTTGTTGCTCATGAATCCTACTGATCATCCATTGCGCTTACGACTTAAAAATTTAGAAATAGTTGTACTAACCTAAGTGCTAGCAGCACATATCATAGGTAAGAATAAATTATACTTTAAAAAAACACGTTTTTATAGTAGATAGAACTAAAAAGTAAAAAAAAATTCTTAATATAAGAATAAAATGATTAACTAGAAATTTAATGTCATTGTGGTAAAAGCTTGGGTGCTCGATATCAATTGTTATAATTAATTACTATTCCGAAATGCAGAGTTGGTGTAAAAATGTAATACAAAGCACCCTACGCTTTTACCACAATGACATTAATTTTCTAGCTAATCATTTTATTCTTATATTAAGAATTATTTTTTACTTTTTAATTCGATCTACAATAAAAGCGTGTTTTTTAGTTTTTTAACTATCATTTATTCATTGATGAATTAATCTTAAATGTGTCATTTTTTAGAATCTGGAATACCCAATGGCATCGTATCAGTGCGTTCATACGGCCTGGATTGCAAAATGTAGGATCAGTCAATTGAAGGAAATCTGGAAGAGCTAAGTTTGAAATATTTTATGCGGAAGATGTAAAGTAAAAGATATCTTTCACTAAAAATATCTCAGTATTCTCTCTGAAACTTGCATCAGCATTGGACATAAAAGTACAAGTTTTGAATCGAAGAGTTTGTGAGAAATTATTTAATCCGGTGAACTCAGAATCAATTCTCAGTTGTTTTGGTAAAATAAAGCAATGAATGATAGACGTTTCATTCCACAGATCTGATAAGAGAATTTAGAAAAACTGCCTTTTTATCTGGGTTGCAAGCAATTAGAAAATAAATTATTTTTTTCCACATGCTTCGAATCTTTTTTTATATCCATTTTAAGAAAAACTGCGCAATTGTTTATATTATGGTAACAAATTGCTGACGCATCCTTCGCTTTTTCACATAAAGAACATATTTTTTGTTTGTTTGTTGTACTCGTTTTAACCAGGAGAGCGTTTTCGCTTTAGAGTTGTAACTTAATTTTTTAGTCACCAAATCTGGAAAGGTGATCTGGAATTAGTCGCCAAATCCGGAAATAGAAAATTGTTAATCCTGATGATCCTGATCAGGCCAATGGAACAAAATTATTAAATAATTGTACTGTCATGGGTCCTTAAAAAGTATGCAAAATTTCGAATTAATCTGACCTTTTAATTTTGGTAAAAATCGAGTTCAAAAATTCTGCTACATACTCGTGGAGCTAATAAAAGAGAGTTAAAAAAGCTTCCCATCGGCATTTCAAAATTAAGGGGCCACAGTACGATTCAATTGAAAAAAATTGGTCAAAAAATCAAACCGAATTTCTTTAGCCTAAATTATCTTTTGTATACATTTCTATAATGTCACGAAATTTGAAAGCTCAAAGTTTAAAAAATGCAGAGTTATAACTTTTACGTTAGTTTCTAATCTCATCCCAATGGCAAATCAAAATCTTACCCATCAAACAAGAACGAAAGAAAGAAAAACTGCAAGGAAAACAAGAAAAAAGTTTGTCGAAGAATTCACTGTATCTTCAATAATAAGAAAAAAAATTATCCTAAAATTAATGAATTTTAAGGACATTTTATAATTTAAAGCATACAAGAGTAATATTAAACATACATTATTTTATAATTAGAACACGGGGACAAGGGACAACTCCTCTGAGGGTGAAAGAAAATATCCAAGATGTTTTTAGTGAACTGGGCAATGGGGGTTAATGGTTGCACTTCTTGGATGAAACGTCCAGAACTCCATTGTTCTCCATTGCGAGTTGATATAATAAAACCAGTTCAAGATATATGACCACCAAAAATGTGTTAAAGAGAGAATAACTTGAAATATTTTCAGAAATACTTTAAAAAAAGGGAGAACAAAAATTGAATCACAAATGAAAAACTTGGTTATATAGAAAATTCACTTCGCTAGAGAGGTTATTCTACGAAGAAAATCGTGAAATGTTCATGGTCCCAGGAAAAAGTTGGCTGTATAGAAAAATTCGCAATATAGAGGTTCGTTATATAGAAATTCGACTCTATATGAAAATGAAAGAACTCTTTCATTCGATATTAAGCATTGTTTACTAGAAATGATATTTGAATTTAATGAGCAAAATTTTTATAGAAACAATAGAAAAAATTCAACTATAAACTGTAAATTTATTTATATTAATATAGAATAAATCTTATTGGAGGGACTAAAGGCTGAAAACTGACTGATTGTTTAATAATGCCACACTCTGAAGCAGCAAGAGAGCATTGGTGACCTTCCTCGTAATTTTGAACCATGGTCAAGTGAAGAGGACGTTATCTGAGTTGGTACTCAACACTCCAAGCTTCCACACCACGTTAATGTGATGACTTTGAACCTCGACCGATTTAACATCTATCAGTATCTCTTCATGACTGATATTTAATGAGTACTGGAATCCATGAGACGATAGCAACAATGCCAGCCTGATCAGGCATTTATGTGATTCCGTCCCTCTGGCAATGGTGGTGTTTTATATATACAGTCGAACCTCCATATTACGAACCTCTGTGTATTGCGAATTTTTCTACAGAGAACTTTTTCCGGGAACGAAGGACATTTCACGACTTTTTTCGTAAAATAACCTTCCTATAGCGAAGTGCATTTTCTATAGAACGAACTTTTTCTCTTGTGATTCAAAAATTTTTTTTTCTCTATTTTTGAAGTATTTCTGGACACACATTTCAAGTTTTATTCTCTTTTATAACACATTTTATGGTGGTCATAAATATTGAACGGGTTTTATTAGGTGCCTAACTCTCCGCGAAAGAAGTAGAATTCTGGGCGTTTCATCCAAGAAGTGCAACCTTTAACCCCCATTGTCCAGTTCACTACAAACATCTACGATATCCCCTTGCAGCCTCAGCGGAGTTGTCTCATGTCCCGTTTCCTTGAATAGTGTTCATTTGTAGTATTGATCAGTTGCACTGGTAACTTCGTTTCTTGTGGCTCGAAAACGTCAAAACACAAGTGCTTGAGCACGAAAGAAATTTTTTTAATTCTTCAATAAATGGATAAAAGCGTCAAGAAACATTCCTTGCAGTTTTCCTTTCTTTTCTTTTTATAAGTAAGACATATAAAATAAATATATATTAATTTACAAAAGGTGTGAATAATTATTTCTTTTAATATATAGTGTTTATGAGTTCAAAATTGTTTTATGTTGTTTCGAAAGAAAATTGAAAAATGAAACTCTATATAGTGAATTTTCCATTTAACGAACTTTTTTTCGGGATTTAGCGACTTCGTTATATAGAGGTCCGACTGTAGTTGTATAAAATAATATTAGTTTTAAAAGAGAAAACTTATTAATAATAATCATTGAACAGTTTTCGAATTAGAAAAATTTAAATCAGGAAGCATATTTTAACACTGTCTTGTTTGCCAATTTAATAATATACATATCCTCAGTAATTTTTTTAAAGCTGTTGTAAAGAATATAGTTTTAAAGGAAATATATTTCCTGGAAATGAGATCCGTTTAACTGATGATTTCCATGAAATTGGCTTGGTGTCAAAGCAATGGAGAAAAGAATATTAGGAAAAGGAAACTGATGAAAAGGATATTAGGGAAAGGAAATTGATGAAAAGAACTGAAAAAAAAATCCCTACAGATCATTTCATTGAAAGTTTCACGCCAACAGACGGCTCTTTAAGTCTTGGAATCTTTGATTTGTCTAATAGTAAATCCCTAGAGAAAAGACACTCGTGCATACATGGGTATAAAAATAATTGATGTATTGATTATGTTTATAATTTTTTGATATATTTTAAGTAGTATTTCTCTCTCTATCGGAAAATTATTAATATCGACATTTTGTTTCAAAAAGATTGACTATAACTTAAAAACACACTATTTATCCAGGGTTAGAGCGAAAAAAGATATCTTAAGAAAAACCTGATTTTTCTGTAAAATTTTCCGAAAAAATTTTACAATTTACATGAGGAAAAATTACTGCTCATTACTTTGGAGATTTTTTTTGTAACTATAAAAGCAGTTTATTTATCTATTTATTTATTTTTTAATTCTTCGATTAAATTTCTTGTTTGAATAGTGATTAAATTTTTTTTTAGAGTCATCCGATTTTCTATATAAGGCTGTTTGCACGTTAAATATATAAAGGCCTTTAAATCTTCATGTGACAAAAAAATTACAAAACTCGTTGTCAATGAATTTCACCTAGCGCGACAATGAATATAAAAATAAAGATAAAATGGAAATAAAGCTACACTGGCTATAGTTATTCTTTTGCGGAAGCAAGCAAACAAAAATTCAAACTCATATTTGAAAAACAACCTTCAACAACGAATCTCGTAACTTTGAACCACGATAAAGTATCGAGAACGACACCTGAGCTGACAACCACCTCTCCGAACTTTCACACCATGCCAAAGAAAGAGCATTGAATCTCGACAAATTTAACGTGCATCAGTCTCTCTACATATTGGGATTTCAATGGCACTAGGCTCGAACTCATGACACTCCTGCCACGAGTTTTTGACCTCAACTACTTGTCCACCATGGCCAACAGAAAGAGCGAGAAAGAAAGAGTCATTTTTTAATGATTCACTAACCATACTACAGGCTGTTGGTAAAAGACCCGTGATGTCGTACTGTAGTCAAGTATTAAGAATAGAACATAGAATTGGTTCCTCACTCCCCTAACTTCCACACCACGTCATGCGAGAATTTTGAGTCGGATTTGACGTGTAGAAGTACAGTCGAACATCTATATAACGAAACTCTGTATTGCGAATTTTTCTATAGAGCGAACTTTTTCCTGGGACCATGAACATTTCACGATTTTCTTCGTAGAATAACCTCTCTTTAGCGAAGTGCATTTTCTACAGAACGAACTTTTTCTTTTGTTATTCAATTTTTGTTCACCCTTTTTTTAAAGTATTTCTGAAAAAATTTCAAGTTATTTTCTCTTTAACACATTTTATGGTGATCATAATCTTGAACTGGTTTTATTAGATCCTAACTCGCGCCGAGAGCAATAAAGTTCTGGACGTTTCATCTAAGAAGTGCAACCTTTAAGCTCCATTGCCCAGATCACTAGAAACATCTTCGATACCCTCTTTCACCCTCAGTGGAGTTGTCCGTGTCCCCGTGTTCTAATTATAAAATAATGTGTGTTTAATATTACTTGTATGCTTTAAATCTCTCTCAGAAAATGTCCTTAAAACTCATTTATTTTAGTATAAAATTATTTTCTTATAATTGAAAATACAGTGAATTCTTCGAAATTCTTTTTCTTGTTTTCCTTGCAGTTTTTCTTTCCTTTTTTATGGGTAAGATTTATAAAATAAACATATATTAATTTTTAAAAAGGTATGAATAATTACTTTTTTAAATATATAGTGCTTATGAATTTAAAATGTGTTTTATAAAGTATATTAAAAGATAAAACTATATAACGAATTTTCCATATAACGAACTTAGAGACTTCGTTATATAGAGGTCCGACCGTATTTTACTTTTCACTAACATCACGGGAGGGAGAGAGAGTAAAATTAACGTCACAGTATAAAACTGCACAAGGGCTATTGGCGATGAACCTCTTGATTTTGAACCATGGTCAAGTGACGAGAACGACACCTGAGGTGACAACCACCTCTCCTAACATTCTCACCACACCAACGTGAAGACGTTTGAGCCTCCATAGATTTAATGTGCAGCGGCCCCTCTACACGGTGGATCTTCAATTGGACTACTATTGTCTATGGAGGAATCAGGATTTAAACTTTTGTACGCTGAACACGCTTCTTACCATTAGGATGTTTCAAAAAGGAAAGGTCTTTAACTTTAAAAAAAATAACGTTTATTTTAATTACAGAAACCAACACTGGCGTAGCTAGTCCTGAATAGGACTTGTATCAAAATTCCTCGGAGGCATTATTAGGAGCCCCTTACGATTTTCTTGTATGGTAAATGAAACTTTGTACTGTCCTTTAAAAAAAGTTAATTATTCAGTTTATTGCTACAGCAAAATGGTCTTTTATTAGAGTGCTAAAATAAATTCAAATAATTATTTTTAAAGCAAAATTCAATGTTCCTGAAAGTTATTATTTTTAGAGTTTGGCTATTGTATTTTTAACCCTTAATTTAATCAGCTAATTGTATATATAAACATTTTAATACCAATATGTCAAACTGATCATTGATCCTGCCCATATTTAAACATTTGGTTTCAAATTCAAAGAGATTTTTTAATTCCTCTCTGCCTCCAACGTAAAGCAGTCAATTAAAAATATACAATGAAAAGCTGAAAATGATAACATTTTCTTGATTTGGTAATGGATGTAAAAGATATGACCGTACTAACTATCTTGCTAATTGTAGCTAGTTATTATGTATAGGGTCCTAACCTCAAGAAAATGTTTTCATAGGGGATTTCTACGCAATGGACCCAACACAAGACAATGATAAGGGTGTTATATATCAGGAAAGTTTTGTTATATTTAAGTCCAATATTAACTGTCCCGCATTTCAGATGCTCTCAGTAAGAGTTGCGAAAAATTCATTTAACTTTAGGGCACTGGAGTAGCTAGCCTTGGGTGGGCCCTGCATGAAAATTCCTTGAGGGCTCTTTTTAGAGGTTCATTAACATTTTACGATTTTTTGCTCACACATGTTGGGGCCCCTGTAGCTTGGAGGCCCCGTATCATTGATACGGTGGTAGCTAAGCCCCTGGTAACCAATAAATAAAACAGTTGCCAAAAGTAGAGTTGCCTGGAGAAGACTTCTGGAGAAAGCCAAGGCTGTTGTGTGTGAACCATTGAAGAAAAAGTAACCAATAAATGCAATAATCTCTATAATATGGGGATTGTAGATTATAGAAAATTAAAATTTGCTATATATTAATATTATTTCAATTATAGCAAATGTTTTCATCTCTTTCTTGAAATGTTCGTGTAAGACCAGCGGTCGCCAAGTAACCCTGATTGAGAGCTCGTGGCCAGTAATATTGCAGTTATGTCGTGGTTTCGAATTCCAATTCCATTAAAGACTCGTAGTTCAAAGGGTGTAATGTGTGTTACATCTGGCTGATGCGCGAGTCTTCCTCACGTTGGCTTGTTGTGGAAGTTTGGAGAATAATATGCTATCTCATGTGTCATTCTCTTCAACTGATTGTGGTGCAGCTTTACAAAGTCCCTCATCAATAGCTAGTCCTCGTATTACTTTAAAGTATGACGAAAAAAAGACAATTTACCAATACATCCATTTGAGACAAATGCTTTCATATGAACACAATATAATCATAACAGTTCTTACAATTTTCTCAATGCCTTTCAGCCCTAACATGAGGGTTAAAATTATGTCAAACTATTCTATTGATATGTCGTGAAGGTTTTGAAAACTATATATATAAAATGAGTATTTCAAAAAAACTATCTGTATAAGATAGTCGTAAAACTTGTTTGAAATATGATTCTCTCAAACATTGTGATTTAATACTAATCTTTGTTTTTCGGGTAAAACTTATTGTTTCGATTTTCAACAAGAATTTTTTTCAAGAATAAGAAGTTAAAAATTGAAAATGTTCGTTCATTTTTATATACTTAAGTTATTTTAACGTCTTTTGACCGAAAATGTTGATAATTATTACGATCCCAAATGTATGAATATTTATTAATATATTTATTATTCAAATATGTAATTACAGCAAAAAATAAAAAATGCTGAATTATTATAAAATTATAATTGGTGCACTTTAAAATTTCCTTTTGGTTTTTTTTGTTTTATAAAAAATTTTTTTTTTTTTTTACAAAATAAAACCCTTTTTCCTTTTTTCCCAATTTTTTAAAAATTTGTTTAATATTTTTTTTGTTTTTTAATTTTTTTTTTGCCTTTTTTTTTTAAAAATTTATTTCCTAAAAAATTTTTGGGTTTAAAATTTTTTGTTTAATTTCCGCCAAATTTTGAGATTTCGAAAATAACTTTTATTTAAATATACAAAAAACCCCGAAGGAAAATTTAAAAAAAAAAATTTTTAAATTTAAAAACCGAAGAGAAGGGAAAAAAAAAAAATTCATTGGGAAAAAAATTTTAAAAAAAAAGGGGAAAAGGGTTTCACGAATTAAATTTAATTAAAATTTTTTTTTAAAAAAATTTTTTTATACTTTAATAAAAAGTATAAAAAAAAAAAAACGGTTTTTAAATTGTTTAAAAAAAAAAAATTTTGGAATTTTTAATTTTTAGGTTTTTAAATGGTTATTTTGAGTTAAAAAAACGGGGGAGTTTTATTTAAATAAAGAAAAAAATCCAAAAAAAAGGATTTTAAAAATTAATTAAAAATTTAAAAAAAAATTTTTTAAAGGGTTTATTTTTGGTTTTTTAAAAAATTTAAATAATGTTTTAAAAAAAATTAAAATTTTTTTAAAAAAAATTAATTTTTTTCTTTTTTTAGATTAATTTAAATAAATGGGGAAAAACCATTAAAAATAAAATGTTTATTTCCTTTTATTTCCCCTTTTTCGGGAAAAATATAATTTAAAATACTAATATATATTATTTAAAAAATTTTTTAAATTTTTTTTTAACAAAAATTTAACTTATAGTCAATTAACAAAACTTTAAAAATTTTACACCAATTTTTTAATTTTAAACTTAAAGGGCAATATTTTCTTTAAAAAAAAAATTTCCTTTTTAAAAATTTTTGGGGGGGAAATTTGGGAAAAAATTAATAAAAATTAAAAATATAAAATTTTTTTTAAAAAAAAAATTTTTATTTTTTCATTAAAAAAAATTTAATATTTAAAAATCAAATTAAAAATTATTAAAAAAAACCGTATTTTTTAAAGGAAAAAAAAAATTGGGTTTTTTTTAAAAAATTTTTTTTTAAAAAATCAAACCCGAAAAATTTTTATTGAAAATTTTATATAAGGGTTATTTTTAAAAAATAAAAAAAAAAAAAATTTTTAAACAGAAAAATGTTTAAAAAATTAAATTTTTAAAAAATTTTTAATTTAAAAATTTTGATTTTAAATTATAAAACCCCCCAAAAAAAAAAAAAAAAAGGGAAACAAGAAAAAAAAAGGGGAAAAGAATTTACGATTTCAAATTAAAAAAAAACAAATTAATGAATTTTTGGGAATTTTTTTTAAAAAAATATAAGAAAAAACATTATTTTTAGATTTTTGAAAGGGAAAAATAAAAAGTGAAAAAGGGAAAAAATTTAAAAATTTTTGTTTTTTTTAAAAAAAAAAAACAAAAAGAATAAAAAAAAATTGTAAAAGAAAAAACATTCTTTTAAAAGGGGTTTTAGAAAAAATTTTTTTTGGAAAAAAAACCAATATGAGGGTTTTTTTATTTCCCTTTTAAATTTTAAAATTAAAAATTATTATTGGTTTAAAAAAATTTTTTTAAAAAATTTTTTTTCTGTATACAATATGACCAAAACGACCCTTTTCATTTTCTTTTCTTTCTTCCTTCCTTTTTTTTGTGTGTGTGTGACTGTGTGTAAAGAGGAAAGAAAAATGATTTGGATCCTCATGCACATGTTTGGGTTTGGGGCCCAATACCTTTTATAAGGTCACGAACTCTTTCCGATGTCATGGTTCAGCCTTTGTCCGTGAGACCCACTGAAAAAGAGGGCTGATGCACATTAAATCTGTCTAGCTCAAAGTCCTCCCGTTGGCATGGTGTGGCAGTTAAAAAAGTGGTGACATCTCAGGTGTCGTCCTCATGCCCAAAGGTTCAAAATTACGAGATTCGTCGCCATTAGCCCTCGTGTTGCTTTGCGGCGTTAATATATAATTTCTCTCGTTGGTAACCCCAAATGTTGAATAAATTTGGGGTAAAAAAGCTCAAATGCGTGGCGCAAAGAAAGGCAGAAACAGATCTGGAAAATTTAAATCGCTTCTTTTTTTTTAATTAGGGTAATATTTAAAACAGGTTATTGGAGCTTATTGCTTTAAATCTCGGTAAGATGTAACTAGAGCATACACTTAAGTTTATATCCCTAATTTTCACGAATGTACAGGCTTTGTGGTTCTATTAGATTTCATGTGTGTGCGCAGCGTTCCCTCATTATTGTGTATTGTGTAGTAGTATAAAATCAAGATTTGAAACCAACTCATAAATTTTTACTATGGCTTTAACATTTAAAACCCGGGGCCCTTCTTTTTTTCGTTTTTAAAGAATCAAAGGCGGGATATTACCCATTTGAGGGTTTTGCGCAATGCCAATTTAAGGTCATTTCAGGCTCTGGGCGCAGAAGATTTATGGGCCTCCTTCGCACTGGTGGATCGAAATTTATTACCAGAAAACCTGGTTAAGTGCAGCTTATCAAGGCCCCTGGGCACCCAATGGATAAACCTACACTGATTCTGTGTAGGTTCTTGCTGCCCTGATCCTAAATACTTTTCGCGTGGCTTCCGGTCTTGGGGAGGGCTGCGGAAGCCAGTGGTCAGGATCGTCTGGCAGGCATGTCGGGTTGACCCATCCACTAAAAACCCGCCGTGTGGGGGAGCATCACGTTAAATCTGTCGGGCTGAAACGTTTTTTTCCCCTTGGTGTGGTAGTTTCGAGAGGGGGTCCAGCTCGGTGTCTCCCCCCTCATTTGACCATGGCAAAATTAGTGGTCCGTCAAATTTTTACTTAACAGTGCGACGTTTATTCACTCATTCACCATTCATTCACGCGGTCTTGGGGAAGACAAAGGCAGCCCGCGTTTGGCGTGGTTTGTTTCACAGATAATCAAGTTTTTTCACATAGAAAAAAGGGGTATATATATTTGAAATTTCGGGTAAAAAAAAATTGGGAAAAAAGGGAAAAAATCTGGGAAAAATTTAAATTTTTTCTTTTTTTTTTTTTTTTTTTTTTTTTTTTTTTTTTTTTTTTTTTTTTTTTTTTTTTTTTTTTTTTTTTTTTTTTTTTTTTTTTTTTTTTTTTTTTTTTTTTTTTTTTTTTTTTTTTTTTTTTTTTTTTTTCCCCGGGGCAATAAATTTTTCATTGGCAGGCATTTTTCTCATGAAAATTAAGTTTTACAAAGACCCGCCTTTTCAACTTTTACGATTTAAATTGTTTTAATAAAATTTTTCCCTTTGTTTTTTTCGAGAGGGAGTGCCATTTAGGTTTTTTCATTCATATTTGAACCAATTTTGGTTCAAAATTACGTTGGTCCGTCATAAAAAAAACTGTGTTTTTCTTAAAAAAGGCGAGGTTAAATTCATATTCAAAATTTTAAAATTTTTTTTGGGAAAAGGAGGGTTTCTGGTTGTTTCAACAAATTTTTTAAAAATTTTTTTCCAAAAGAAAGGATAAAAATATTTTTTTGGAAATTTACCCTTTTTAAAAAAAATAAAGTTTATGAAGACTTTTTTTGTTTTTTTGCCGCAAAATAAAGAAAGGCATCCGTTTTTCATTTTTTATTAAAGCTCATTTAAATCAATGAAAAGGGGTTAAATTTAAAATTTTAAATTTAAAATTGTAAAAGGAGAAACAAAAAATATTGTTACCTTTATGCAAAAAAATTTTAAAAATTTTTAAATTTAATTTTTCTTTTTTTTAATTTGGGTTTTTGAAAAATAAAAACGGCTTAAAAAAAAAGAAGCCCATTCCTTTTTTTTTTTACTTAAGCACGCACGCACATGGTAGATATACCTTAACGTAAGTCAGAATTGCTGATAATTACACGAAAAGATGCAGTCGAAATTCTTCAGTGAAGTGTTAGTTTAATTTCTGAAGAGGCTCACAAACTTGGTGAAAGTCTGGAAAATCATTTTTTAAACAATGTACATTGCGGAGTGAGTGAATATTAACGTTGCTCTATTCAGCTGCACGAGGGCTTTTGAGGGATATCGTAATTTTCAGCTATGGTCAAAAAGAGGAACGACACCTGAGCTGGAACCACTCTCTTAACTTCCACACCACACCAACGAAATGATGCTTGAGCCTCGACAGACGTAACGGTCTTCAGTGGCAAGGGCTCTAACTCATGACACTCTGGCCACGAGCCCGTGACCTTGACCACCAGGCTACCGCGGCCACGACCCCCAATCGTAGAACGCGCATTCCAACGAGATCTGAAGATTTGTTTGCTGGGTACCAAGAATTTTATAAAGAGAAACCAAAAAACAACAAAATAAATCAATAGATAGTTTCCTGATTCAAAAAATCAATACCGCAAAACATTTCAAAAAGCGGCTCATCTCAAAACGTATCATCATTGGACGAAAACCTCTTCACTGGAGTCAAAGCAGAGTGGGTGTGATAAATTTTTCTACTGAGAATAACAATTTTGATTAATCTCGCCGCATTTAAAAAACGCTCGCGAAAAGAAAAAGCAACGAATAAATAGCTAATATTATTTCTAGTATTCTTAATTTAAAATGTTTATCCTTTCTTATATAAATACTCATATATAAAAACATTGCTGATTTTTTCCCAGTTTTTTACAAAGTATTTTTAAATTGAATCAAGTTTTTGTTTTCATTTTACACGGTTTATAGATAGTGGAACACACAGCTCTCTTTTTTTAATTTTACGAATCTTATCTCTTTTTACGTGACTTCTTTACGCATTATTTCGAGCAGCGTAACATAAAAAAGAGGAGTAATACGTAATTACTTAATAGAAGAGAGACTCGACTGTAGAAAGCTTAGACTATTATCAGAAGAAAACTTTGACTCTAGTAATTGCATAGCTATAAAATGATGCCCATGAAGCTATTGTTGTGATTAGCAGTTGAAACAACTTTTCTGTATGTGTTTCTTTATATTAACATTTCACTTGTGTGCTACACAACGAATTACTAATGACAACTCTCATCAAATGATGAAGACTCCTGAATTATTAACACACTTCCTAATCACCATACCGAGTACCATGAAAATTTCGAGGCTCTATCTGATTCAACATGCAATTGTTTACACAATTCAAAGTTGATTCAGAACTCGAATTCAAGACTCGACATTTACACGCCTCGTAGCTCGTGACTTTGTCCACATGGCTACTGAAACCTAGCGATTTCGTCCTAGTTAACAGTTGTACGATTGGATATGTTATGTAGAAAATATAAATCAATGACTGAGTGAATGTCTTATTAGCGTCACATTCTAAAGCAACACTAGGGCTATTGGCAACGGACTTCGTAATTTTGATCCCTGGTCAAGTGACAAGAACGACACTGGAGCTGGCACCACCTTCTCCTAACTGCCACACCAACGGGAGGTCATTGAGCTTTGACAGATTTAATGTGCTACGGTCCCCTCTACAGTAAAAGGGCAACAAGTTTTTTTTTAATTTAAAAGTAAAAAAAAAAAAGTCAAGGAATAGGATTTAAAAAGGGAAATATATCTACAAATAGAAAACATGTCCCAATATTAACGTGAGAAGGGGAGGGAGAATCCTGTTTATAACTCCTGTTTTGCTTTTTTTAATTATTATTTTATACATCTTTTATATTTTTGTCTTTAACACTAAATTAAAAGAATTTAGGAAACACTCCTTCACACAATTTTTGCATCTCTGTAAACAGTCTCTCATATGTGATTACCCCAATAATATAACAAACTTCGTAGGATGTCTTTGTTACTGTTGTGTGACATTACCACTGACAAAACACTTTGTTGCTGTGTGTGTTTCAAAGAATATTCAATAAAACCTATTTAATACATCTTGAAAGTGGTCTTGGAGGAAAAGTGTCATTGAATGATTCCTGTTTATTGGTATTTTTTAAATACAGCACTTTCGTGACAAATCAAACAATTACTGATCTATGTTTGTTTTTCACTACAAAACAGTCAACCTCCAAATCGTTCGATTATTTTTCGCTTGCAAGGTAAGAAATATTGTTAAAAAAATTAGTTTCGCTCATAAAATTGTCTCTACTCCACTGTTGTCTGTTATCACTAACCGTAATCTTTAAAAATAAAAAAAGAATATCAATTCGCAGCCGTACGACATCGACAGCAAAAAAGCAAAATCGATGTGTTTGATTTATTGTCAAAGAATTTTTCACCAAATTTTTAATACATTGTTCTTAAATAAGTGAATTTCTCAGAGCAATGGGTCATGACCGGGCCACTTAAAAAGGCTCGGTGGGTCGCAGGTTGAGTATCGCTAGTCTGAAGCGAGACCCCCAGTGTTTAAGCCCCCAAGCAAGCTCGGTACTCATTTATGGATCCACTGCAGTAGGAATGAAAGGTTGAGTGCACATATTATATCTGTAATAATTTCAAGTTGCCAAAAGTCTCTCTCCATCATGAAAAAATAATAAGGAATTAATGGGATTGTGTGCGTAAAAGTATGAACAATAAGTTCTAAGAAATGTGTGACCACACACACAATAACATACAACAGAGTTGACTTCATTTCTCAAGAAGAAGGCCACACCACAATTTTGTGACTCTTTCTGTTAAAATTAAGCAGTCGTATTCTTCATATATATATATACTATAATACATTTTTAATAAATAAACTTTAATATTACTATTACTTAAGATATTTAGTATTAGTCATGTTTTATCTCTCTTTGATATATCCTATGAAAGCACACATGTAATATTATTCGTTATTCATTGTATCACCAAACAAATCGATTTCTTTTTTAGTTTTATTTCCAACAAACATCGCATTAGACCAAGGGCGGCTCTAGGGTCGGACAAACCTGACCCCTACCCGGGGCGGCAAATTCTAAGGGCGGCATTTGGATCAATTTGAATTTTTTTTTTTGCAAAAAAATTGATATATTTTCTGAAATATTATTGGGAGTGAATCTGGTATTTCATTTTTAACGTATCTTTTCTTTCCTTATTTTGTACTCTGTATGTTTAATGCCAGTTTAATTTCATGTTGAAACTTAAGAATTCGAGGCAGGAGTACTTGTTTTAATCATGAAATTTGATAAGTTTACACATTTTTCATTAGTAACATTTTTCCCATCCCGGAATACGGTCACAACGGGCATTCCTTTCACCCTTACGATGCCCGGTGTCAGCTATCCAAAAGGGGACAAGGTCAATAAGAGTTTTTTGGAGATAGAGAGTCACACAGGAGATGTATAATTTTAGTCTTGAGTGTAGTTACTATAAGTTAAAATAAACGTTTATGACCCCCACGATCACCCACTCTTTTTAGAAGACATTGGCATGCTGAAATGGACGATTCCTTATCTTATATTTTACTCGTTTGAAATAATTATAGGTAATTATGTCCTTAATTTCGAATTGTTTTGTTCTTGACTTAAATGTGTATATATACACTGGTGTGCAAAACGTAAGCAACAGGTGGGTTTATTGCCATAACTTCACGAAAAATCATCTGAGAGACATGAAATTCTGAAATGAGGGAGAGTATTATGTACGTAAAGGATGACGAAAGCATCGGCGCTGAAAAAGGAATACAACGCATACGGTATGGAATCAAACAAAAACAAGCTTTATTGAACGCATAGTATCGTGACATGATTGTCTATCCAACAGGAAGAACAACAAGCAGATGTTCCTTAATATGGTATATGCCCTCCCCTTACTACAATGGTTTGCTTTGCACGTCTCCGCATACTCAGAACCAGCTGGTCACATTTTTGAGGTAGGAGTGCCCATTCCTCAATCAACATCTGTTTGAGTTGTTGGTTGTACTCGGATGATGTGAGCGTGTGGCAATACGGCTCCCCAAAGCATCCCACACATGTTCGATGGGATTTAAATCTGGAAAGCACGTTGGAATCCATCAGTGATATCTTCACTTTCCAGCAGCTCCTCAACAGCAAGAGTGCGATGTGGCAGTGCATTGTCATCCATAAAGATGAAGTCTGGGCCAATGGCACCTCGGAAGATGCAGATGGGGGAAAAAGTACCTCCTCACAATAGCGATCCCCGGTTACCCGACCCTCTGTCGAAAATGGGAAGCTCAGTTCCGCCGTTCCGCATAATGCCAGCAGACAAAATCCAGGACCACCGTAACGATGTCTTCCTTGATGTTACTGGGATAAAACCGGGTCCCCATCTCTCTCCCAAAACAAAACGCGTTGAGAATCGTTCTGGTACTGAACGACTCTCATCCGTAAAGAGACACGACTCCATTGATCAGTTGTCCAGTTTTTGTTCTCGTCCCTGTAAACGGTGGCTTCGGTGACCATCTTTCAACGGGAGGCAGCGTTCAGGACAGGACGGGTGAACAGGCCCCCTTTGTGAAGGGCGTCTGGCCACGGTAAACCCTACACTTGTCGACCTGTTGCTGTACAGGTTTTCTGAACAATGGCGCTTGCGGCTGCTGTTGACCTTTTTCGCCTGCAGGATGATATATCGGGTTCCCTGCAGTTGTCGTCCTCCGGGGGGCCACACCAACCTTTCTAACAGCTGTACGTGGTTTGGAACGCTTGCCAAGCACGCGAAACGACACTTTGTTGATTCCCAACTCTGCAGCTACACTGGTGACAGTACGCCCCCCCTCCAGCTTTCCGATCATTCTTCCACGTGTGAAGTCATCCAGATGATTTCTTCTAGCCATATTTCACGAACTGACTCACTGGCACTTGCAGAAATATGGTGAATTGCGTTCCGTCCTTAAATTTCATTCAAAACTGTTGAGCAGCGCGCGCCCGACATCAGGGTTTTGCGTACGCTCCCATCGCTTCTGACATTTTGTTCCTGATATTTGCATACGCATGACGTTTCTACGGGACTTCTTGCCCCTCTTACTGATCCCGGGAACTTTTTTTTCTGCAATTTCATGACTTTTGGCAAATTTTTTACATTGTTGCTTAAGTTTTCCACCAGTGTATATATATATATATAAAAACCTTAAAATCCGGCGTATAACGCGCACCTATACTTTCAAGCAAAATTTTTTTTAATTTTTTAGGTATTTTCCCCGGAATAACGCGCCCCCCCTTTTTTGAAGAAATCGGGAAATATTAATATACATTGTTTTATGTTTTGAAGTAATTTATTCAAGGTATTACCGCCCCTTTTTAAAAAAAATAGTATACTTCTAGAACTACAACTGTTTTTGTTCATAAAGCGTTTTTTTCTTTTAAATAAACAGGGTATCGATACATCTAAAAGGAATTTTTTATGTCCCATCCTTTTGTTATTTTAAAGCTATCGTTTTATACCCGGCGTATTACGCGCACCCCTTAAAATTTTTGAATTTTTTTGCCGTGGGGTTATTCGCCGGATTTTTTTCATATAAAACGGCAACATAACAATTTATATATATATATATATATATATATATATATATATATATATATATGGATGATTTGTGGGGTCAGAAAAAAGACTTTTGTTTTTTAAAAAAAAGGGGAAATATTTTTATCAAAGTTGGCATCATCTGACGCAAAAAATGCAAAAAGAAACGAACGACCGAAAATCTTAAGTGGTTCCCAAGACACCGATCGCGGGTTTCATGACAACACTTGAAAATTAATGCTGACATATACGGGTATTAAATATAACGATCTGGGAAAGAGACATGTTTATTGGCTAGGCCATATGTTCGGAAAAAAATAAAAAGGGTGATTAGTTTGATACTTGAAGATGAAATGAAAAAAAATGAGTTAATGCTAGATAAGGGAAATTTTAAATTTTTTCTAATTTTTAAATTTTCCTTACATATATATAAATATATATATATATATATATATATATATATGTAATTCCCTCTCACATACCTTTTTAAATTTAAATCTTTTAAAATCTATAAATAATCTTTTTTTTTTAATTTTAGGTTTAAAATAAACATTGTAATCTTTTAATCGTAATCGGCTAAACCGATTTCCGTATCTCGCGCATTCTAGCCAATCAGAACCACTATTACGTAATAGTCACGCGCTTGTGCACTGTTGGTATAGATACCAAAAGCTGATGTAATCGCGCTCTCTTTCTCTGCTTGCCGCCATCACGTAAGATTGTAATACTTGCTGCTTTTTTTGTCTTTGTGTTGTGTCCTCCAAAATGCCGCTGTCTATTCAATGTTAACGTAACGTAATTGTGCTTTAATCTGTTGATGTGTGCTCATAATAAATCTATTCTGAAGACGTCATTACTAAATCAAAATTGATACTTACTCTACACCCGCCAACACTACTTCAAT
This sequence comes from Trichonephila inaurata madagascariensis, assembly GCA_019973955.1. Taxonomy (NCBI): domain Eukaryota; kingdom Metazoa; phylum Arthropoda; class Arachnida; order Araneae; family Nephilidae; genus Trichonephila; species Trichonephila inaurata. The sequence goes on from BMAV01011264.1 coordinate 463,002, forward strand.
ATCTATTATATATATATATAATATAATTGTTATGTTGCCGTTTTGTTTGCAAAAATTACTCAAGTGTTTCGGTGTGTATCTGTGTGAACAATTTATCCTTTTTAATTATAATTTTTTTGCTTTGGAGAGAGGGGCGGCATTTTCCATTTTTGTTCGGGGCGGTAAAACTGCTAGAGCCGGCTCTGATTAGACATATACATATGGAAAAAAAATGTGTGTTCTATGGAACTCTCTTTCAAAAAAATTTAAGAATTCCGTACTGTAATCTGTCCTTATAATTTGGTTAAAATTCTGATTTGCGTGTGTGTGGTAATATTATACATAGTTTCCTCACACAGAATTTAAATCCTTTAACAACTCACTGTTGGCAATTATTTTCGTTTTACTTTCCCGCTGAGAAATCCGAACGGAAGTCTCGCACCATGACAAAGCCATTAATTCGCAGCAGTGAGCAAAACGGCTCTCGAAGACGCCTGCTCTGTCTCTGTATGCGGGCCGTAGCTTTGTAAAGGCACCGCCTTCATAGGAAGTAGTGGGAGAGGTGCTTTCTCCCCTGCTGAGAGTCAATGCCTGCTTGCTGTAAGCTAACCTGTTTCCAATCTCACTTATGTATCTATATCAGAGCTCCAATCTAACCGGAGGATTTCTAAGAATGGTAGCGGATCCACAGCGGCGCGTAATAGGATTGGTGTCACACCCTATGAATTGTCACATACCAGACCATTATTTTTTCGAGTTTGGGGTGTTAAAACTATTGTAGCTCATGTTATTCATTAGATTGTCTGCATCGAATGTTGCTGAACTAGACTCTAAATCTAGAGGCTTTTCCTACATACTACAGGCCCCAATATTAAGATAAGTTCGAGTTTTAGCGGCACATATATTTGTGCTCTTATTCATATCCTTAAAATCTAGAAATGTTAGATAGAAGTACGTAATTTTTCACAATTAAGTGCGAAGTTATACATTTGTTATTAAAGTATTATGAAATATGGAACTCATATATCTTATACAGAAGGGATTGGTTCAAACAAGTAAAGGATACATTAAAATATATATTGTTATCTATCATATTTATCTACTAAATCGTCCTTTCCTTGGAATTTAATTTGAAGATCATTTTAAATTATTCAATATATTATTAAAAATTTGGACCTCATTAATTTTTCTTTATCCTTCTATATAATTGCAATATTTTTTAGTTCAATAATGGGTATATCAGTTAGTACTCAATATTAGAAGCCTATTATTAAGCATCAAGGTTGTTATCCTAATAGTAAAGAACAGATAAGGAAGTCAAGAGATTAGAACCCTTTAAATACTTTTCAAAAAATCATAAATAGATCTCTAATTTCACTAATGGATATGTATTTATTGTATATTATAGTAATAAAATTATTCATTTTACATATTCGCAAAATATGAGACATACACATAAAACTATCAACATCCAAAAATAAATAAAAACCAACCTATTATACCTAATAAATGAATCATTCATACATAAAAAAGCGTCTAAATCATTTAATTTACTATGCAAAGCAAAGTTCATATAAAGTGAAATTTGTGATATAATTGTATGGGATAAATATGCTACAAAATAGTTCATAGGAGCGCAATAAATGACTAGGGAGTCTAAATTTATTTCTCAAGAAGTTTCGGGGCAAATCAAAGGCGCTATTTAAGACTTATGAAAAAAAAATTTTTTCGTTGATTACGTATGGTTTTAAATTTAAAGGCATGTCTCAAAAATTCATTTCTACATGTTTCCCTTAGACCGTTACGAACGTACTGAGTGCGTTCATCTCAATCTATTCCTCAACGTTACGGACGCGCTGCACACGTCCAGCTGGATTTTGCATTGTTTCAGACGTTACAAACGCGTGTATCTCATTCTAAAATACCATATTTACTTCAATATAAGCCGCCATCAATTCCAATCCGCACATCCAATACTCAAATTTTTTTTGTGAAAAAATGTTGTCATTGATTCTAAGCCACACTCTAAATTTTCTGCATATTTTTGTGAAAAAAAATAAATAAATAAAAAATTGTATAAAAGGTTCATCAATATCCAATACTTAGGACATTTTTTAAAATTTTTAATGAGAAACTATAAGAAGTTAATAATTTATTTATTTCACCAGTATAAAAAACTTACAGATACATACATGAACCCATAACTACTCTAATCGTCATTATCATGTTTCGAAAATGATTCGCCTTTCCCGATGTCACCTCTGACTTCGGAATTGGTGCCGGTGTCGCCATTTTCCCACACAGTGTCGTTTTTGTGCTATCCAATGCATTTGTTATGCAACATTTTTTAAAAGAATGCATAAGAGAAGAATGTAAAAGAATTAGTAAAGACTGTTGAGCATTTATTTGGAAAATTTATATCATTTTGCTTACACCATCGACGTATATTTATTTAATCTCTGTCAACTTTTCAGAGACCACTGCTCTGTTTCACTTTTGTTCTGCAAATAAAAGTGCCTCCTTTTTCATATTTGCGTCAGAGTGAACTCATCTTGATGCAGTTACCGATATTTTAGATGTTTAGATTATTAGAAGAAATCGCATACAAAAAAATTTCCTAAATAAGAACAGACAACAACTCTTAGAATAGACTGAATACTGGAGATAAATTGTGGAATAGAATTAGTCATTGATGCAAATGGCCAAAATGGACAGTTACATTTTTCCTTTTGAAAGGGGTAAAAACTCCATTGCCCATGCAACAGATGTTTTGTCTTCGATTCTAAGCCGCACCCAATTTTCAGTAGCATTAACACTGAAGGAATAGGGCGGCTTAGATTCTACTAAATACGGTAGTTGTTTCTTTTACTAATAGATGTCAAAATGCAAGACTGAATGATACAAATTCAAAATCAGTACCGGTTTAAGCTCATTACAGGTCCTGGGAGAAGAAGATCTATAGTCCTTCTTGGCACTGGGGTGGATCCAAGGAAAATTTGGTTAAGTCCTGCTTATCCGGGCCCCGGATCCCTGGGCGGCCACCCCAAGTACCAAATGGATAAACCTGCACTGTTCAAAATACAATATTTCACGAGAATTGGTACTTCATTTTAGTTGTGTAAAATGGCACCAGTTTCAGGCTTTCGAAAGCTAAAGGCGAGTGAGATGTCAAATGACAACAATCTGTATATTACGTAAATATATGTATGCAATCTTAAAAAAAAGGTTTTATTTCTTAGTATTAACTATTTTGATTAACTTCTTACTTATTATATATTATTATTTAATTAGGTTTAAATACCAACTATACTCAACTCACGTTTCAGAAGAAAAAAAAAGAAAAAAAGAAAGAAGCTTCCTCCAATACGCGCTTTTTAAAAAAAGCTCGCCTTGGAGGAAGCGAAAATAACCCAATGCTAAGGGAAGAAAAGAAAGGCGAAAACTCAACACGGCGTATGGGTTAATTCGAAAGGGGAGGGGGAACTAAAATTCTCGAAAAAAATTCTTAGAAAACCATTTGAATATTTTTTTTCAATGGAGTAAGAGCGATCATTGCATTACGGAGAACAGTTTTATATACTCCTACATTAGTTTCACTAACGCATTATAAAAAAATGTTCAAGACATGAAAGAGTACAATTGATATAATTTACAAACAAGCGTATACAAAGACGCCAAAATGCTATGAATAAAGAGTGCAGAGGAGAGTTCATTTCTTAATACTTATAGAATATATATAATACACTGCTGGCCACCGTAAATGCAACACCCTGAAGGAAGCATGCAAATAACATGAAATTTACAACATGCATTAGCGGAGGTGAGATATGCAAATGATTAGAATTTCAGCTCAGACACACATCACGCGCGCCTGTGGCGCCACCTCAAAGCGCTATTTAAGGCTTGGAGATTTCGACGATTTTAAGTTCGACAATTGTGTTTTTCTTGTGGTTTTTTCAAAAAACGATCAGTTATGTCTCGTAGAAAACAGCGATCAGTTTTTGATCAAGTATCCGAGTTCGACAGAGGAAGGATAGTAGCCTACCGAGATTGTGGATTATCTTTCAGGGAAATCGGTAGTCGTGTTGGACGAAACCAAACAACTGTAATGCGGATATGTGACCGTTGGATGCAGGAGGGTACGACGGACCGACGTGGTCGATCGCATCCCCTCAGTGCACCACTTCACGTGAGGACAGGCAAATTGTGCGCATGGCAGTGACAGATCGCTCAGTCACATCACGAACCATAGACGTACACATTGAGTCTGTAACGCATCATTCAGTGTCTGCGCGTACCATTCGACACCGTTTATAGCAGAGTGGTCTGTCCGCAAGACGTCCATTGCTTGGTCTACCCTTGACGCAGAACCACAGACGTCTCCCTCGCCAATGGTGCTATGAAAGAAGGATGTGGGCAGTAGAATGGAATGAAGCTGTCTTACTGACGAGTCACATCTGTCTGCAAACCACGATGGTCGGATTCGAGTCTGGAGACACCATGGAGAGAGGATGCTGAAAAGCTGCGTTATGCATCGCCACACTGGTCCGGGTATTATGGTATGGAGCGATATTGGATATCACTCTCGCACTCCTCTAGTACGCATTTCCGGTACTTTAAACAGCCAGCGCTACATCTCCGAGGTGTTGGAGCCAGTTGTCCTTCCTTACCTTCAGGGATTGGTCACAGCCATATTTCAACAGGATAATTCACGACCACACGTGGCACGCATTGTCCAAAGGTTCTTCGTCAATCACCAGATTAAATTGCTTCCCTGGCCGGCTCGCACTCTGGATCTTTCCCCGATAGAAAACATGTGGTCCATGATTGCTCAACGATTGACCCAAATTACACCCCCGCCACACCAGATCAATTTTGGCAACGTGTGGAAGCTGCTTGGTCTGCTGCACCCAAGAACCCATCCAAAGTCTCTTTTAATCAATGCCGAGGTGTGTGGCAGCCGTGATCTGCAACAATGGCGGCTACTCTGGCTACTGATTCTGACAGGAACCACACTTCAAAGAAGTCTATCAATTTAATCATTTGATACTTGGTCAACATGTTATCTACAAAATAAATTTTGTTGTGCTATCTCTTGTCTTTCTTGGTGTTGTATTTACGGTGGCCACACACACACACACACACACACACAACACACACACAACACACACACACACACACACACACACACACACACACACACAGCAGTGTATATATAGAATTTATTGTTTGCTATTTGAATCGTTCAATATATATATTTTCTATATTGAATAGGATTCATATATTTCTTTTTTACATTTTAATATTTAAAAGCGTTTTACTTTGCAGTGAGGGAAAAAGGCTTATTTAGTAAATGTTATTAAATTCTGGAGACACAATTTGATAAGAGGACCAAGGACGTCTTAAGGCATGGGTCAACTGGGCCCGAACACAATATCTCGACTTCAAGGAAACCTCATCTCGTTCTCGATTCAGCTTCAATAAGATTCCGATTCGAATAATTTTGATCACTAAAAGACTGACCAGAATGACTTACTCAACTTTCCATTTTCAGAATGAGAACTCAAATGTGAAATTAAGCAATTACCACCCAGAATGAGTACAGGAATAAATAGAGTGAGAGCTATACTAAAGTCCAGTGGTGTAACGGAGAATATTAGGGCCCCTGCAAAGACAGGTTTGGGCCCAAAAGCCTAATCTTACAATGAATACGTACTTGTCCTCAATCAGGCTTTGAGCCTCCTAGAACAAGCGATGCGGGGGTGTACGTTACGCCACTGTTAACGTCGAACTATAAAGCTGCACGAGGGTTATTAGCGACGAACCTCCTAATTTTGAACCATGATCTAGTGACGAGGACGCAGGACCAGATAGAATACTACTGGATTTTTTCATCCATCTTGATAATGAGCCCATGAATGTCCTGCTCAGGCTTACTTACTTGGTCTACAGGTTTTCCCAGCAGGGTGTGTAAGGGAGAAATATTATACCTATTCTCAAAACTGTTAAGGATCTATGTGTATTGACTAGCTTTTGTCCAATATCACTTATCAATGTGTTAACTGCCTGATCACCTTATTGCAAATAAACTCAATCATTATCTTGGAAAAATTCAGCTGTAGATCTGATAGTCAGGCTGGTCTTAAAAAATACAGAAGCACTATTGAACAGGTTGCTAGACTCACATGGCAAATAAAATACAGCTTATGTCTTAAAAAGAGTACTGTAACAGTGTTCGTCGACATTCAGATAGCCTTTGATAGGATTTGGAGTAATCTATATTTATGTTAGTGGAAATATGCATCACTGGATTGAGCTCCATATTAGATCTAAATTTGGAGCTGCCGTCACTAAGAATAGACAAACTAGACAAGGACTTCCCCAGGGTTCAGTCCTGAGTCCTATTCTGTTCAACATCGCGATCAATGATTTAGTTCCCTATCTTATAAATTCGTATCCAGGGGTGCAGACCATCCTCTTAGCTGATGAACTTGTTTTATGGTATGGTGATCAAGACATCCATATTATCCAGGATTAGCTTAACATCGCTCTTAACACTCTTTTGATTTGATCAAAACATAATGCAACGATGGAAAATACACGTAAGACAGCCTTAAGTTTTTACCCTAAGTACCAAATATTAGGATACTGAGCTTTTCTATGGAGACCAACAGCTATAAGGAAATCAAGAGGCTTCCTATTTATAGGAACTGTATTGAATTCCAGGCTAAATGGGAATAAACAAACCTACGGGATACTGATATCGGCATCGAAAGAAGTAGAAGAAGAAATAGCTTACGATTGTAAAATGGGGTACTACGTAAGATCTACTCTGTATACATATAAATCTTATACTATGCCTTTTGTTGAGTAGATAGAAGGGTCCTTATATCGCTTTGGGTTTTTCAGAAAAAGGGGTTTTCTTTTAAAATTTTAGAATGTCCCTTGCCGCATTTTCTACTCCTATTCAGACAATGCAATGAAAACCAATAAACGAGTATCTATCGAAGGAAAATAAAAGCTCTAAGTTGGTTGTGAGAGATTCATGGGATGGTAACTTCTGGAAGACGTACAAGCCTGCAGATTGTAGTTTAAAATCCCAACCTTCTTTCTTACATGTAGTAAATAAACTGTCTGTTTCTTTTGATATCCCATTTAACAGACAGCCCCTGCTTAAAGCTGGTGTGTTTCTTCGACATCTTAACATGAAAAATTATTATTTAGACTTGGTTCTGCTGGCCAGAGAGAATTCATAGACAGTTGAAGATCGCCACCTTGGCCACTATTGGAGAAAGATTTTCTACAACGCATTGTTTGCATGGGTGTTCGTAATGCTGATGCAAAGGTTTACTCTCAGCATTTTAGCTTTAACAAGGCTGGCTGTTGGTGCAAATTGCCCCAACTTTGGTCCTGAAGTGACTTCTGTGCAGCTGGCTTTGAGTGAAATCTCTAAAAAAGATTATCAGAACCTTTTGACCTTCATTGATTTTCAGTCCGCTATTTAAGCAATTTCTTCAGTTCTACTTTTAATCAATGTACCTGTACTTAATTGTCAATTTTTGATTAATTCTTTGATGGATAATGGTCGCAATATCCCCCCGCAGCGGATTCCAAGTCATTGTAGAACCATGGGTAAGTCAAGATAATATCAGTAAAATTCCCAATCACCCTTTCAACGTTACCTGTAATATAAGTATTTCATTAAAATATGAGTCAATTGTGAATACTTTGCTCAATTAGCCTTTTTCAGGTTACAACGAGGCAAACGCGACTCTTTGTATCCCCCTTTCTGAGAACCAGAGTTAAGATAAGCAACGAGTTTTTCTTATGTCCTGCTCCTTCAAAAGTAGGTAGGAGCGTGGGTAACATGTTTTAATAGTCTAGGATGAAATAACAACAAATCAGGATGTGATGTTGCACTTTCAAAGGTCAAGAATGTAGAGGCCCATCCTGATTCTCAACAAATTTTCCCTTTTCCAATGGGGCTGAGTCAAAAAATTTTTATTCCTCCAACTATAAAAGGTAGAATTTAAAATCCCCGTCTTAAAGTTTTGAGCGGAAATGAAAAAAATCAACAAGGGGGGCCACCTTTTCAATTAAGAAAACTTTCCCCAAATTAGGAGGGCAACCACAAGAAAAAGACATTACAATGGAAACCTCCTCTCCAAGCATTAATTTTAACAGCTTGACAGAAACATATTATACCTAAAAGTCCATATTACCCACACGAGTCCCTGATATACACAAACATAATACAAATCACCAATGCACGTTGCAAGCAGAAGTCTGGTATCTATTAATATGGTAAAAGTCTAAATTCTCAGTCAAAGCACCACTCTTAATAATGCCCAGTAAGTCAGCATTAAGATTAAAAAAAATTTATTTAAGTTCGATCAATTTGACAGAAGAAAAATTGCCTGCATTCCAAAATAGAATTTCAAAACGAACCATTGCAGAGCCTTAAAAAAGGCTGTAAAGAAGATTTTTTATCTTTTAAAACTGGGCTGCAAAAAGGGGCAAAAGTCAGTCGTTTTAGAGAGAAAAAAGGGGGGTACCCACAGTAGGCGACGGGCTTCTCACCCCCTTTATAATCCTTAATATTATTACGGTTGTACTAAATTACCATAAATGTATCTTAAAACAAATAGCAAGACAATATGTAGGGCAAAATAAAATAGCAAAAAAAACCCTAAAAGCAAGAATAAGTTTAAAAAGTAAATATTTTTGTTTTTTAAGGGGTGTCCCAAAATCAGGGGTTTTGTTCATTGTGAAGATAAAAGCATCTTCATATATTTTTGATGCAATTGCAGCCGAAAGATATCCAAGACAATACGTTCATTACAAGTATGAATTAATTGGAGATGATTTTCGATGGCATATTATGCAAAAGAGCATAACCACACACATAAAAGCAGCAAAAAAAAACCCCCCGGCTAAAAAAAGCGAAAATCCCGGGATGAAAAAAACGGGGAAAAATCCTCATCACGTCGGAAAAAAACCCCAGGGTCCGTTGAAAAAACTCACGAGTAGCTGAATAGTGGGGGAATTTAAAACCTTCCGTTCACCCCCCCAGATTTTTTATCTTGCTTCGTTGATTGGTCGAATCCAGTGGCTGATATGCAATTGCATCAGCTCACCACAAAATTTGTCGGCAAAGAACTTTTAAGAACTGTAGTTGCTGATAAAATTGAGTTCCCATTAAAAGAGAGAGTATTAAGCCCCACGAAACATCACGGAAGGTTTAGGACTAAAATGAATTTTAAAAATATCCATTTCAAGGCAAATAAAATAGATATAAACATGATACAAATACATAATTTTTTTGTAAAAACTTCGTTTGCTTTAAATAATAGATTTTTTAAAAAGGGAACATAAAAGGTTGATTCAAAAAAGAAGTAAAACATTTTTCAATCCCAATAAATCGAACAATATAAGCCATTATATGTCACCTGTAACAGAATTGTATAAGATTATTAAAAGTATTGTTAGAAACAATCACAGTTGTTATATGTGTGAACCCTTAGTCGCACGACACACATTGAGCCGGTAATCCATTTTCGCCCAAACGCGCGTATTAAGATATCTGAATCAAACCCATTGATAGTGGTTGCGATAAGCTGCTTCAGCTCCGCTAGATCAACAGGAACGGTTAGGGACAAATACCTCGTCCTTTAAGTATCCCAATTAGAAGAAATCACAAAGTTTTAAGTCAGGACTTCTGGATGGCCATCGGGGGAAAATGAAAATTTTGGAGTCGGAGATTTTTTCCAACTCATCCCCTGAGGGGAAAATGTTCATCAAGGGAATCTCACACGTTGGCAACCTGGGTGGTGCACCATCAATTAAGAAAGGGGTTTTCCTGTTGGGCCTGCAACTGTAGCATCGACCAAAGATTTAACATATCCAAAAAAGTGGCTGTAGCATCGACAAAAAACCCTTTTACTTTTTCAAACAGCCCATTTTGGCTTTTCCCAGTCACATCACGTATTTTTGCCTATTACTTCCATCGGGGAGATTTTTGGGAAAATCTCCTTTCGGTTCGCTGAGATGGTGCTTGTTTTTGATTGTTGCTGTTTTACAGAATATGAAAAGTGTATACTTTTTTATAAATTACTCTGTATTGTGTTGGATATATACCGAATGTTGTACGAAATTTGCGCACAACGCATTTGGAAAAAACACTAAAAACGTTTGTTGACGTAAATTTTTTTTCGGGGGTTTTATCATAATCTAAATAACATTAAAAAAACCGTGCAATAGTCCACCTTTTTGTTTTTTTTTTTTTTAACCAAAAGAAGGTTTTCGGTCTTTTATTTCAATTTTTTTAGTGGCCTTTTCGACTAGTAGCGGTCTTAAAGTAAGATTAGAAGGTGGAATTTTATTTTCTTATTCTTTTTCTTTATAGGTATATTTATGGGAAGTAGAGTGAGTCAGAGCAATGACAATTTGATGACGTTTTCTCATGTATTATACGAAATTATATTTCTTAACCATTAGCACCTAATATGTTGCTTCGGATTGCGGTTTGGTTTTTTCTTTGAGCCGACTTTGGATTTAAACAATGACTTGGCTAATGAGAATTGATCTTTTTATTAATATTCATGTGGTTTTACTCATCAAAATTATCAACCTGTCTTTGTGATTGAATTATGTACAATAAAACAGTATACCTCCTGAAGGATAAATTATTAAATATCATAAAAATTATAAAATTTCCACTGTTTTTTCTTTTAAAAAGGTTCAAAATTTCTTAGAAATTATTAATGAAGTTTTGCATGAACTTTCCAGTATTAATACGAAGGAACGTGTCAATAAATTACAGCGTAACATTTTTATTTAAAATATTTCTTTTATCCTTTTAAAATGCGAAAAATATATTAATAATGTAAAACAAATAATGCCATATTGCACAAAATTTTCAGTTAGTCCCTTTAATAAAGTATATTAATTTTACGAGTAATTCTATATATTTTCCGTATTATTCAAATTGGGAGGGAACATTACAAAAATTATTTCATAATATATTAATGCCCATAGAAAAAAAAGTAAAAAAATTATGTTATAAAGTTCCACATTAAACTAAGAAATCGAAATACTTAAATATGTGTGTTTCATTCACAGTTACCCATTTACAAACAAGGCCACGTAGACAAGTGGAGCCTATACAAACTGGACAAAACTAATTCTTTTAAGGGCTTTTGCCCTGAAACTTTTATTATAAATATTTTTATAATTAATTGTTGGTTGAAATAAGACCCCTTTTAAAACATTTCAAGAAATATATCTTTTAATTAACTAATTATCCATCAAATTAACTATTTTATTTTCTCTTACTCTTCTATGTAAAATGATTTGCAAAATAATTTCTATCAAATCCCGCTGTGTATCAATAAAGTTGTGTCAAAAAATATCATCTCCTTTTTATTATAAATTAAGCAGCAATCTTTTTAATCAATGTTAGTATACATTTTTTTTAGCCAAAAAAAAAAGTCTCATTCAAATACTATCAACAATTCACTATTTAGCAAATATCTGGTATTCATCTAACATTTATATTTGTTTTTAAGATGACATTTATCTATTTCGGCATTTATATTTCTTGTATATATAACTAGTTAGAGAGATTTGTCTATTTATAAAATATCTTGGATTTCTTCTATTAAACCGTTGGCTGTCCTTGTACAGTTGTTGCAATTCATATATTTGCAATCTTTTTATAGTACAACCTAAACTATATTAGCTATGTCCTACCGAAATATAATTCATATTTACAAACACATTTGTATTATGCTTATAATTGCATTATTATTTGTATTAAAATTTGTTTTACAATTACAAGAACTGCTTTAGTATATCGTATTTGTGGCCTTTGGCTTCAAAAATTGAAAAAGGAATATATATAATGACAAAACAAAACACTACAGCTTTTTATGACATTCAAAATGCATTTTAACTTCCTTTCTGATTGAAAATTCTAGATATAAATCAAGAGCACAAAGAGAGAGAATTATCTCTCAATATTAAAAACAAGGGAAAATAGAGGAAAATATGATAGGAATATGTTACAGTCACGTGTTCAATTAATAAGGGAAAATATTAGCTATTTTTAGAAATTACGTAAGTTGTTTTAGGGAAAGTTTCAATCAATCAGTAAGGTAAGTGAAAACTATTAAGATATTCTTGTTCTAGGAATCAGGAATAAAAATATATCGAAAAATTTAGGTCTAATCCTTTTAACAAGGAATTAAGAATAAATCTGTCCAAATATAGGTTTTAATCCTTTAATGTAAAATAAAATGAGACACGTTTCAAAATAGGATAAAATAAAATATGTAAGATTGATTTTTAAAGTAAGTAAAGCTGTTACAATTCCCCTTTCCCATCGCAAGATGTAGGGGCCCTTGTGACACACACCCATATCTTACAAAGACACCCAAGCATAAAATTAGAATTTTGACTATTATTTTCATAGTATTTTTTCTTCACTTAAACAAAAACATGAAAATAATCAACAAAAGAAATGAGTTGACAAAAAGTATGTAAAGATATAAAAAACCAAAAATGTGGAAAAATACTTAAGGATGTATACCACATTATTACTGTTGAATATGAATTCACAAAAATAATGTTTAAAACACAGAAAAATAATATTTAACAATTCTTTAGTATAAATCTTAAAAGGATGTAACAAGAGTATCAGAATAAAACAGAAACAAATTTAGTTTGGAGCTAAAACGCCTCGCACAATCATTAAGATCACTAGTTTTTTCTTATCGTGAAAAATTTCGCAACAACTCTAAAAACAACAATTTCTTATAACTGAAAATCGAGAGACAAACAAAAAAATATTTTATTCTTTATTATTATCGTTTAAGGAACTCATTTGTCTCTACATTTATTTTTATGAAAAGACATGTAAATATTTTGGAAAAAGGTATAAGTTTGGAGGTTAAGTTTTTTGGTAATTAAAGGTGAAAAAATTTCTTCTGAGTTCACTATGCCATTCTTTCATTACCTTCATTTTTATATCTTCCAGTATATTTGTATTTATTTTCTATAATTGTATTTTCTTCAATATTTGTATATTTCTAATTTGTGTTTTCTCCTATATTTGTATATTTCTATATAATTATTTCTTACAAATGTAAATTATTGGCTTATCAATTTCTATTTACATATTTGTTTAATTTTATGTGTGTGCTTATTTATTTATACTTATATTTATAATATTTTATTCCGTGTGCCCAGAACTTTTATCATTTTCGATGCTTTCATCGGCGAGTTGCTCAGAACCAAAAGGGGTTCTATAGAATTTACTTAATTCATATTTGGCTCTAGGGGTATCACACAAGTAGAATTATTATTGATATATACACATATATAATATTTTTACTTTCCTTAAAAATGGGTATTGAAGTCATTCAGAAATATTTTGGAATACATATATATGTACTCCTGGTAATAAATGACACGTTTCTCCCAAAATAAGTCCTGTTCTTATATAAAATTTTTTCTGCAAAAGTCGCATTAAGAATCGTTTCGAGGGGATGTCTTACTTTTCCCGCACAATAATTTACATTTCATTCATGTTAAATAATCTCATTAACTACATATTCACGCTCTAAATGGTTTAATGGAAAAGCACCATTAATATCGAAGCAGTGAATCTGTATGTAAAATTATCTAAAACTCCCAAATATCATGCAATAGGAGTAGTTAAATAAGAACGAAGGAAAAAAATCTTTTTTGATCAGTTTGATATTGATCACTCACATAATAAAGCAGAAATAATGACAGGTATTCAGTGGAGTATGCAAAGGTGATATTTGGAGGCTCACTTTTCAAGATAATTTTAATTTTCATCATAAGGGGATTACGACTCAGTGCTTTCGTCAACGTTTTTCTTTTTTTAAACATAAACCCCTCCTTGAAAGTAGTAAATAAAAGCTACTGCAGTTATTATATATATATATATAGTTTAAATTCTGTTTATTTCCTTATAATAAGATTATTTATTTTTTCTCGTATGCAATATCTTTTGTATTACATCAGAAAACCATTTTTGTTAGACACTCATTTATTCAGACAATTAAAAATAGGAAAACAGTCAATTATCGCTTGGCTTGCTCAAATTTCCCTTAAATGCAGTACTATTTCCATAACTACTCTAAAACTAAACCCTAACATATTCCTTCAGGCTTACTCTAAAACTAAACCCTAACATATTCTTTTGGGATATTCGTAATGTTAGCCCTATTTCAAAAATAAGACCTAGTTAAGATTGTTAGCCAAACGGATGCCAGACATTGTCGAATGACCAATCGAAGTTGAGATGTAACATAAGGGAACGTATTTGGCAATTAACAGCCCTGTGTGTGTTAATGTCTGAAACATAGTCGCAAAGCTTATCCCGGCTCACATCGCTAAAGGAGGTCATTCTTTCAGTGTGGTTGAACTTTGAATATTTCTTGGGATTAGTTTAATTGTGTAGTGCAATCGCAAGGCCGGATGCTTTGATATCAGCCCTGCGATTAATCAAACATTTTGCCCTTCTGTCAGTAATTCATTTACATATGTCATACCAAATCAAGAAATAGCGATTGCCGGTACCTAATCTACTATTACTTTTTTTTAACATATATCTCGTTCTCTTATTGCCTGAGGATATTGTAATTCAATCCCTATTTTCAGACCGTTCAAAAATCCAACCTCTTCTCCGCAGAAAGCTGTGAGATTTTTTTTACTCCTGGGTTCTTTCACAATTATTTTCCCGTACTTGATGGAATAGCTCATTTTTGCCCTCATCTGGTCTGAGGATTAGTTTATTATTTTTTTAAATTTATTTTATTCAATTATTTGATAATCGCTCTTTGTAACACTTGGCGTACTGAATACCAAAGATTCTAATTAAACGCAGCCATATCTGTTAGTTATCAACTGCATTCCCTAACGTTACATCTCAACTTCCAGTGGTTATTTAGCAATGTTTGGAGAACAATATTATCTAAGTCTTATTTTTGAGGTAAGGCTATCATAACGAATATCTTAAATATCTTAGGTCTTAGCTTTTGATTAACTTATTTCAAGAAAGCACGGTAGTTATGGAAATAGAGTACTGCATTTATGGGAAATCTGTGCAAGCCAAGCGATAATTGATTGTTTTCCTATTTTTAATTGTCTGAATAAATGAGTGTCTACAAAAATGTTTCTCTGAGATGTGATACAAAAGATAATTTATACGGGAAAAAATAAATAATCGTATTCTGTAATGAAATAAAAAGAAATTAAGCTATACATAGAATAACTCTCTGGAGTGGTGTTCATAAACTACTTTTAAGGAGGGATTTATATTTAAAAAAAGTAAAAAGAAAAAGTAGACAAAAGTATTGATTCGTAATCTTTATGATAAAAATTAAAGCTCTCTTGTGCGAGCCTTTAAATCCCACTCTCGTGTACGGCACTGAATAGCTGCCCTTATTTTTGCTTTATTATGTCAGAAATCAATATCAACCTGATAAAAAAATGAGATTTCTTTCTTCAGTCTTATTTAACTACTTATTTTGCATATTTGGACTTTCTAATTCATATTTTTCCATTAAACTATAGCTTTAATTGATGTTATGAAAGTGCAAAATTTTTTGATTTATAAGCTCTTTTAAACCACTTTGGATATCAAATAACTAAAGCCATTTGAGAGCTTGGTACAAAGCTCAAAGTTGATGTTTGGATCTTAACCCAAATTTTGAGATTCCAACCATTTAATGGTATCATTGAAGAAATTGATCTTTAAAAGATATCTATACTCTCTACTTGTGTCTTGATATCCGGAATTCTAAGCAGGATCAATATCATTGTTTTTGTTTATTATCAGTTAAATCTTATTATTGTACTGGCGCCACTACTAAGCTCTCGATATTGTAAATGGGCAATACTACAGACTACTGCTATCAGGAATGTCTACCATAAAAAGCTACTGATATCTCTATTTGCTGTTTTCTTCCCCATACCAGTATTATCATCAGAATGGCTCGAAAGACTAACATTTGAAATGTCAATGTAGATTCATCAAGAAATCATGAATTGAATGAAAGGGCGGTTTATGTTCATCTAAATACTCCAAAATTCAGTTATCACACAGATAAACGTTGCACGAAGGTTTCGAAAATCCTTATCCGCGATTTATCAATAAGAATTTTATCGTGGGGTCCTTGCGAAATCAATAACATGTTTCAGGTCATGAAAGGTCAGATAGAGACTTCAAATATCCGAGGGAAATGCCTCGATTTCTACATACAGGCTTAGAGTCGATTATCATTCAAATAAAAACTCCAAGGAACTTTCATACTTAAGTTATCCAAACAATGATACATTCCTATTTAATTCTCCCTTTAGAACAGAAAACATTTTTATATATTTCAAGCATGTTTTGTTTAGTTAGTTTCGTAGGCTATTTTCAAGTACGGATGTCTACAAGACGGAGGAAATATAAACTAGATCACCATCTTGCATTTTAAAATACTACCTTTTTCCATTCGGTTGCAGTTCATTCTCTACGAGTGAAACACCATTCGAAACGGCGAAGGTGAATGGATGTCGATGGCAATACACGTAATGGGCTTCACCATAGCAACATCCTTCAGATGCCTTACGATGGTACGGACTGACACAGAGGCCCATAGTGAAGGTGCTGCCTGCTTATGGAGTGCGGACAATGAGACAGTTGGCCCTATACTTGCGTGTCGTATGATGTGACGGCCTTCTCGACTATTGATCAATAGAGGTCGTTCTGAGCCTGGTCGCCATATAGTAGACCTCTCTTTTGTCCACTGGTCCTCCTCACAGTAAATGAGAATGGCCTAGATAACGAGATACTGGCAGAGCTGACCATCCGATTTCCATCATCCCTATGATTCATACCTCTCGGACTCTGACAGCTGCTCATATTGTCTCCCATACCTCTAGTTAAAAAGCGATTCTCTGCAACAGATTAAATTCAAGCATGCAAGCTCTGCTTACCTGTTTTAAAATCCACGGAGAATGGAACTCAACACCCTCTAGTGGCATTATGCAATGCGCAATCAAGCTGCATTTCTAATCATTTATGTATCTATCTGACATGTACCTTCCTGCCGAGTTTCGTAACAATACCCGCACAATTCTTGGTGCGCAAATTTTTATGGCAATTAGTGTACATTAATTTTTTGTAACAAATGCAATATTTATATATATTTTGGTCTCTACATAAACATGGTGATCAACTTTAAATATTATTTTAAGATATATTCTTCTAAGTGTGTGTGTGTGTGTGTGTGAAATGGGGTTCTCTAAAAACACCTTATAACTTTAAGGGTTCCATGAGTCGAAAAAGTGTAAAGACCCCAAACCTAAGGTATGCACAGAGTAGGTGTGGACCGGTAGGTCAGTGGCTCATATAAACACCACTACCAAGGTTTGTCAACAGTTTTCTCTGAAAAAAGTTGGACAAACAACCTTCTCTAAGTATAGCTCAGAAAGTCCATCAACAGTAAAAACAGCTTTCTTCTCTAGGAAGGAGGTGTGCAGCCATCCCTTCTTCTGCAAGTCGGAAACAACGGACAGGAATAAAAGCGCGTAAAGTCTGACCCTGATAGGGGTTAACTTTCGTCTCGGTTTTCTAAGGCATTGGTTTTCAAATTGTGTCCCCCTTGTAACGTCGTGAGTAGGTAACAAATAAAAGATTGAATTTTAAAATAAAAGAAGTATTTATTTGCTTCACAGATTTCTATATATGAAGTAATAAAGTCAGTCTAAGTCACGGGAATTCCATCTTTTTCCCGAAAGGCACTCGCTCAACTCTCAACGCCACCGGCGTTCATCGTCTCACCTCTCGTTCCTCTCCAATCCCTTTTTTTTCAGGGCTCCTCTCAAGTTTTCTCCATCCAGGGCTCTCCTCGTCTCCTTAAAAAAAACCCTTTTAAACACCAGGGAGAGTCCAGACCACGCTCCTCGTTTCTTCTCATTGGCAGGCCACAAAAGTCTGCCCTCGTCTCCGGGCCACATTCATGTCCTATTTGTGCGGCACCCACAAATACATTCCTGGTCCGTCTGGAAGCTAAGGGCGCCATAATTCTTGTCTAACTTCTGAACACCCTTATCCATCACACCACCTGTGTTCTATAATCCCATTCTCTCGACACCGGCCGAGGCGACAGGATTCTTTCATACAGGTTTCGCCTATTGTCAATGGGGTTTCGGATCTCTTTGGCCATTATGACTGCCAGACCGGGTGTCGGCGTTTGCTCGAGGTCAGACAATAAACAATGACCCCATGTCCACGTGCACTTGTCACTTAACATCTGTTCGGAGCCATAAAACTCAGCATGAATGGAAGGTGGGGTTCACCCCAATCGAAGACGTCACACCTTGCTAACCGGTAAGTTGGTGGTTTAAATAAACTCTCCTGCTCTAAACTCTCCTGCTAAACTCTCCTCCTAACTCTCCTTAAATAAACTCTCCTGCTAAGGTTAGCAATTTCATCCGAAGATTTAACAAATTTCAATACTAGTCATCTGTTAAGATATTTCTGTTCGTAAAATGCAAATTAAGTAGCTTAGTAAAGGGATGGTGAACAATTTTTAACAAAATTTTCATTTTGACAAAAGAAATGTTTTTATATATTTTAACCAAAAGAAAATTACTAGAAAGGGCAAAATAATCTTAAGATGCAAATTAATACTTCAACTGATTTAAGCTAATTTACCTATTACATCTATACTGTGACATCTCACGCGTCCTTTCTCTAACATAACCTCTGTGTTCTTTGACGGCCAAGATTAATGGCAAATCTTTTCCAACCCAAATCCAAGAAGTGAAACGAAGGCTAGATGCAAATAAGATAACCTTTAAAAGGATAGAAATTTTAGTGAGCGCGATGGCAATTTAGAGAAAGTTCAGTTCAGAGAAGATAGAAGTGTTGACTGACGGCTTACCTAGAATCAAGACACAATCTAGCCATTCAACCAAGGTACATACCATTGAACGCCAGCCTAGAGAAATATCCAAAGTGGATTGGACGTTGAGTATTCAACCAAGGTAGGAAGATTATATTCTGAACGCGAGTATATTATTGAGATTGAGAGTAGGCGGATATAATATAATTATATTGATAAGTGATCTAATTGCGCGATCTGTGTTAATTAAGACTACGTGTTTTGGTTTATTCTCACTTAATATAAGTTTGTTCGATATCTAAGTTAAATTCTTAATAAAAGTCATATTAAGAATTCTAAAATGTCTCATCATTTCGAGAATCCCACACCTCGAACTTACGCAGAAACCCCACGATATGGTCCACGAAGATCGACCATGTCGCAATACTAATATAAAAGAAAGAAAAACTAACTTTACTAAAATTATAGGAAAAATATAAAAATGCTAAAAATGAACGAAATTTAAAAATAAATAAATATAAAGCATGTGTGGGCAAAAGGACAAAATTCCCACAGAGCCCACACGGAGAAATTTGTTTTTACAAAATCTTTGTCGTATTTTCAAAGGAGCACAATAATGAATTGGGCATATAAATAGCAGATAATATTTATAAAGAAAAAGGTTCTATCCAGACAAAATATAAGGAAGGAAAAAATCTCACAATGTAGCTGAATTTCTTGGTACTTAATATTTACTCTCACGTCATAATAACCAAGAGGAGGAGATAATATGGGGCGTAAGTAAGATAATTCGGAATTTACTAATGCTATGTAGTAAGGTTGAAACTAGGTTTCTTTCTCGGGATCCCAGGTTCCCGGGAAATAGTAAGATTTTCATACTTTTGTATTCCCTAGGATTTCCCGGAAATGACACGTGGTTGAAATAAATAGCGAGGCAGAGCTATTTTTGACTGGATGTGAATTTCGACCTCCAATATAAATTTTAGCTGACCACACTGTTGCAATTAGCGACCATTCCCCCCGAATTCCTTGGATGGAGAAGGGTGATCGTTGGAATCCCCAGTAGTGGGTAAAAGCATAATAAGAGAATGTACAACGCCAAGTAGGATTGGTGAGAATTTTTTTCGGCATGCCGAAGAAAAAAGTAAATATATGGAACTATTTTTGCCTTTTAATCACTTCCTCTATGTCTGTCGAATATCATTTCGTTGAAGGCTATTTAGTTTTTAAAGGAACGTCATATTTCACAGTGTACCAGCCCGTCCAATCCGATAAAGTCCTGATACCTTGGTTTATTTGTCTTAGGATAATGTAAATGCTAATACTTATAAAACTTTTTGATTTGTGGTTTGTTAATTTAATATCTTTATTCCAATATTTTCTTCATTACTAGATATTTCATTGGATCAGCAATTTGAAGAAGAGAATGAACTTCAAAACTACACTTCATAGCTGCAAATAAATGCAACACCCTGGAAGGAAGCATGAAATAACAAGAAATTTACAGAAAAGCGGCAGTAAATTTAGCGGGTGAGAGCGCTATTTAAAGTTTTAGAGTTTCAAAACAATTTCAAATTCGGCAATTGTGTTTTCTTGTGGTTTTCAAAAACCATCAGTTATGTCTCGTAAGAAAACAGCGATCAGCTTTTGATCAAGTATCCGAGTTCGACAGAGGAAGGATAATGGCCTACCGAAGTTATTGAAAGTTATCTTTTTTCAGGGAAATCGGTAGTCGTGTTGGACGAAACCAAACAACTGTAATGCGGATAATGTGACCGCTGGATGCAGGAGGAGGAGTACGACGGACCAACGTGGTCGATCGCATCCCACCTCGGTGCAAAACTTCAAGTGAGGACAGGCAAATTGTGCGCATGGCAGTGACGGATCATTTAGTCACATCACGAACCATAGCGCTTTGGCCCAAAGTCTGTAACGCATCATTCAGTGTCTGCGCGTACCATTTTCGGCACTTCACTTACAGCAGAGTATGGTCATAGTCGCACCGAACGTCCATTACTTACAATCTACCGCCAGTAGCAGAACCGCAGACGTCTCCGCCACCAAGTAGTGCGATGAAAGAAGGATGTGGGGGCAGAATGGGAATGCGGCTGTACTGCAGCAATGCGCGCATCTGTCTGCAACACTACGATGGTCGGATTCAGTCTGGAGACACCGTGGAGAGAGGATGTGCTAAGCAAGTGCGTTATGCACCGCTACACTGAATCCTGCACCGTAGTATGGTATAAAGGCGGTAAATTGGATGTTATCTCCCGCCTCCTCTAGGTACGCATTGCCGGTACTTTAAACAGCCAGTGCTACATCTCTGAGTGTTGGGCGGATTCCAATCCTTCTTTACCTTCAGGGCTTGTACAGCCATATTTCAACAGGATAATGGGAGACCGCACGTGGCACGCATTGTCCAAAGGTTCTTCGTCAATCACCAGATTGAATGGCTTCCCTGTCCTTAAATTACATATCAAATGAATAGTTAACATATTTTATTTGTGTGTATTTTTTTAACTATATGTATAAATGAGTATAAATTTAGAATTTTATGTATATACATATTTCATTTACTCATTATTGATGCCAATTAAAAATAGCTTGTTCTTAAATGTTTCGAAATCTCAATGTATTCCTGCAATTCCCGGGAATAACTGTTATGTTTCCGAGAAAGGCAAAAGGAAGGGAAATCAGAAACCCTAGTGGAAACCAACATAAAAAGGAGGAGATCAATAACTTCTGGGCATCTTAGTTATTGGCATTGGCAAAGTAATCCACGAATTACAATTTTAAGGCTGCCTTTTGCAGGGAGTGTGCGAGTGAATATTAACGTCGCACTGTTCAGGGATGTTCAGGGAATATTAACGTCGCACAGGAGGGCTTTTGGCGACGGACCTAGAAATTTTGAATCATGGTCAAGTGGCCGGGGATGATGCACAGGCTGCTTCCACCCCTCTCCTACCACACCACTGGCCGGGGGACGTTTGAGCTCTCAGGTCTTTACTGGTACTGGGCTCGAACTCGTGACAAGCCAGCCACGATCCGATACCTTGACTGCCGTTTGCAGAGGGGAGGTATAATCAGAATTGTTCACGTCCCGCCAGTGAAGTGCTGAAAGTAAATGTCTCTAGATCAGCGAAAAGAATCCAAAATCCTAGTGGTTGTCACGAATTCGTGGTCGACGTGTTATCATTACGACTTCTGGAGCCACTGAAGACCCGTCGTGTAGAGGGCTGATTCACGTTAAATCTGTCGAGGTGTTAAGTCCTGCTGTGGCGTGGTAGTTTGGAGAGTGGGCTCCAGCTAAATCGTCAGTTGACTGAGGTTCAAAATGACAAGGTCCATCACCAATAGCCCTCGTATTGCTTTACAGTGAGACATTAATGAACACTCATCACCCATTCGCTGCACACGCATATTATAACTTAAATGTTGTTAAAGTTGGTTACATTGAGAAAATATAAGGAAAGATAAGTGGAAAGACAAACAAAGAAAGCAAAATAAAAAAGATTTTCGAAAATAATGGTCAACAGTATTCCAAAATAATAGCCGCATATTTCTATTTGAAAAAGAGTGCACGCGCGAAAAACACTGCCAGATTCTGTTACTATACAGTAATAGCACTAGCTTACTACGCGAAACAGGAGTTACGCGATTTTTAAATCTCGTCTCGATTCGTCTTTATTTTATTTTATTTATTTATTTTTCATTACTGAAACTCACAGACGGAATTAGTACCAGAGCCTGATGAAATTGGTCATGTGATTGAAGAAGTTGCCGATCTTCCAAGACAAAGAAATTTAGAAGTAGATAGTGATGTGGCACTCCAAAATTATAAATTTCCACAATCAGGCTACAAAATTGATGAAACTCATATGAAGCGGATGACATTGGACGTTAATCAAGAAGATCCGAATGAATTAAATCCAGTTTAATTGAAAAGAGGTTACAAAGTTTTTAAAAAATACAGACACCAACGAAGAGCGTATTATTTCCACAAAAACAAGAAATAAAAAATTATTAACATGCTTTGAGAAAAAATCTTTGAGCCGGCACAAACTACTTCATTATCATTATATTTTATGAAACCTTCTACATCATATAACTTCGGTTAGTGTTTTTGTATTTGTGTTACCTAAGATTTTACTGTATATATATATACTTTTTTCTAAATTATCATTTTTTTTCGGCTCCGGACCCGAACTAAAAATAATTTTATATGTATTTACATGCAAAATTATACCCCGACTTTCGCGAATTCAGCTTAGGCGGGCATCACTCAATCCCACCTGTCACTAAGTTCGGGATATTACTGTATATTTAGGAAATAAACTTATAGTCAATCGCCGATAACCGAAACTGTGGCTAACGACCTCGCGGATGAAGGAGTGGTTGCCATGAAAATCTGTCTCTTCTCCACTTTCATTTTTCGAGTTCTTCACAGCTGCCGTGGCGCGGGAATTTCAGAGAAATACCCACGGCTAAGGAATTATGCTTGATAGCTCCTCCAGGCGTCCTTGATTTTCGTTGACGTTTTCTGATCCGTTTCCTCGAATAATAACTATTCCGTGTGAAACATTTTCTACCATCGCAAACCCATCCGGTATTCACATTTTCATTTTTTCGCAGTCCTCGAGATAATTGGGCGCAACCAATTAGTCAATCAGATCATCTCGCTGAGATGACTGATGAGACAAAAGAGTGGATTTTTGCGGTAATGCATCAAATGATGAAGATTTTCACAAGGGCAATAGCATTTTTCTTTTTTGATTTAATTACTAGGAGAACAAAAAAAAAAGGTAAAGGTGATGGAGGGGTAATGCTCTTATATATAAAATATGGCATTTGTTTCAAAAGGTTTGATCGAGGAATTCGGAATACCTTTACCAAGGGCAAATCTAGCGCATCATAAGTCCCACCAAGCAACCCTAAAAAAAAAAATTTAAAAAAAAAAAATCAATTTTTTTAAATTTCCCTTAAGAAATACTCTTATTATTGGGTATATTAGAATTTCAAAATCCTCATTAAAGGTTATTAAAGGTTAAAAAGTCCTAACTAAAAATTTAACAAATCCAAAGAGTGCATTTAAAAAATTATAAAAAATCGCAATGCTAATCCATGACTGTATGGATTTAGAAAATTAAGATAAGTAGAGATGATATTTTCTAAGAAATATATAGGTTACAAGTTCTTTATCCTCGACTCTTAATTAGCTTAGGTGGCTGCGGTAGCCTAGTGGTCAAGGTATCGGATCGTGGCCCAGTACCACTAAAGACCCACCGTGTAGAGGTACATTGAATCTGTATAGAGCTCAAACGTCTTCCCTGTTGGTGCAGTGTGAGTGGCAGTTAGGAGGGGTGCCGAAGTTCGGGTGTCGACCTCCGTCATGACCATTGTTCAATACGAGTCCTTCACCAAAAGCCCGCGTAGCTGGTGAGTGCGACGTTAATATTCGCTCACTCACTTAAGGTATCCGACTACGTTCCGGAACCGTGATTTTACAAGGCATAAATGGGTAATTTCATGATATTTAGTGTCACTTAGATTAGAATACATAAAATTGTTTTTAAGGACATTTTGACAAAAAAATTATTTAATACAATATTTTGTAAAAATTAACTTAAAATAATCTTTTTCAAAATGTTCTCCTTTGTGAAAAATGCTTCTATTATACTAATATTTTTGCCTGTATGTAATCAGACCTCTCTACAGAGGCTCAACTAGAATTTTTGAAAGAAAAATTCACCATTGTTACTCGATTACCACCCATTGGAAATAATTATTGGCGTTTTTTTTTCTTAAAATTGCTCCCTCTGTTGTCATAAAATATGGATAAACCCTTCTAAGTTATATGTTTTAAAATTCTGGTTGGCCTCTGAGGTCTGAATATACTCTAGGCGAAATATTACTATAATAGAAGCACTTTTACAAAAGGCCATTTGAAAATAGATAAATATGTTCATTTTTTGTCAAAATAACAATATATAATTTTTATTATAACTATTGCTGACAATTTTATATACAACCCCTACACATTTTCACCACACTAAAACAATTTTATATACATTCCAGGTTCCAGGCAGTCGATACCTTAATTAACACGAACATTCAGGGTCTATTTTAAGCCGACTAAAAAGTCTTAACACAGTCAATATACTTCATATTTTTGAACCATGATTGGATAATGATTTTAATACCTGAGCTGGCATTGCAATTTTAAATCCACATCCTACCCAATTGAAGTCAACTCCCAGATATTTCTAGTGAATCAGTGCCGCTATAGCAATCTTTGGAATAAAAAATTTCAAACTCCTTACGAATTGGTTACGAGTCCATTTCTTTACTCATCAGATGGATGTGGTTGCGAACTTGTAGCTGATGTAGCCAAGTAGTGGTTTCGAGTCTTCATGTCACTGAAGATCCACCATGTAGAGGGGCTGATGTATATTAAATTTGTTGAGGCTGAAAGTTCTCCCCTTGGTGTGGTGTGCAGATTTAGAGAGTGGGGTGACAGCAGAGGTGTCTTTCACGTCATTTGACCAAGATTCAAAATCAACCCTATAGAGGGCGGGTAATAGGTCTAAAAATTTAAAAAAATTTTTGCCCAAAAGGGTGCGTGATGGATTTTATTATCCCATGCGTTATTGAAGCTAAAAGCATGAAAATGAATACAGATGGCACCCGATATCTTTTATTTTTGCATTTTGTTCTCTGATGGGTATTAAAACGTTTTTCTCGTTAAATCTACAAATTGTATTTTGATTTATCGGTAGCTCACACAAAAATTTTAAAGGGGGGAGGGTAAAAGGTGTCACCATTTTGGCACCCCATGCTCCAATACCCCGTAACATATTCTTTTGATTTTTGTCGTTTTTTCGGAACAAAAAAAATAAAAAAATTAATTTTTTAATAAATTATTTAAATTTAAATTTATAAATTAATTTTAATAACAAATACATAATTAAATTTTAAATAAATATACATATGATTTAAAATCGAAAAATCAAGGCCTATGGGGGGAGTCGGACCTCTGGACACCCCCCCTTGTTGCCACTGATTACTATAAATAAAATTTCTGATCTTTGAAAAAATTTCGACATGTGTTAAGTATACTTTTTTTTCATCTGAAAGAAAAGCATATTTTCAATTTTAAAAAAAAGCTTTTTTTAGATTTTTGAAACTTTTTAGGGATAGACTTATCCACTGCCCATAGAACAAAAAAAAAAGACCAAAAATTTCGCTTTTTTCCCCCGGGGGGAACACTTACAATCATGTGAGAATGTTGGGGGGGCGGAAATATAAACAAACTTTGATTACAATATGTGGTACGACTTTTGAAAATTTTCCCAAACGCTGGAAAACGTTTTTTATATTTTTTAAAAATTCCACGTAAATACTCGTCAAATTTTGGGAAAAAACTAATTTAAATTCTCAAAAAAAATTTTACTTTATTTCTAACTTTTTATGCTAAAATTAAATAAAAAATATATAAAATATGGTTTATATACCAATATAAATATTCATAAGTAGTCTATATATATTCTTAGTAAGTATTCTATTTGTACAATTATTCTATTGTTATTTAATTACATGGGGGGGCGGGGGAAGATGACGAATGTCATAATTTTTTTTTTTCTGCTTGGTAGCAAGATCAACCGGCATATTGGCCCCATTGGCCGTTCATAAAAAAAAAGTATAAAAAAGCCTAAATCATTTTTGTGTTAGTTGTGAAGCTTTGATTGTTTACCCTCCCCCCCATATAACTTTTAAACTTTTAAATAAGCTCTCTACAGATACAGGCAAGAAAATCATTTATCTTTCTATTTTGAAATTGAAATTTAAATTTAAGTAAATATAAAATCTTTCCTTTGGAAATGGAAAAAAATATTTTTAAATAGGCAGTCGGGCAAGATACGGCCCTCATCTTGCCCGTGTTCAGGGTATTAAACTAACTATTTGTTTATTCACTAAATCCTGTAACACTTGTTTGTCTGTGTTTTTGTCCACTCGACCTTGCGCTTCTATCTCTTCTGGGCTAAGGGGTGCATCGGATCGGGGAATGTGTCGTTCGAAAGGGGGCGACCAAGAGGAAGACATTTTTGCCATCCGCTAACAACTTTATGGTAACTTATCCAGGACAAACTATCTTAGACAAAAATATTGGTGAGCGTGTGAGCACCGCTTACTTCAAAGCAGCCAGCTACAGTTGGAAATGTCGTTAAAGGGTTTAAAAAATGTGGGATTAAGACTCATAATCCTCTTGTGTTTAGCGAACATGACTTTGCCGCTTCAAAAGCTACTGACCATGATGTTGTTGGCGATGAAATTGAGAATAATAGTGCTAATCCTCAGACCCTGCTAGTAGAAAACCAACATATAAATCCTCCAGAAGAACCGGAACATATGGCAAATGCTGATTACGATGCTCTAAAGAAGCCTGTTAGTGTTTCTTTATTTCAAACCATTACCTAAAGCAACACAATGTGAGAAAAAAAAAGAAAAAGCAAAAAAGTGAGCTCAAGCATTGTTACAAGCACACCCATCAAAGAAATGTTAGAACAAAGGGAAAAGCAGAAGGAAGAACAGAAAACTTAAAAAAACAGAGTAGAGAAGCCCGTGAATCTAAAAAGGGAGTAAAAACTCAAACTGAGTTCCTGTAGGCCTAAGTCTATAAAATCCAGGCCAAACAGTCCAGTTGCATCAACTTCAAAGGATGGTGTTATAAGATGTCCTGCTTGTGAAGAGGAATATTGTGACCCTCCAACAGAAGAATGGATCCAGTGCTGTAAATGCCAAGAGTGGTGGCATGAGGAAAGTTCCAATTATGAAAATGGCATTTTTATTTGTGACTATTGTTAGCTGCACAACTAAACACTTCAATATAACGTTACAATGTATTATGCTTAGTTTGACACTATGTAAGATGTAAAAATCCAGTTATCATTTGTTATAAACCATGTAACATATTCAAAAGATAAAATCTGTTCAACCTTCCTCAGTGTGTCGTCATCTTGCCCCAGTACTGGGGCAAGATGAAAATTTTTTAAGGTTCTGAAAAAATAAAATTATCCTTTGTTTTTTTTTATTTGAAAAATTAAATGGTAATGTATTTAATACTACAAAGGACTACTCTAACACTTCATGTAAAAATAATTTTTTTAATCCTTAAAAATAAATTAATAAACAATAAAAACTGTCAACATCGTCATCTTGCCCCGGTCTCCTCTATACTTTGTATTTAATTGTTATTGAAATAGTTATTACATAAATGTCAATTTTTCATAAAAAAAATTATTGTAATATGATTCATTATTTCTGTCCTGAAAAGTAAGTTAAATATCCTAAGTGCGCAGTAGCTATAACGTAGAGCCACACCCAGGAAAAAAAACCTTAATCAGATTTTTTTTTTGTGACTAAATAATGTTTATAGAGGATGAGAACCATCACATTTATCAAGTACTTTATCACAGAAAAGTGTATTTTAGCTTTGTGCCCGTTAAAGGGGTAAGAGGCCCGTTTGCCAATAGCTTTCTTACAGCTTCAAAAAACAACATTAAAAACTCAAATCTCTACGAGCCATTGTACTATATCCCGGGGATGTCATAGTTTGGTGGTCATGGTAGCGAACGTTATGAACAGCAGAGTTCGATTCTACACTGCTGGCCACCGTAAATGCAACACCCTGAAGAAAGCATGCAAAAAACATGAAATTTACAACATGCATTAGCGGAGGTGAGATATGTAAATGATAAGAATTTCAGCGCAGACACACATCACGCGCGCCTGTGACGCCACCTCAAAGCGCTATTTAAGGCTTGGAGATTTCGACGATTTTAAGTTCGACAATTGTGTTTTTCTTGTGGTTTTTTCAAAAAACGATCAGTTATGTCTCGTAGAAAACAGCGATCAGCTTTTGATCAAGTATCCGAGTTCGACAGAGGAAGGATAGTGGCCTACCGAGGTTGTGGATTATCTTTCAGGGAAATCGGTTGGAAGAAACCAAACAACTGTAATGCGGATATGTGACCGTTCGATGCAGGAGGGTACGACGGACCGACGTGGTCAATCGCATCCATCTCAATGCACCACTTCACGTGAGGACAGGCAAATTGTGCTCATGGCAGTGATGGATCGCTCAGTCACATCACGAACCATAGCACAGCACATTGAGTCTGTAACGCATCATTCAGTGTCTGCGCGTACCATTCGACGCCGTTAACAGCAGAGTGGTCTGTCCGCAAGACGTCCATTGCTTGATCTACCCTTGACGCAGAACCACAGACGTCTCCGCCACCAATGGTGCGATGAAAGAAGGATGTGGGGGGCAGAATGGAATGAAGCTGTCTTTACTGACGATACGCGCATCTGTCTGCAACACCACGATGGTCGGATTCGAGTCTGGAGACACCGTGGAGAGAGGATGCTAAACAGCTGCGTTATGCACCGCCCCACTGGTCCTGCACCGAGTATAATGGTATGGGGTGGTATTGGATATTACTCTCGCAATCCTCTTGTACGCATTGCTGGTACTTTAAACAGCCAGCGCTACATCTCCGAGGTGTTGGAGCCAGTTGTCCTTCTTTACCTTCAGGGCTTGGCCACAGCCATATTTCAACAGGATAATGCGCAATAACACGTGGCACGCATTGTCCAAAGGTTCTTCGTCAATCACTAGATTAAATTGCTTCCCTGGCCGGCTCGCTCTCCGAATCTTTCCCCGATAGAAAGCATGTGGT
The DNA here is from genome assembly GCA_019973955.1 of Trichonephila inaurata madagascariensis. Taxonomy (NCBI): domain Eukaryota; kingdom Metazoa; phylum Arthropoda; class Arachnida; order Araneae; family Nephilidae; genus Trichonephila; species Trichonephila inaurata. The sequence continues at coordinate 492,649 of BMAV01011264.1, forward strand.
CCATGGTTGCTCAACGATTGACCCAGATTACACCCCCAGCTGCCACACCAGTTCAACTTTGACAGCGTGGTGGAAGCTGCGGTCTGCTGTACCCCAGAACACATTCAAAGTCTCTTTGAGTCAATGCCGAGGCGTGTGCAGCGGTGATCTCAACAATGGCGGCTACTCTGGCTACTGATTCTGGCAGGAACCACACTTCACAGAAGCCTATAAATTTAATCATTTAATACTTGGTCAACATGTTATCTACAAAATAAATTTTGTTGTGATATCTCTTGTCTTTCTTGGTGTTGCATTTAGGATGGCCAGCAGTGTAGTTGTGAGTTTGTGTCCTGATTCTGCCAAACACTGTAACATGGAACAATGAGTGATGATAAAAGGTTAATCAAATTGAAACTCAAAGTCCACACGCAGTGACAGTTTTATTAACGTTACTCTATAAAGCAACTCGGCACGAACTCATGACATATCGGGCACGAGTTTATTTTGTGTGATTGCATTTCCATAATATATTGTGATTAAGTCAATCTGCCCTTTCCAGCAATTGTTTTCCCATCACTTAATTTGGAGCTCATTTGTTTCAATTTTCGTAAACGAGTTCCCATTCCTTTTAGGACATATTCAACACATTCAATTTTTGTGACTGGGATATCGTCTCCAAATGTATTAGATGCAGCAATAAATTAAAAGGTTTTGGAATCACCATCACCAATTTAAGATATATATCTCACAGAACGATGGCTATCTAAGTGCTGAAATGCTCGCACCATTCACACAATTTTCGTCTCATGCCAGCTAATCCATTGTGGCTAGCTAATCCCCTCTTTTTCGTGGTGAGTTTTTCACTTTTTATAACCAGGTGCCCCTTTTCATCATTTCCAGGAATCCAACCCCATGTACTAAGAATGTAGCACTTCCGCATCTCAATTATCTCTCTTTCCAGCTCTAACCTCTATAAAAACACACACACCAACGCCAGAGATTTTCCTTAATCTATCTCTACTAATAACAACATCTGAAATATCTGTCAGGGTCACTTTTCCACAGCTGCACTTCGCACTGATGCTTTTGCAACTTCTTTACAGCACAGTTGCAATGTATTTATAAATTTACTTATATATATCGTAAGACTTTTCAGCAATTGGTGGAGGAATGCTCATGACACCACAGAAAGTTGTAATTGTTGTATGACCCTTCCCAATTTGCTCATCGTATATACAAAATGTCGCTTTATTTCGGGAATGTTTTTCGTTTACCAAACATTTTTGAGTTTCTAAGCGAACATAAGCAGTTCTTGCACTCAATCGAAAAAACACTTGATAAGCTCCGAATCATATTTTCTGTTAGTATGATATCTCGACCACACTTTTTGCTAGAAGCATAGTTTTTTGAATGTTTGTAAACATATTTTTATAAAACACTCCACAACATCAAAATATTCATCATTTTCAATAAAAGTCTGAATCTCTCTTTTTTCCAGATGCACTGTTGCTTAGCGATTCATGCACACTATGCTCAATTTTACACCTTGTGTGCACATTACCAGTTAACTTCCTTCTTAGGGGACGTTTATCTGAGGGTCTTTTGACAGAGTCAATGGAATTTATCTTTTAAAAGTGGGGGGAAAATCTAAGAATGTGATATAACGAAATTACTTTAGAATATGATATGCTGTGTGTGTGAAAACATACCTTAGAATAGCTTACTTTATGATATGGTGAAAACAAGCACTGACGTGCATTGATTCACAAATCATTTTATCAAAACAAAGTAGAAGTTAAAAGTTATGTAGAAGCAACGCAAGTTGTAATTAATATTCAGAATAATAATAATAATAAATGAGACTTGGATTCAAGTATTTGATCATAATGAGAATCAAATTCAGTTGAACCTCCATATTATGAACCTCTATATTGCGAATTTTTCTATACAGCAAACTTTTTCCTGGAACATTTCACGATTTTCTTCGTAAAATAACCTCCCAATAGCGAAGTGCATTTTTTATATAACGAACTTTTTCTCTTGTAATTCAATTTTTTTTCTCTCTATTTTAGAAATATTTGACATTTCAAGCTGTTCTCTATTTTAACACATTTTATGGTGGTCATAAATCTTGAACTGGTTTTATTAGGTGCCCAACTCGCTGAGAGCAATACAATTCTGGTAGTTTCATCCAAGATGTGCAACCTTTAACTCCATTGTCCAGTTCACTGGAAACATCTTCGATATTCCTTTTCACTCTTAGTTGGGTTGTCTCGTGTCCCCGTGTCTTTGAACTAGTCTCCGTTCATTTGTAGTGTTGATCCGTCGTACTCGTAACTTCGTTTCTTGTAGCTCGAAAATATCAAAACATAAGAGCTTGAGCATCAAAGAAAAAAATTTAATTCTTCAGGATGGAGATAAAGGTGTCAAGAAACTTTCCTTGAGGTTTTTCTTTCTGTTCTTTTCTTTTTTGACAGATAAGATATATAAAATAAGTATACAGGATGGTCCTGAATTCATGGTAAAAACTTTAATGTTATGTACAGAATATTGTGTGTAACAATTATTTATTATATAGGTATGTAGGGGTGCAAGTGACGTGGTGAGGCACAAACACAAAAAAATAAGAGACGAAAGGAAAGACAAAGTGTTTATTGAAATTGTCGATTCTAAGTGTAATCTTTACAATAATTGTTCGTAACTGTTCAGCCCATGAGCTACGAAGTCCAGCTGCAGCACACATTTCTGTACCACCCACTGTCAGTCGAAGATAGTCTGCCGAATTCAAAGTTTGTATTCGCTGAAAATGGAAGAGGTGCAAGTGATTTTCGTTTAACACTCTACAAACGGTTTGATGACTTACACTTACGTGATAAGCAACAGCTCTTGCGCTTGACTCGGGTCTATCAGCCACAACTTTCAAGATGCTTTCGGCTGCGGTAGCCCAGTGGTCAGGGTATCGGCATGTCATGAGTTCATCGGCATGTTATCATAGCAGGCATGTCATGAGTTCGAACAGAGTACCACTAAAGACCCGCCGTGTAGGGCAGCGATGCACGTTAAATCTGTCAAGAGCTGAAACGTCCTCCCATTGGTGTGGTGTGGTAGTTAGGAGAGGGGGTGCCAGCTCAGGTGTCGTCCACGCCACTTGACCATGGTTCAAAATTACGTGGTCCGTCGCCAAAAGCCCTCGTGTAACTGAACAGTGCGACGTTAATATTCACTCACTCACTCAAGATGCTTTCTTCCAGGCTTGGACTGGGTACAACTCTTCGCCGACCAGCATCATGTCTGGTGACGTGGAACCAGACTGAGCAGCAGGACAGCCTGAGCATGACATTCATGGACTCATTTTTAAGATGGATAAGAAAATCCAGTAGTATTCTATCTGGTCCTGCGTCCTCGTAACTTGACCATGGTTCAAAATTGGAAGGTTCATCGCCAATAACCCTGGTGCAGCTTTACAGTTTGACGTTAGCAGTGGCGTAACGTACACCCCCACTACCTCCGCATTGCGGGGGGGCAGGGTTCTAGTGGCCCAAGGCCTGACTGCCACCAAATACCTACCCATTGTAAAATCCAACTTAGGGGCTCAAAAATCTGACTTTGCAGCAGGGGCCAAATGTTCTCCGTTACGCCACTACGAGGAACGAAAGTATATCAGGAAGTTGACGATGTAACTGCTGAGAAGTATTCTGTGATCTGGCATTCATCGATCGGGAAACTGCGCATGATACATCCGTAGTGCAGCTCCGCCGTTACCATTTGCACGGGCCGTACATGTAATGCATGTCTGCATTTTCGGCATACGTAAAGTCTCCCATCGTAGACGTCAGCACAATTGCGAATGGCGCTTTCCCTTACTGACATGCATCATTTTGAACTGTGGTAGACATCCACTGCCCCCTACCGGCAACGCAACCAACCCAAAACTCCATTTCTCTTTTCTTTCATTTCCCCTGTTTTGCTCTTCACCATGTCACTTGCGCCCATACATTCCTATACAATAAATAATTGTTACACAATGTTCTGTATCTATCCTTAAAGTTTGTACCATGAATTCGGGACCACCCTGTATATTAATTAACAAAAAGGTATGAATAATTACCTTTGTTTATTACATAGTGTTTATGTGAATTTAAAATTTATTTTATGTGGTTTTTAAAGAAGATTGAAGGAGATGAACCTCTGTATTACGAATTTTCCATGTAACGAACTTTTTTTCGGGATTTAGAGGCTTCATTATAAAGAGGTCCAACGATATTAGAAAAAAGAGGAATACAGCTGTTTACTGTGAAATAAAGGCTATCACCAAGCAACTAAAATGTTAATATTAATGAAGTTCTGATGGTTGTTAACTCAACATTCCAACAGTCCCCTTCAAACTGTTGTTTGCTACCAAAATGAAGTCTCGACAAATATTAATGTAAAAAGTTTAATTAATGAAGAAATCCAAGTTGATTCTGTCAACAACCACGACAAGTTAAGAAAATGAGCGAAATAACAAATCCTGAAAGTTCAAGACAAAAACAGAAGGAATTATAACTCCTTCGGTGAAAGGTACGAACTACTTTCAATCTTCATGATCTTGCAGTCATCAAGCTTACTCATCTGGTACACGGATTCAACCTGAAATTAAAATACTTCGATCAATACAAAATCCTTAAAATAAAACTGAACAGTGTTCAAAGGTGTGGCTTTTTTGAAGGACAAGCATACTTGTGTTGAATATCTCAAATTGTAGACTAATGACACTATTGCCTGATGAACTAATAAAATGACATTTTTTTCATCCGAACCCTCAGAGACATTTTTATTTTTTATTCCCAAAAAGCTCCTCTTACCTTTTGCAATGACTTTTATTTTACTGTATTACACTTATGTTTTATGTCTATTAATTTTTCTTTTCAATTTTTCCAATACTTTAAGTAACTTAAAGTCTGAATTCTCATTATAGTGCGGCGGTATTCACCAAAGACCCATTTCTCGTCGGGAACGAGTGATGTTTCAACGGTCAGGTAGTTTGTCGTGGGAAAGTATCCCAGGTTGGACACTCCGGCGCTGATGTCCTAAGGGAAGTCAACCTTTGACTTCCCTTGATCTAGACGACAGTAAAATGTCGACGCAGTTACCACGCCAGCCGCCGGTTTCAAAGTACACCGCGCTAAGGGGACTTGGATCAATAGAAGAAGGGTTTCACCAAATACGTCCAAACAGAAGTGACCAGTGGCGCACACAAGGGGAGGTCCTGGGGTCCGGACCCCCCAAAGCCCTTGATTTTTCCCGATTGGTTATAATTCTAAGTATATAATACGTAAAATTTAATTAAATATTTGTTATTAATGATTAATTTTATTAATTAATGCTAATTATTTATTCAATAATTAGTTTTTTACTGTGTTTTGTTCCTGAAAATCGACAAAATCAAAAATAGCATGATACAAGAATGGTGAACTTTCAATCCGGACCCCTTGAAAAATTCCTGTGTGCGCTACTGGAAGTGACTATACATCACGTGTCACTTTCGTGGGCGGGACGTATTTCACCTAAAAAGAGACCCTGGAATCGCGAGAACAGACAGAGAGCGACACCAATGCAGAGAGATGATCTAACTCCAACAGTCTCTCCAATTTCAATAGCTATACCAGCATCTGCGTCCCGGCACTTCCAATAGCCTTACCAGTATCTGTTCCACCAGCACTTTTCCAGCTCGTTTCAACGCCGCCTTCAACATTCATGTTTTATTACTGCATGTAGCAGAATAAACCGTCCCGGCAATACCGCGCCGCGGCAATAGTTAATACTCAACCATTTATTAATCATCTTTTAAGAAAGTGTGTTGATCGTTTAGTTTTGTTATTATTTTTTTGTTTTGTTTGTGTGCATACATTACTATTTTGATGATAGATTTAATGGTTCACATCCACTCAGATATTGCAAGATGGTCAGTTGTGGGAATTGTTCTACATCGCTGCAGTTGCGCCACCTACAATAACGATTAGTTTATTGGATTTTGAGTTATAAACACGCAGAAATGCATCTTCCTTTTTTAAACATGTACTTAATTAGTAAACCTAATTTTCTTTGGTTCATTCTATCCTGAACAATATGAAAATGAATCAAAATTTAATATCCACCACAACCCTCCTCATATCTTATAGATTCTCAGTTGAGGAACTTACCCTTTGTGACGTAGCTTCTTAGTAGACCAGCAGTCTGCTGCTCACCCCTTTTTTTTTGTTTCCTGGCACTTAAGTTGAAAAAAATTAAATATAATGCTTCTTCCTTCAAAGCGAGCAATATATAGGCCGAGCCGCCTGTTGTCAGCTGCAAGAGTCCATTCATTTAAGTTTCATGTAACAAATGCAGAGGCCTAACGGAGAATATTAAGGCCTTCCTTCAAAGTCAGGTTTTAGGCCCAAAGCAGATCTTACAAAGGGTATGTACATGACGTCAATTAGGCTTTGGGTTCCCTAGAATCCTCCCCTCCCCTCGATGAGGGGATTGTGCAAGTGTACATTACGCCATTGAACAAATGGCTCTTATAACGTAATGATCCCAGGTTTTCTTAAATTTCTGGGTAGCGAGATGGATCCCGCAGCTTTCGTAAAATTACTTTTTCATTAACAATTTTTAATCGTAAGTTAACACACATAGCTACTGTATCTATAGGTAAGTAAATTTAACAACTGTTTGATATTTGTGATATCTTCGTCGGGTAGGCTTTTTACATAAGATTTCGTAACGTCCAAGATCCGCCAAAAAAATCAAGCTGAGTTTACCTTTTCTTTTCCCATTTTTCTTGTAGGACAGTCATTGGTCTCGCTGATATCCCCTTCACTTTCCCATCTGTCTCTTTAAAACCTTATGGACGGGATTCTCTCACACCCCTTAATTCCTGATTGGTAAGATCAGACACGGCCCCAAATATCATTGGCTCTTTCGGGACAAAGTCTCGTCTAGCCCACAATCATCTTGTCGCCGCATGTCGAAAGTCATATGGACAACCATAAATTGATATGTCACTTCAACCTATATTACACCATTTCTAGCATTCCCCCTCAAATAACAGGTCATCCTTTCCACACTTGTATAGCACGACCACGTGTTAGATGGAAGAAAGTAATGAACTTAGCAGTAAACACAGGTGGGCCTTATCTCTCGCTCGCTGAAGATGCCATATCGAGGGACTTTTCGCCTGGGGTGCCAAGAAACAAAAGAGAGACAGCAAACAGCTGGCTAACTAAGAAGCGATGTTACTCCTTGCTACACATCAGTATGGAAATGATGGATAACTATTATAAGGAGGAAATACTATGAATTGTGAGTCCCATTCTCATAACTCTCGATATGTGGCTCCAAAAAGGGCCGGATCAGACTGTAGCCCTGTACTAAGAAAACCAATCAGTTATTGGAACAGTGTACGAAAGAGCTGTGTTCAAAACCATTCTTTCCAATCAGGAATGGAATGAATTTCAAGGGGCGTGAAAGATTCCTGCTCGGAAGTTTTTAAAAGACGGAATCGAAAGTGTAAGTTTTTTTTTCTTGGTGGTCTGGTAATGTCTAGCTTTGGATTGGGAAGAGGAGGCGAGAGGGGCCTATCCGACGATATGACGAAGCATACGCCATAGCGATATGTGCAAAGGCGAAAACGCCTTGTGATAACTTGCTAATTAAAATTTTAAATGAAAAATATTTTTATACGTTGAATTAGTGTGATTCTGCATTCGGTAATATTTTATATATATATATATATATATATATATATATATATATATATATATATATATATATAATATATATATATATATATATATATATTAAGTATGTATGTATATAATATATTATATAAAATATATATATTATGTATATATTCTACATATATTAAATAATATATATATATATATAATTTTAAGTTACTACATAAAATTAATAAAATATATTTTGTAAATTCTACAATCTTAAAAAGAAATTGTAAATCAGATATATTTTATATTAGTATAAATGAGACAATGTGAAATTAAGAAATTGCCCATGTTAATTTCTACGAAATTTGTAAAAACGCAGGGATCGACACATGGTAAAAAAAAGTTATAATAAAAATAATTAATAATTGTGTAAGTATTTTTTTTAATTCGATTAATTGAATTTTTATAATGGACGAGTATAAAGAACCGGTAAATTAAAAAGAAAGCAAAAGGACAACATTACGAACAAAGGGATAACATTACGAATAATTTCAATCACACCCCACATTGAGCATATTCACTGATGAATTCATCCCTTCGTGTTTATAATGAAAGGAATGCCGAATGTGTGCATTCAAGTACGTTTTAAAGATGCTGTGAAAATGATAAGTTTTGTAAAATCTAAGAAATTAAAATCGAGATTATTAGCTTTATTAAGCATAGAATTATTCAGAGACCGTAGAGCTCAGCTTTTACAATTGGAAGTTAAATGGTTGTCGAAAGGAAAGTTCTTGAACCGACTTTTTGTGTTAAAAAGTGAAATCAGAGGAACTGAATGAAGTCTCTTGATTGTGCTTTTAATTATCTGAAGTATTATTTTGATGTTTGTCCCATTTAGCAGACAAATTTGACATTCTATAAAAAAAAATAAATAGAGTAAACATATCTCCCTTCGAAAAATGAATATACATATTTAAAAATTAAAGAAAAATTAATGCGTTGGTTAACTTTAACTTGCGATCAAAAAGAATAACTTGCAATGTTTTGCAAAATTAAACATTTTTCTAATGGAAAAGGAATTGAATTTAGAGGACAGTGTTAAAAATTATATAATGGAGCACATCTTTCATTTATTAAAAATACTATAGAAAGAAATTAAACGTAAAATATACACACACATTTGAAAATAAATGTTATTTATAAGTAAATTACATTAATTTTATGTTCAAAAATTTAATAAGAAATATGTTTTTTCTTATTTTCTCTACATAAAATTCCTTTAAAATGTCGATCTACTTTAAATAATATTTTGAGATATATTCCTCTACAGCAGGGGCAGGCAACTTGTTTTGGCTCGCGTGCCATATTGTAATCATTTTTTTAAATGATTGCATTCGTTATAAAAAAATTATACAGATGAAATAAAATAGTGTGACAGTTTTATTCAATTTATTTACTAAGCTTATTTCATATTGTATATAGCAGCAATCAAATTTATTTTAGAATCAGTTTAATGAGACGAATGTACTCTATCATACTTTTCTACAATTTTTTTTTAAAATGAGGAGGGAAATTTCTTGTTTAAATTATCATCACAGCCTGCAAATTTATGTCAGCCAACTCTTGCATCTATATTTACTCTTGTTGATCTTCATACAAGAAAAATTTTGCTCACAAATATATGTCGACAAAAATATAAAGAACAATTTCCCCGCAAATTTTTTCACACATGGAAATTTTTCAGCTGACAAAGATTTGTAAAATCAATGTCATAGCATTAAACATTTTCTTCCCACTATGATCTGACTTCAGGACAATTAGTTCAAACTGTAGCTAGTCAGGTGCTGTATCAATATCAGCAATAATGGGATAGTGGAGTAGTGAGTTTAGGTTCAATTTCCTTAAAATCCTGAAATGTTGTGAACTCGTCCTCCAAACTCTGCAAATGTGATCTCTTAGTAGAAACAATTTTATGTCCTTTGTTTTCCTAATAAAGGATTTCTGTTTTCCCAACAGTGAAAAATGAAAGACATTACTGATTGTGCGCGGGAGAGAAATCTCAGTCCAAAGCGGCTTTTCTGACTGTCTTGGTGGGTCGCATAAAAACTCTTTGTGGGACACATGTGGCCCACGGGGTGCTAGTTACTCATCTCTGATATCTCTTAATTTTTTAAAAGCCATCTTACGGTCTGAAACATTGCCACAAAGATTGTCCCATTTCACGTCGCTGAAGGAGATCATACATCCAGTATGGTTGTACTTAGAATTTTTCTTAGGATTAGTTTAATTGTCGTGCTATCGCAAGGCCAAATTCTTTGACAGCAGCTCTGCGAACAACCTAATCCCTTGTTTTGTACGGAACTTGAAGCAGTACATTAATTTTATGTATTACAAATCTTTCTCTGCGTTTTAATCCTCTTTCAAGCTGTCCAGTGTTAAACAGCAAAATGAAATAAAAAAAATATTTATTTAGGTACAAAAGTGTCCTAGAAATAATTCAAATTCTTTTGGTTTCAAAACATAGAATCCCATCTTAAAAATTCAGAAACTTTTAATATATGAGCTATCTTTTGTCATTTTGATACAAAAGGATTTAAAGACAAAGTATGAAGCATATTACATGGCGGGGATGAGTTAACCAAGCTTAAAAACTATTTAGATTAGTAGTAATTTATTATGTAGCGAAATAATCATAAACTTATCAAATTACATATTTTTTAATTCTTCCAATTAATTAAAAACATATATATTTCTAAGATGAGAATGAAATTCCCTTGAATAACATATTCCTTATACGCATTATCTCATTTTGAATACAATTTAAGAATAGAGATAATGGGACGTGAAATTCCGTAAGTCCTTAAATTTTTTTCAAAATTCGTTACTAACTTTAACATTGTTGAACGAAGTTCAAATTAATGCATTATATATATATATATATCAGTGGCGCACACAAGGGGGGTGTCCTAGGGGTCCGGAACCCACCCCCACCCCAAAACCCTTGATTTCTTTTCCGATTGATTATAATTCTAAGTACATTCACTTCCAAAAGTTAAGCACGATGATGTAAAATGAAAAAAAAAATTGACAAATACTGCTTTGATTGACACAAAATTTGGCAGTAAAGTAGCATATATATTTATACATAAAACAAAATCAATAATTATATACAGAAATGAAAACAATATTAAATTTTTGTAAATTATCAGATAATGTCATACAGGAGACTTAAACAGAATTATGTATAAAGTGAAAATAAACAGCATAAAATGAAAAAAAGGACATTAATAGGGCATGTGATCCCCCCTCATCTGTATGCAAAGTTTACACCTTCTGACCATGCTTTCAATTAGGTGGTCAACCACCGCAGAACTAAGCAATCGCCATTCTTCTTGTAGAGCAGTTTCCAGCTCAATAAGAGTGGCTGGAGGTGGGAAAGGTGAAGATACAGCACGGCCGAGAGCATCCCAAAGATTTTCAATGGGATTAAGGTCGGGCGAATATGCTGGCCACGCCATACGTGCAATCCCTTCACTCTCCAGGTAGTCATCGAGGATGTCAGCTCAATAGGGACGTGCGTTATCGTCCCTTAAAACAAAAGTAGGACCAACTGCTGCAGCGTACAATCTCACAATGGGTTCTAGGACTTCATCTTGATACCGGACAGCCGTCACAGAACCCCGTTTAAAGATGTGCAGGTCGGTGCGGTATCCTAATGAAATTCCTGCCCACACCATAATGCTTCCGCCTCGGAATGCGTGATGTTCGGTGATGCTTTGGGGCTGATTGCGTGTTCCTTGTTTACAACATATCCTTATACGCTTGTCATCTGGCTCCAGAGCAAATCTTGCCTCATCAGTAAACATGACATTGTCCCAGTCAGACACAGTCCAACTGCCATGTTCCCGGCACCACTTTAATCGTGCCCCTCTTGATTGGACGGATAGAGGAACACAAACTCGAGGTACCTGGGCATACAGTCCCTTCATATGTAATCTTCGGCGTACAGTAACTGCAGATATAGCCTTACCAATGGACGCTGTACACACGTGTGGAGGTCGCTCTGCGATTCCGCTTGGCTACAATAGCAATATATCGATCTTCCGCGGGGATTGTAACCCTTGGGCGATCACCTACGGGCCTTCGGACAACTGTCTGTGTGTTTTGAAATTGTTTCCATAAACGTGAAATTACAGAATGATGAACGCCGAAGAAAAGAGCAACATCTGTGATCGACTGTCCTGCTTCAATACGCCCCACAGCACGCCAGTGCTCAGAATCTTCCATTCGTTTTCTGGAAGTCATAGAAACGCGTACGTCTTGAAAACAAATTGTACGAAAGTTTTAAACACCTTCTATCAGCACTTACAATCAACTTCTGTAACCCTTCATAAAGCTGGCTTCTTATAAGACTGCCCTTTTTGCATATTTATTGACATGAAAGCACGACTGGCTGTTACCTAACATATTTGCATACTCCCATCTACCTCTGCAGCGAATTGCATCCTCTTCAATTCTGATTGGCTTCCGGAAATCAGCATTTTCCTCTCCGTTCATAATTTTTGGAAGTGAGTGTATATAGTACATAAAATTTAATTAAATATTTGTTATTAATGATTAATTTGATTAATTAATGCTAATTATTTATTCAATAATTAGTTTTTTACTCTTTTTTGTTAGCAAAAATCGACAAAATCAAAAGGAGCATGATACAAAAATGGTGGACTTTCTACCCTGGCCCCCTTAAAAATTCCTGTGTGCGCTACTGATGTATATATATATATATATAATTTATTTCGTCGATATTATGTTTAAAATTATCCTCCATTTTACTTAGTAAACCCGAGAGATTTGATTCTATTAACTATAAATAAAACAGTCTCAGATAAATAGTTATTTGCAATATAAATTCGTACAAACACGAGACTCGTTAGAACGAAATAAAACTCCATCGGTTATCGAAAGTGAAAAAAAGTTGTGTCGGCGTCGCTTCCCCGTGTATTAGTATGCGGTCGGATGAAGCAAAGTGGTCCGAGGTCCCCCCACAGCAGTGAACGCTGGAGCCAGGAAGTTCTCACGGATTGCTTCTTTCTCCGAATTTCCTTCCGCTTCTAGCGTCGCATCCTTTCACGCATCGTGGCCTCAATCCTCCATCTTCTGCGCCGGAACCCACAATCGATCGGCGTGTGCCACCCTACCCCACAAACACAACTTCTCAAAAAAGATTTATTGGGATTTAATGAAGAAATGAAGATTTTTATCTCATCTTTGAAGCAAAAAGTGGTTACTTGTAAAAAAAAAAAAAAAAAAAGAAAAGAAAATAGAGGGTGATTAGGAAAAGAAATTTTCTAAACTAGATCATGTAGTGGGACGCATTAAGTGTAATTTCAAGAACTCGAACCATATCTCTCCCCTTCGATTTATTATCCATCTTTCTCTCTCTGTAATATATATGTACAAATATAATATATAATGGAGCACTTTTACCAATAAAAAATAAACTATGAGAGAATATTTCCCAGTAGAAAAAATCAAGCACTAATGAATAAAAAATCCAGTCGATTAATACCATTATTGAGAAGGAGAACCAACTAAGGAGATGGAAAAATTTGACAAAATATCGACAGATTCCACGTTAAAATCTAGAGATTTAAGCAAGAAAAACTTCTAAATTTTAGATTTCAGATTCATGTAGAATACAAAGACGTTTTCCCCACAATTTTAAAAATTTTAATGACATTCGGAACAACGTACTAAAGTGAAAAAATTTTTTCAATGTATGTGGCAATAAAAACATTCCATTTCACAAACTTTTTTTGTATAACACAGCTAACAGATTCGGAGGAATATCCTGTTACGTGAATTTTCACTTACAATATGAAACATAAAATTATCACAAATAACAGGATAGATCCCGAAAGTGGCTGAAAAAAAATTACAATATTTTTAATCATAAGAGAAATATAATGGTAATGTTGATCATTATAGTTCATAGTAAATACAATAAATAATAATTTTATAGTTAGAAAAAATGTGCTTGTCACAGGAATGTGTTCTGCCATTCATTACTATGTTACGCAGAAATCGTGTTGAAAGGAATGCATGTTAACGAGGAGTGGGAAATACTTGTAATATGATTGCACAATGTATATAAATCTGTTATATTACCTTTTTATATGTTATACTAGCTGGTATACCCGTTCTTCGCACGGGTGAGTTAAAAAATTAAACAATACAGACTGAAGGATAAAGAAGTTTTTAATGAGTTAATTTTACGTGAATTATAAATTAAACAAAACAAAACAAAAATCTTTTTGCATATCTCAGCTGAACAAAAACCATGTTTGCTAAATTTTAAGTCTGTAGATATAATAGCTGATAAAAAAGATTTTTTAGTCTGTAGATATAATAGCTGATAAAATTTTTTTTGTTTGTTTATAACGCCCCGTAACTCTCTTGTGGGTTGTTTTTTGAAAACACCTTTTTTCTGCTCAGCAAAAGTAACACATTATTACAAATTTTGTGTACTAAACGCTTAAAATAGTGTAAATAATTTGTATCTGGATATGTATAATGCGTTAATATTACTTTCTGATGCATTTATTTTATGTTAAATAGCTGTTATACCCGCTACTTCATCCACCTGGAATTTAACAAAAAAGTGTTCATTCAATTCACAGAGTTTACGAAAACTTAATTATGTATTCCCCGTAAAGAAATACCTATGCTATAAGTATAATGTCATTCTTCCTTTATTTTATTTTCTTTGTTTTTTGTTTAGCAAGGGGGAGAAGGATGCATGACCTTTGACACTTGATGGGGTGAGGACTGTAAAATCATTAGGATCAAAGGACATGAACGGGAAATGCCGCGAGTGGCAGCAACTGAATCAAACAAAAAAGTTGATATAACTGCTAAAAATAATCCCTATTTGAATCGGATATTGTTCACTATTTCATTGGTCTTAATTTTATTTTCCAGGAACCCTAATTTTTTTTCTAAAATAAAAGTAGCCTACGTTACTCCTTATAACATTAGCTATCTGCCAGTGAAAGTTCCGTCAAAATTGGTCCAGCCGTTTCAGAGATTAGCCGGAACAAATAGAGAGACAGACAGACAAAAATTTTAAAAATTAATTTTTTCATATAAGTACAGTGTATACTTTTAAATGCATTTAGTAAAAAGCTGTTAATTTCAAATTACAAACAGACACTTCATTTTTATTTATATGTATAGATGAGCGTAATGTAAATTTCCCTTGTGTGTTATATATATTTCTACAATAATTATTCCCTTGCTATTTTGAAAATCCCCCTTGAAGTATAATCATGACAAGCAAATAAGAAGGGTAACATAAAATTGTGAAAACCATTTTTATATGAAATTTGATTCCGGGTGTCTAGTTTTAAAACCCTCATCAAACATCATTTGATTCCTCATCCTAGTTTAAGAAATCTCCTCAGATAATGCAGGTTTTGACAGCCATCAAATTCTAGGTGCGAATTTTGAAACGTAAGCAATCTCAGAGCCGCAAGCAAAAATAAACAAATAACAAAAATAAATTTAGGAGTAGCAGCATTTGAGAATTGTTTTTTATGAAGAGTTTTTTACAATACTTCTTGTTTTAAAAAAATTAATGGATGAAATAATACATATAAAAATCTTCAGGAATTTTTAATTACTTCACTTATACCTAGGAAATACGAACTTGCATATATACACACATATATACACTGGTGTGCAAAACTTAAGCAACAATGTAAAAATTTAGCAGATAGCCATGAAATTGCAGAAAGGGAGGTCTGGAGATCAGTACAGTGAACACGTAAGTCAGTAGAATCGTCATGCGTATGCAAATATCAGGAACAAAACGTCAGAAGCGATGTGAGCATACGCAAAACGCTTGATGTCGGCGCGCGCTGCTCAACAGTAGAATAAAATGAAGGACGGAGATGCAATTCAACATATTCGCTGCAAGTGCCAGTGAGTCAGTTCGTGAAATAGGGCTAGAAGAAATCACCTGGACGACTTCACACGTGGAAGAATGATCGGAAAACTGGAAGAGGGGCGTACTGTCACCAGTGTAGCCGCAGAGTTCGGAATCAACAAAAGTGTCGTTTCGCGCGCTTGGAAAGCGTTCCAAACCACAAATACAGCTGTTAGAAAGGTTGGTGGTGGCCGCCCGAGGACGACAACAGCAGGGGATGACCGATATATCATCCTGCAGGCGAAAAGATGTCGACAGCAGTCAGCTAGCGCCATTGCTCAGAAAGGCTGTACAGCAACGGGTCGACAAGTGTCGCGGCTTACTGTGACCAGACGCCTTCACAAAGGGGCCTGTTCGCCCTGTCCTGAACGCTGCCTCCGTTGAAAGTTGGCCACCGAAGCCACCGTTACAGTGGCCAGAGAGCACAAAACTGGACAACTGATCAATGGAGTCGTGTCCTCTTTACGGATGAGAGTCGGTTCAGTGCCAGAAGCAATTCTCAACGAGTTTTGTTTTGGGAGAGAGATCGGGACCCGGTTTTATCCCAGTAACATCAAGGAAAGACACCGTTACAGTGGTCCTGGAGTTCTCGTCTGGGGAGGCATTATGCTGAACGGTAGAACTGAGCTTCACATTTTCGACAGAGGGTCTGTAACCGGGGATCGCTCTTGTGAGGAGGTACTTTTCCATGTGCGTCTTTTCCGAGGTGCCATTGGCCCAGACTTCATTTTATGGATGACAATGCACGGCCAGATCGCACTCTTGCTGTTGAGGAGCTGCTGGAAAGTGAAGATATCACTCGAATGGATTGGCCAGCGTGCTCCCCAGATTTAAATCCCATCGAACATGTGTGGGATGCTTTGGGGAGACGTATTGCCACACGCTTACATCATCCGGAGAACAACCAACAACTCAAACAGATGTTGATTGAGGAATGGGCACTCCTACCTCAAGAGATGTTGCACCAGCTGGTTCTGAGTATGCGGAGACGGTGCGAAGCAACCATTGTAGAAAGGGGAGGGCATATACCATATTAAGGAACATCTGCTTGTTGTTCTTCCTGTTGGATAGACAATCATGAGTCACGATACTATGCGTTCAATAAAGCTTGTTTTTGCTTTTTTGTCGCATACCGTATGCGTTGTATTCCTTTTTCAGCGCCGATGCTTTTGTCATCCTTTACGTACATAATACTCTCCCTCATTTCAGAATTTCATGTCTCTCAGATGATTTTTCGTGAAGTTATGGCAATAAACCCACCTGTTGCTTAAGTTTTGCACACCAGTGTATATATTACAGTCGGACCTCTATATTACGAACCTCTATTTTGCGAATATCTCTATTTTACGAACTTTATCCTGGAACCAAGAAAGTAATACATATTGAAAATGAATCTCTATTTAACAAATTTTCCGCATAACGAACCTTTTTCGGGATTCAGCGATTTCGTTAAATAGAGGTCCGACAGTATATATATGTAGGACGATTTCACAGGAATTAAAACATTTTATTTTGATAATGTTTATCTTGTGCATTCATTAAAAGAACGAGGAAACATTTTTGCTTTTTAATTTAGTTTGACATATTATTTAACAACACAAACGCGCACAAAAAAGCAAGGAAGAAAAGTGATCTTCTTTCGTTTTTAAAATCTCAGCAATTATAGCTTCCTCAACCAGAAGCTTTGGAAGTCATATGATTTCCGTAAATGAATACCATGATTGGTCATAATAATTGGATGATGCAATATTGCATCACCTTATTATGAAATGTGCCGATGTGGCAGTATTTGAAGAGAAAAAGGAAGTTTCCCGTTAGGCGGGTAGACTAATAAAAATGAGTTATCACGTGATGTCCTGGAGGGCTCAAGACCATCAAAAATTAAATAAAATCCCTCTACAGAAAGTTTAAATCAGAGGTTCCCAAACTTTTTAGCCTCATAGACTCCTGGATAGGTTTTTCGGTTTGGGGTAGACCCCTACTTACCAAATATTAAATTTTTGCAAATTCAACAACTTAAATGTGTTTTTGACAGCAGGTATAGAGTTAATTACTTTAAAAGATTTAAATTTTAAACTGTAGTGAAGAGTATAGTGTTTAAAACTTAAGAAAACACATGTTAATTAAATTAAAATGTAATGAATAAAATAACTGTTACATAAAATAACTGAGCAACAAACAAATGCTTTTAGTGAGAGAGATTAATCTGGAGATGCAATAACAAGTTTTGAACATTTGACATCAATCTCTTGTCAAGTTTAACCCTAAATAACTCTTCGGTTAATATTCTTTTTCTTTTCTTTTTCTTTCTTTTTTTTGGAGATTGGCAAACCCACTGAAACTCCTTAGAAACAATTAAACTTTCTCAAGGTATCCCATAATATGGAAAAAATAACAGGTATATCTTTTTAAAGCCAAAATTGTTCACCCATATGCTTCTAAATTTTATTTTAAGATCTTCGTTAGTGCCTAATTCTCGTAATCTGACATTTTTTCTTCAAAGTGACCACATGAATTCATTGCTTATCGTTGTATTACAATAATGAAAACATTCTCAAACCTAGTTTCAAAATTTAAAAAAAAGGGCATTAAAATGTTGAACGTAGGTTAAAACGTCTTTCTCCTGGCATTGTCTGTGACAATTGAGAAACTGGGAAAATTTGCGAAATCCAAAATTATACTCCTTTAACTTAATTCTGGCAAAAAAGGCTGAAATGTAGTTGTTGTTGTAATAAATTTATGCTTGCACCGAAACTGTAAATTAATTACCCTCATTAAATTTAGTAAATAAATATGTTAAAGAGTAATCTGTTAAATAATCTGTCTGTGTGGTTTCCACTTGATTAAATTTCCTTTTAAAATTAAAATCATGTTCTGGTTTAATGAGAGCCACTATCTCGTAGACCCCCACTTACACCTCATGGACCCCCAAATTATTTTTTCGCTGGCGTGGACCCCTTGCAGGTCGTCATAGATCCCTGGGGGTCTATGTAGACCACTTTGGGAATCCCTGGTTTAAATGGTTAGTTATTGCATACATATATATGTATATATAATTATATGTATAAAAAAAACGTATTAACTCCTTGCGTACCAGACTGCGCTTTCTAGTATTCCTTGAAATTCTAGATTTCTGGGGGTACTGACCTTGATGTCCCGACGTAGATTTCATTTTTCCTTTAGATTAGTGGTTCCGAAAGTGGTACCTATGCACCCCCAGGGGCCCCGGTATTATTCAGGAGTCCGTGGAAAATTACAATTGATATGGGGGTCCCTGAACAACGTCAAAGGGTCCACGAAAGATTTAATATAAATTTTTTTTAAAAAAATTGATCCGTTTTTATTTTTATAGAAATTTAAATGAATAACAATAATTCACTTGGATATTCCCGACTGGATGTTGAACCCTTTTTCGTGTGGACTAACTCAGATCCCAAACACAGATGAATCCATACTAATACAAGAGGATCTTATTAAAATATTCACAAATGAGAGACTTAAGCCAATATTTAAACAAGAATTCCTAATATTCTGGTAAAAGAAACAGATCCCAATTTTATATCCTGCATTATGGGTTATTATACAAAAGTTGTGTTCCTTCGAATCATTAATTTTTTTTTATTTTAATTTAAACAAAAATTATAATTTCAAGAAATAATTCTTCATTTTTTTTTTTTAAATTTTAAAAAAAAAAATTTATACTATGCATTTATGTAGATTTTTCTCTTGGGGGTCCTTGGGAGTTTTGACTTTAAAGAGAGGTCCATGGGCAAGTTTTGACTATAAAAAGGGATCCATGGGTTAAAAAAGTTAGGGAACCACTGCGCTTTAGACGCTGACTAAAGCACACGTTCGTTCGTGTTTCGTTTCGCTTTCTAAAGTTTGTGTAACTATTTTTGTTGTTTATTTTTACTTTTTCTCGCCAATATGGCATCGTCGTTGGATTTCAACGAAAGTGATATTGAATGAGAATATTTGCCGGAAAACAATGAATACGACAGTGACTCTGATACAAATATATCTATTTGTGATGAAGAAGATGAAGATATGGAACAAAAATGACAATACACTTATGTAACGCATGTGGAAAAGCCTTATGTTCCAAGGAATATTTCGAGCAATTCCACAAATATTTGTAATTTTAATTTTCTTATTTTTTCAAATTTTTGTAACTCATACATTTTGTAACCTAACTTTTGTCATTTTATACAGTCCTAATAAGAGAACATCTACCTTATAATGTTTCCTGTGCTAGTTCCACTGGTTGTAGCCATGTATCCACATAAGGTTACAATGGAATTTTGCCCTATACATAGCATGTATCCACCAGTGGTTATATAGTACTCAAGGGGTTAAAATAATATTTTCGTGATTAAATTTCTCAGTTAATATAAAAAAAATAATAACGCTTCCCCCTTTTTTAAGAATTTTTTTTTGAGGGGTTTGGTTATTTTAATGTTTTCAAATTTAATTTTTCTATTTTAATTTTGAAAGAAATATATTTAAGAGTTTATTTATAAGTAAAGGAAAAATACAGATTACTTTGTAAGTCAGCTTCTCTTAAAATATCTAACATGGAGAGAAAAAATGCCCTCATTCCTTAGAATCTCGACCTTTATCCCGCAACAAAGGGATTCCTAGATTCGACTAAAAATTGAAAAAAGAGAAAAATAATTTTGAAAAAATACAATGAGGTATTTTTTCTGAATAAAAGAGAGCTATATATTACATAGTCAAAGCGTGAATTGCCAGCTGGTTACAGTTTTCTATTATCGTTACAATGATTGTTTACAAAATTGTTATTCTTATTTCATAAAGTAGAATCCCAGTAAATTGAAAACTCAAGAGACTGGAATCAACTGTGGTCAACATATAGAGGTTCTCTCAAATTATGGAATAGGAATTCCGATGGTATAGATTCTCATGTATAAATCATTCATCATGTTTCATGCTGAAATAGCATTCATACATAGCATATGGAATAAAAACTTTGGTTTTGAATCACATACTTTACTTTCAAACATGTGTATTTCTTTCGAGCTTATCAAAATCATACATATTAAAAAAACAGTAAAATATATAATGCAGTAACTCTCCATTCAAAACCAATACGTTAAGGATATAGATGGCGCTGTTTCAACAGAGGCGTTGTGCATGTGTAACCCCAGAAACACGGAGAGTTGTGTGTATGACGAGACAGAGAGAGGAGCGTTAGAGAGAGAGTTGGAATAGAGTATATCTGAGGTGTTTGAGGTTTGTAGTGTATAAGGATATATTTTGGATAACCCCCCCCTTTCAAGGCAGGGGCATCCCAGGACAATCAACCCATCTCCCGCATAAGAACTTTGACTTCTATTTTTTCCCGGATTTAAAAAAAGACACGGTACTAACGACTACTCGTGCGATCAAGCTGAAAGAGATCCGTCTTGTCAGGCTTGAGCGACTGTTTTGTGAACCTTGGAATAAAAAAAACATATAAAGGGTGCACGTTGCTTTTCCCCCTGTCAATCTTAAAATTAAATAATATATATATATATATATTTTTTTTGACCTTTCAAAAATGTTAAGAAAAATTTTGTTTTAAGTAATTTTTTTGATAAAAAATTCATTTGATATTAACATAAAAAAAATCCCTTTTTGGGTAGTAACTCACCATCAATAAAAAATATTATCTTAAATTTTTAAAAAAAGAAACAATGATTTATTTAAATGATAACTTTTTAAAACAAAGTCTTTGGGAATTTTTGCAAAATTGTGGGAAACTTAAAAATCCAAGTAAATTTATTTATAAAATATATTTTAATTAAATGTATTTTTATCTTATTCAATATTTTATTTAAAAATTCTTTATTTAGTTTATTTTAAAAAAAAAAAATTTTAAGACTTATTTTAATTGAATATTCTTTTTATATAAATCCAAGTATATTTATTTGTAATATATTTCTATTTGATTATCTATTCTTAACTTTGTTTTTTGTATTTAAAACTTCCTTTATTTTTTTATTTTCAAAAATCTTAGTGGTTTGTTTTTATTGCAAAAAAAAATATCCAGGTGGGCCATGGTTTTTCTCTTTGTGTAGTCGTTCAATCTTTTTCGTCATTTTGTTGGGGGCTTTGGGGAAAGGGTTTAATTTTCGATTTCCGTAATTATTTTAAGAAAATTTTTTTTTATATATAAAAGCCCTTATTCCTGTCCTTGAGACATTCATTCTGTTTTTCCCTTTTTTAACTTCATTTTAATATATTATCAGGTTTTTCTTCCACGTTTTTTTTATTAAACCCCTTTTCCCTATTATTGAAAAAATTCGCTTAAATTGCCTAAAAATTTCTAACCCTAATTCAAAAGGGAAACAGAAATAATAATAGGTTTCCAGTTTAGTCCAAAGACTTTTTTTTATCTACATTTTTGTGTTGGTGAATTCCAACTTCCCTTTTCCCTTTTAAAAATTTTTTTTTTATATTTTTATTATATTTTATATATATATATATATATATATATATATATATTATTAGTAAATATAAGGGGAAAATAGTTAGTTGTAAATAATGTTATTTGTTATTAGAGAGTGGTAGAGTTATTTGTAGATAGTTAGCGTCGCAGTCACAACACAATACATTTACAATGTTTTCGTTTTTCTGTATTTTCTAAAAAATACTGAGAAAATTCAGCATTGTTCTGTTTTCTATTCTTATTTCGAAATTAAATAAAAAATAGCTGATTATTTCTATCCACTTTAGTAAATGGACTCTCTTAAATGTATCATTAGAATACATAATAGACTAAGTTATTTTAGTTTTTTTAACTAGACATGTTTTCAGCAACTTCGAGGCCAATTCTACAATTACTAAAATTATATTTCATAATTTTCTTACACTAACCAGACAAGTCCTTCCCGTTGAAAAAAAAAATCTTCAGCCTTTGTGGTAAAGCGAAGTATGCTAAACATGATCTAATATGCGGATATAAAAATTAATTAACAGTAAATAAATAAAGCTATGGAAAAATGAAGTGAAGAAAGCATTATAACACTAAGAAGCAAATTCTTTATACTCTCCAGGTTTAAAGTGATTGATGGATTGAGATTAGGATTGATATTAGTAAAGTCGCACTCAGGGCTTGGTTTAAAATGAATTTACAGGCCAAATTACAATGTTAAATTAAAGTAAAATATCGTACTTCAATTAGTCAATAGAAAGTTTACAAAAAAGGGGTCTACATGAAGACATTAATCTTCCACAGAGTGTATTTATTTTGACTAAAAAATTAGTCAGCAAAATAGAGGTGACAATAGATTGTGTTGTAATATAACTAATATATAATATATTTATGTTACCGTTAAAGTGTATAATTCAGTTATTTCATAGAATATCTGTATCATCATATCATCATATTTCATATCATCTGTGTGGCATTTCATAAAATAACTAGACAAGTCAGTTAAAGTATATAATAGATGAACAATTTCATACTTTGCCTAGTTATTCTATGAAATAACTAAGGATAGACCGTTAAAGTGAAAAATAAACAATTTCAAAGATATTTAATAAATTATTTGATCCTAAATAGCTAAAGTCTCTCGAAAAATACATTTTATCTCTTTTGCGGAAGAATAATTGATAAATAATAAGGGAAAGCAGAGATATTATGATTTATCATATTGCTAATATTGCTATTAGTTAAGCAGAAAAGGGGAAAAAAAGAATATGTTGCAAAAATAGATTATATTTAAATATTATGAACAAAAATACATGCTGGTAAGAAAAACTCTTACATCATAAAAACTTTGTGCAAACTTTTTAAAACAAAAATTAAAAAGAATATTAATTAAAATATTTTATGAGATACTTTTATTTTTCTTTTCATTATTTATTAGAACAAGGATTGCTGTGATGACACTTAGGATTGAACTGCTTATTACTTTTTGAAACAAGCACACTGTTTAGTAATACACAATTTTTTTTTTTTTTTTTTTTTACATTGAGCACTTTAATGAAATCATTGTCCAGTTCCGAACTTTTGAGCATGTTTAACAGATTCGAAGCGTGGGTGTCAATATTGGAACCTTCAATGGAAATCAGTTCTCGCTGCATATACTGAACAGATTCAAGTAAAATTGTTTTATAAACATATTCCGCCTAATCGGAAATTTCCCAAAAGCTAGAACCGGTTAAAACTCGACTGTCGTATTTATACTTAACGATCAAGTAATCGTTATTCTATAGAATACCTAGTTAAATCGTAGAATTCAATAATTTTATACACGCTTAACTGACTGATCTAGTTAATTCATGGAATACCTAGTTATTCTATCCATGAAATAACGGATTTCACGCTTTAACGGTGTATATCGTAATATATATATATATATCTTATTAAAGGTCCAAGGACTAGCATTTACTCTATATTACTAGTAGTAGAAAAATATACACATTAAAATAAATAAACCATTGTGTGTGTGAAAATTCATTGTATGGGATTATATTATATTTAATTATAATCACATTTTATTATTTATAGTGTTATGAAATGAAAAGGGAGACACGAAAATAATCATCAGACTTGTTTCCTGTTTAAATCCCAAACAACCGCGGTAGCTTAGTCGTTAGGGTCACGAGTTCGTGACCGGGTGTCATAAGTTAAAGCCTTTGTGCCACTAAAGACCCGCCGTGTAGAGAACCCAATGCACGTTTTAATGTGTCGAGGCTCAATCTTTCTCCCTTGGTGTGGTGTAGTAGTTGGGACAGGGAGGTGCCAGCTAAGGTGTTGTCTTCGTCACTAGACAGAGGCTCAAAAATTACGAGGTTCGTCGATATAATTCCTTGTGTTGCTTTAAAGTGAGACGTTAATGTAACTCTCACTCCCTCCTGCTCCCACCTACGAGTTTATTTAATTATTGCTAGGTGACCACGAAAAAGCACAGTATACGAAATCACAACGCGATTAACCTTAAGATATAAAAAAAGTTTACCAAAAGTGA
Source organism: Trichonephila inaurata madagascariensis (assembly GCA_019973955.1). NCBI lineage: Eukaryota > Metazoa > Arthropoda > Arachnida > Araneae > Nephilidae > Trichonephila > Trichonephila inaurata. The sequence goes on from BMAV01011264.1 coordinate 517,284, forward strand.
TCCACTAATTATCAGAAAATTATTACGTCCAATCAATCCACATTAATAATTATTAAATGATGTAAAATGATACCACGCGTTTATCTAACATTATAGAAGCGCTTGTAAGCGATAATAATTAGAGTAGGCGTTTATAAATTGTTTTAATTCCCTAAATTTCAGTTAACGGTAATAAATTTTATCGTTAAGCCTCTATTTGCGTCATACGATGAAAATGGTAATTTTCTTGCCATCTCCTGTGAAATCGATTATAATCGATTGTTATAGCGAAAAATTAGAAGATAATTCCTCTTTTGAGCTACTCTAGAAAATTACTGGAATGGGTGTTGTGTTCCAAAAAGCCGCATCCGCTACTGATCGATAATAAGGCGCTTAGTTTAGGTGGGTGTACATTCACTGAAGAGAAGAGAATATCTTACCGGGGTAATTTTTCTTGGGAAACACGTGGGAGGATTCCTGGAGAAACTCCTACGCAAATAAAATAATAGAGAAGTAATTAATGTAATATGTCTTCAACTTTCCAGTTTTAATAAGGAAATTCGATAGAACGGGGAGCTATTTTGGAAACAAAGATTGCCGTAAATAAATGTCGTAGGCGTTTGGCGGAACTAAACACCGCTATTTTAATTGCCTGTTGGAAACGCGCATATGGATCTGTAATGAATTCTACCCATGAAATATGTACGAAAAGAAATTCCATGGGCAAGTAAAATATATTTTGCACTACTACTATAGAACTAGAAGGGATCTGAGCATCTCTCTCTCTATGTTTTAAATCAAACATCTTATAAAGTTAGGTAGAGTGTTGAAGTTAGAAAAAAACTTCCTATACTGGTTATAAACTATACATACATCATTACATTAAGTGAATTATTTCTAGAAAGTCATTTATGTGAGCTATTTTGCTTTAAAATGGATTCAAGATTACATGAGTTTTCATTAAATAAAGGTCTTTTTAAAAGTTCGTTTTTGAAACCAGATATATACTTTTAAGTATGCTTTTTTAGAAGGGAAAAAGGCTTACTGGCTTACTTTGTAGACTTAAGATTCATATTAATCTGACTCTCAAGAAGATATCTCATTTCTTTTTTTTATCGCAAAATTAACTTTGCTTGCTAAACTGACTCTTAATTTTCGCCAGTTTTTGTAAACTATAACCAGAACATGAAAGCATGTGTTTTTCTGTCTTACCATATAAAATTTCTCTATTTATGCCTCATACAAACACTATCTATTCTGAATTCCATCTAACTTTCCGCCCCACAAAAATATTTATTCATTCTTCATTTTCTAAATTTTCACGATGAATCTGAGCATAATAAACAAATTATTACTATGTTCTGAATCCAAATACAGATTTAAAGCTATAATATTACTGACCTATTTCTAACATAAGCTATAAACATAAAATTGTTTGTACGAAATTAATTATAAACTAAGTGTATACAGTTAAATACTGCATTTACAGTGGTAACACTGGGAATATATATATTTTTGTACACTCATGGACAAAAAAATTAGCGCACCAAGAAATAATTGCGGGATCGTAATGAAACTTGGCATGAAGAAATACTTTTTATGTAGGAATTTGTAAAGTGTGTTTAGTGTTAAGCATTCCTTTAACTCAGAAAATTATCATTATTCGTGTTTTTTTAATAAAATCTTAAAGAAGCTATTTAAATATTTTTTATCAAAATATTTTTAAATATCAAATAGGGCATTGATGCTTTTCTTTGTTGAAAAAAATTAGTTTCCAGCATATCCAAAACTAAAAAATATGGTTTTCATATAAGAGGGATTCATAAACATTACTCATATGGTTCCTTAACTAAGCTTATCTAGATAATTTAATTAAGTTATTTCTATTGATTGATGGTACACTAACGTTGCCCTCTCAGAAGATACTTTAAGCAGATCTTGTAATTTTGAATCTTGGTCAAGTGACGAGGACGACATGGGGCTGACAATCCACTCCCCAAACTTCCACACCAACGGGAGGACTATGACCCTCGAAAGATTTAACGTGCATCAGTCCATCCACACAACGTGTCTTTAGTGGCTCCAAAATTTGATCTCACGACTCGCCGGCCGCAAGTTCACGATTACGACCATTTGACTATCACAGCCTAATTCAATTAAGTTATATACACTGCTCAAAAAATTAAGATAGCAAACAAAAAAGTAAAGAAACCTTTTCACAATAGCCATGCATGGGCATAATATGTACAGGTACAGGTGTGACGGGGCTTTACCGTGTTTTTTATACTAATCCTCTTGGGGAATCTTTGGAGCCAGCATTGAGTTATTTCACAGCCAAGCCTCTCAAGAAGAAACCGTGATATTCAGATTAGTTAGTAGATATATAGTGAAGGTTTTGCAATTGCAGGGAAGAAGGAGTAAGGAAGCTGAGATGTTGAACGCCGTGAGCTGATGTTAAGGAATTAAACTTAGAAGCGTAATTATAGAACGGGCTTTAGCGAGTTAAAGAAATTAAGGAAGATTAAGATTCCTAGGATAATTTTGCATAAAGTTAAGCGTCTAGGATTCCAGGTGCTTATTTACATAGAATTTAGGGATACGTTACATCACTCCTGATTGTCTTCCTATAGTAAAACTTGCTTTGTTCAATATATTTGGATAATAATAAATTGGATTTATTATGGGTAGCTTGGGTGATCAATTCTTACCTCCCACAAATCTAGTCGCGTAGATGAAGAGATGGTACCCCCAGGTAGGGGGTACCACACAGGTGTAACGAAACACAATACAGAAGGGGAAAAAAGCAAAAAACAATTGTATGGGAACTTTAATTCTTTGGAGTATAAAGAACATGAAATGATGCTTCAGGCCAACAATTTGGTTACATGTAAATGACAAAAATCTGATTGCTTAGAATTGATAAAGGATGTTTAATATGGTGTGTGGTCCCCCGAATTGCTAAGAGTACCGCACACGGATTTCTAGTATTCTGCATTAAAAGAAAGGGATCACTAATGGCTGTAGCGTTAGGTACGACATGAGGTTTTAAGATCACGTTTGCTTACATTTAAGTCATCAAATCACCATTTCGAATGATATGCAGATCAGTACGTCCGCTTATGCTGATACCAGCCCATATAATCAAACCATTTAGTCTGTTATGTGATTTTTCCAGAACAAATATTGGGTTATTTCAAGTGCCCCTTTCTTGTCATACTAAAACACGTCTGGCGTCACACTCTAAGCCGAATCGGGACTCCTCCTTTTACAGCTCTTGACTTCAATCACTTTCTATCCAATCTTGATGTTCAGTAGCCACTTTCTTCGGTCCACACGGAACCTTGCTGTCAACAAATACACACCATTGACCTATATACATTCAGACCACTCACATAAAGCCTATTTCGGATTGTTCGGCTTGAGACCCTTCGTCCTGCTGTCAAAAGAAACTGTCTTTGAATCAGCGTCGAATTGGCTGTTCTATCTCGACGAGCTGTTAACAGGATATATCGGTCATTATTTACTGTGGTAACCCTTGGAAGACTTTGTCCTGGTTTACGTAGAACATGCCTTGTTTCTTAGAATCGATTCCACATTCTTGCAATGACAGTTATTGTCACTCCAACAGCCTCCGCTACAATTCCTTGTGTTTTCCCGGATTCCAATCTCACAATAATACACCAAGTCATGGATTCCGGTAGATCACGTTGTCGTGATATTTTCCATTCCCTTTTTCTCAAAAGAACAGCCGAAAGGTTGAATTTCACCACTGAAACAACAGCTTCTACGAAATCACGATTTCTGATCTTATTTCCTTCTTCTGGTTTTCGACGCCTTCTTCATTGATTTGTATATGAAATTTTTTCTTCTGTTTTCTGGTATATGGATGTTTTGTTTTACTTTAGTTATCAGAAAAATATTTGCGTCATTTCGTTAAATCCATGTGCTCCCCTATTTTTTTAGTAGTGTAGTAAGTTCCTTCAGTTCAATGAAATGACCGTAACAGTAGAACTCACCAAATACCAAAAAATAAAATAAATAATTAAAGTACATTTTTTAAAATACAAAAAAAAAAGGACTATTTTTTGAAAAATAACTCTGTCTTCTGTAAAACTGGAATCATTATTTAAATCTGAGGAATGCTCTTAGATTTAAAGCATGTATATATATCAGTAGCGCACACAGGAATTTTTCAAGGGGGGTTCCAGGGTCGAAAGTTCACCATTCTTGTATCATGCTCCTTTTGATTTTGTCGATTTTCGGGAACAAAACACAGTAAAAAACTAATTATTGAATAAATAATTAGCATTAATTAATAAAATTAATCATTAATAACAAATACTTAATTAAATTTTACGTACTATATACTTAGACTTATAATCAGTCGGAAAAATGTCAAGGGCTTTGGGGGGTCCGGACCCCAGGACCCCTTATTGTGCTGCCACTGATATATATATATATATTCAGATTAATATTCTTTTAATTAGTTTGACAAGTTCGAGAAAAAGAGAATGATGTGTGAAATTATATTGCATTTTGTCTTAATGTCATTTAGGAAAAAATACAGTGTAATCTCTTTTTGACAAGTTTGACATTAGAAGTATTATTCAATAAATCTGTTCATCTCTATCTTAAGAGACACTGCATTTCAAAAAGACAAACAAGCTTGTCATCATCGGCAGGAATACACAATTGGTTCATTTATAACAAGTAACCAGAACACCAAAAGTCGTTTGCTTATTATCAGGGTAGCGGTTTAAGATGTCTATAGTTTTGTTTTTACCACAAAATACTGTCCTCTTAGGATGTTGACGCTTGTCTATTTTGTGCCGACCTAAGCAAATTTAAAAGAGAGGGGTTTGGCTTATTAAAGAAAGATACTTTAATCTTTGTAACGATAGACGTTCTTAAATTTATTAAAAGACTGAATAAAATCAAGAGAGTTAGTTAAGTCGATGTTGACGGCAGTATTATAGCCAGACTTTTTTTTCAATAGTTAATGAGGTCATAAACAAAATGGTTCGAAAGAATGAAAAAAAGCAAGTATTTAAAGGTTATAGCATTGAAACAAACCAAGTTGTAAAAAAGTTCATGCAACTTGAAGATAGAGTACATCTTTTGCTTAGAAAAGATTGGGTTTGGAATGTGTGGCTAAAAGAAATTCATAAATTGTTTTAATAAAAGAGAAATGAGAGAACTCAAAATTATATCCATTTACAAAAATCGTCAGTTCTAATAATGAATTATTAATAGTAAGAAACTATATATTCTAGAAAAAATTGGGATAAAATTATTATGTATTGATAGTTTAATCTCGAAAAAACTATCATTAACGATTAACAAACAAACAAAAAAATGATAATAATAATGTCTGTCTTATTATTTTCAGATGTAAAAAATCCTGAGTGGTTACATCTTTTAACAAACACTTTGGAGTAGAATTTTCCTGAATGTGTGTGTGGTTCTATTATACTTTTATTAGAGATTAAATTTAAAAAAAAAACATCCTGAAAATAAAAATTATTTTTAAAAATTTTAAAAGCAGTTTTAAGAAAATTAAAAATTGTCATCAATTATACGGGTCTACACATAAGATATATATCGTAGCAGTTACTTATGTTATGTATACCGCTCTCCAAATAAAGTATAGATAATCATTACTTTCACTAACAGCGTTTCTCTCTCTCGATAGAGTAATCACATCTTGCTAAATGATAACCGTCTTTTTTTCGTAATTTTTTAGTCTTCGATAATTAATGTCATTTCTCTTCTTAAAAGGGGCACTATAAAAGATGCCCAAAATCCCGTGATGGTTTTAATGATCGCATTTTCATGCATCTCATTTATCAGATCTCGCACCTCCTCTTTCTTCTATATAGGTAGTATGCGAAGACATATTCAGTCGAGGTACCTCCTCATGTTGGCTGAGGTGGAAGTCAAGCTCAGTAAACAGATATTCGGGGATCCAAACGCAGTAGTGGTTGAGACTCCATTAAATCGGACACGATTGATTGATTGAATATTAACGTCGCACTGTTTTAGCTACACGAGGGCTTTTGGCGACGGACCACGTAATTTTGAACCATGGTCAAGTGACGAGGATGACACCTGAGCTGGCACCCCCCTCTCCTAACTACCCCACCACGCCAACGGGAGGACGTCTCAGCTCTCGACAGATTTAACGTCCATAGCTGCCCTACATGGCGGGTCTTTAGTGGTACTGGGCTCGAACTCGTGACAAGGCAAGCCACGGTCCGATACCTATACCACTCGGCTACCGCGGCCACAAAATCGGACACGAAAAGATGACCAACAGATATTCACAATAATTCACTTTTATCAATTTAACGTTAAACCTGATTACGTGATGTGTAGACAAGACAATAAACTAGTAATTAATAGTGGGTACTTATCTGAAATGAGATGCAATCACTGAACTCACCCAAGAGAAATCTGATATAACTTCTAATAACGGAACAACTAAATTCTGGACGATAGTTCAGGAATAAGCGACTATAATTCAAGCAGTATTAGCGTGGCGATATTGTCCACCCAATAATTTCATTCTCTATCTTTTAGACTATTTATATTCTTTTTCGTCGTGACGAAATTGAGTTGTTCTAACTCAAAGAGCCAATTTGGCTGGATGGGGAAAACCCGAGTTAGAGGATAAACATTGTGGATAGCCCATTACTACAAATCTTATCAGTTGATGATTTTCTGTATTTATCTTACACAAGATAAAATTTGCTCTTCCCACGTCTGCTTCTTCACGTCAAAAACAAATCTGAACTTGGAAAAGAAATTTCCTATCATCATCCAGTTGTTATTTTTTTTAAACTCAAGTATTCTCCAGGATGTTATTTATGTTCTTCATGTCCTCGGATGATCCCGATGTTAAGGACTTGGATGGGAAATATGTCTTTTTCAAGATGAAGTGGCAATTCATTTATAAAAAATTACTCTCAGGGAGACAGAGATATGATAATCAATCATTGCCTATCTATAGGTAGTTGAAAATGCTAGAAGTTCTTGAACTAAACATTCTAAACTGGCTAAAATAATGTGGCTGTTTCAGTCTATAATAATGAACAAACAGACTTGAGTCATAGTACTATCTTCTGGAAAAGGGGGATTTCTCCTCTGGTGTGAAGTTGATTTTTCTGGAGGTCAAGTGTAAATTCATGATGTATTTTCATATGTCCATACTCAAGAGGAGTGAATCAGTAATGTCTGCTACGTATGTCTGAAAATACTAGAACCACATTTGAAAGGTTGTCTATTTATCCATGCATACTCAAGTCCAAAATTAAAGTCACACAAAATGTCTTTTATCACAATTTTAAAATACCTCCAGTAAAATAGAATTTGCATTTCATATATTTTGAAGAACGGGTAGTACAATATCAACCTTCAGTTTAGGAAAAGATGTTTTTTTAGCGTTAATTTTTACAGATCAACTGGATTGAGACCATTTCGAGTATATGGAAATTTCTCCAGTTTTGTGAAGATTACATTAAAACAAACAAGCTATATATAGTCTGTTTGCAGTGAGAATGACTTTTCATAATCTTGAGATGGAGAGCCGTTGGCAGGCTTGAAACTGGCCAGTCTGAAGCGGAGATGGCTCGATGGTTACAAGTGGCCCGAAGATTGTCTCCCGGTTATGGAACCAATTCTAAACAGGTGGTACTGTAGCCATGAGGTTCGACCAAGATCATCATAGAGCATCGACATCTGCACAGGATCACTACTTGGCATTAAGCGCACGACGACGTAGGTGGGCAAAGGCTCCTCAGCTTGCTTGTGACCTTGCTGCTGTGTCTGGAAGAATTTCCAGGAAAATAGTATTCAGACGTCTTGCAGAGACTGACCTTTAAGCGTCTCGCGGCGTATGGAGCTCGCTTTCATATCTCCTACGTAACAAAAATCGACAGATTTGGTGACAAAGGAATCCTTGTGTGTGGTGGCATAATGCTGGGCAGTCACACACAACACTGTACGTTTTCGATGTGAATACTGTCAACTCACAGCACTATTGGGATGAGATCCTGGAAGCCTATGGGAGGTTTTTCTGGGTGCTATGGGAACTGACTACATTTTTATGGATAATAATGATGGCCACACAGAACTCACACTGTTGAAGAATTTCATGAAGGAGCGGTTATTCACCGTATGAATTGATTATTGAGGGCTTCGGGTCACAATTCTATTGGATACTCGTATGTTTGGGATGGTCTAGGAAAAGCCATTTTTCAGCGTTGCTCCCCTCCCAGGGACCCCAGAAATTAAAAGACTCGTTTTTGGAAAAATGGGCTTTGTTGCCACAAATATTAATACCCTCATAAACAGTATGGCAGCTCGTTTTGAGGCCTCTAAAGTAGTTCACAATGGTCACACTCCATATTAGATAGACTTTTCCAGTGGTAAATGCTTTATCTCTGATTCATGATTTCACAATTTTTTGATATCCCCCCTCTCTTGCCCCTCACAATTAAAAATTTTTTCATATTTTTATGTTGCTATATACTTTCTGACTTTGTAATATGTCTCTGTGCTAAATTTCGTGGCAACACAGTAAATAGTTCATCGGTTTTCCCAGATTATATGTTTGTGACCTTAATTTTGAACATGAGTGAATTTTTGCTTGGAAAATTACTTAATAAAAACATGCAATATAATATACCCTTACGGATTTAATGTTTTGCACTATGGTAAAAACACCTTACTACAGTGCTTCTCAAACTTTCAATACTGGCGTCCCCCTTTTCAATCACAATTTTTATCGCGTCCCTCTTATACATTAATAATGTACTAGATGAAAAAATGCACTTTTTACGCAAAGCAAATAATCTTAATTTTAAACCAAAATTGATAACATAAATATTAAATTTGTACATTTACTTTTTTAAAAAAAAAAAAAAAAATAATAATAATAAGTAAAGGATAATTTTTATGTTATTTTTCCTTTTCTAATTTTTAAATTGCAACATATTGCAAAAAAGCGGGGGTGCTTAAAAAAAAAATATAGATATCAGCTAAATATAGAAAAAAAACTCGAGGGGTAAATTTTTAATCATGATTCCTTTTTAAAAACCGCTCTGCAAGACAAGCCCATGGAAGTCCTAATACTTATTAAACTTGTTCTAAATTTTTAATAATTATTTATTCTTGTGCAGCAACACTGATACATTAAAAGTATACCGGTTGAAGTTTTTTTTTGTACGAGTTCATTTTATAAGAAAATAAAACATTTTTGATATAATTACTGAATTGCAAGGGAGTGGAAGTGCGACAATGTTTTCAAAAAATTAAAAAATTTTTTTAAATGGTTCCAAATTAAAATTTGTTTTAAGAAAACTGTAATTTTAAGCCCCACAGAATTAGATTTAGAATTGATGTTACATAATGAACAATAACATAAAATTCCGATGAAGAAAAATTTTATTATTTTTTTATTTAAAACGAAAAGACTTCAACATGTTTTTTAAACCCGGGGGCACCCCCACTCGATACAAGGTCGAGCGGGGATTGAGTCACCCCAACTTTTTTTAATTTTTTTAATTACACAATAAAAATCAACAGGAAAAAATTTAATTAAGAGAAAATATACTTACCTACTTTCAGACTTTTCAATTTTTCTTTTATAATTTTTAGGAAAAAAAAAAACCGAAAACTGAACTAAAATGTTTCAAATGTGCGTGACCTTAAAAAACACAAATCACAAACACTTTTATTAAATTACAGGAATGTTTTTTGTAGGCAAAACTGTCATATTTTGTTCAAGATTTTAATTTTACTGTCCTTGATGTTCGATAAATAGATGTTGAACTTTTTTTTGTTGTGGTTTTTTAAAAAAAAAAGTGTGTCTTCTGATACTTATGACTTCATATTTTAGTTTATATTCTTTTGGAGCATTTGAAAATTTTCTTTCGTTTCATGTTCATCGCTTTCCTAAATTTCTTTAATATGCATTATTTCAGCATATATTTTATCCCTTTTTTTTCAGTTTTTAAATTTCCCTTTAATAGAGATCAAAGTTTTTATTTCTTTTATATATATATATATATATATATATATATTATATTCTACCATTTACCCAAAAATTTACCTGCTCATATGCCTATTTACCAAACCACAATAAGTCGTACAACAAGGCAATCAAAATCACCAAGTTATTCAAAGGGGGATGTAACAAATCATAAGAAACAAATCATATAAGACTATTAATTTTTCTAATATATTTGCAAATACTTGCCTCTATTTCCGGTTTAAAATGTAAATAGTCGCACTGAAATATGATAATAAAATCGGAAGATTAATATTTAAACATAACAAGATATCTGACATGCATTCTACTCCTGATTGTAGATGATTTAATTATAAGGAATACATTAATGAACATCTCCATTATATGATTACTGTGAATATCTGAATAAAGTAAAGATAATGAATAAAGAGACATATATATGTGATTGAAGGTAAATTGATATACTCGTAGATTAATGATTTCCCAAATAATAAGTTAACTAGAAAAAATCAGATTGGCAGAAATTTGGGAAAGAACTTTCAGGAACTTTCATTGAATACTTTCGGAAGTTTTTCTGAATCTATAGTATATATTCTAAAAGAATGAGAACAAACACTTTACTTTTACACATCTTATTACTAATGATTAAAAATTTCTTTGTGATTTATATTTTTAAAAAAAAACATTCCTAGTAATTATTGAACATTTCCTAACGAACATTTTCAAAAAAATAATGCTTTGTATATATTGGAGTTTTGTTTAAGAGAATTCATTATCAATTTTTTTAACTTTTTTAAAAAATGAATAATTAGGAATTTCATTTTTAGTTATCAAATTTCTCCTCACATCTTATTAACACCAAGTTTACTGCTGTATAATTTCGCACTGTTACAAATAGTTTTAAAACTTGCATCACTAAATCAGGAAAAACGTTGCAATCAATTCTGAAAATAACTTTAATAATGCAGCTGTAATTAAAAATAGTAAAGATGTAAGTAACTGTACAAAAGAAAAGAAAAAAAAGTTACTATATTTCTAACTTTGATCTTGAAAATCCTTTCAGCATATTATATAAAGAAGATTTGATTAAAGTAGTGATACACAAACTTATTACAAATATAGTTTAAATAGTGTCATAAATGTTGAAAAATTTTATTCTGATTAAAAAAAAAAAAATTACGGTCTTTCCGTCGATTTTAAAACTGCCATCCTTCCTTCCGAACCGAAATCAGGCAAAATATAAATCCGCAATCGGGCAGAGCATTAATTTCTCCAGGACACATGGTATATACACACGCTAGTGGCCACACAAAATGCAACAACAAGAACCCGAGATATTACAGCGAAATTTATTTGGCAAATAAAATGTTGCTCAAAGATCAAACGATTAAAACTACAACCTCTTGTGACGAGTGGATGATGACAAAATCAGTAGTTAGTGTAGCTGCCATTGTTGGCTATAACCGCTACCACGAGCCTCGGCATAGAATCAAAGAGGCTTTGGATGTATCCTTGGGGTACAGCAGTCTATACGGCTTCCACATATTACCAAAGTTGATCTGGTTTAACAGCGGATAGAGTATCTCGGGCCAGTCGTTGTACAAGCATGGACCACACGTTTTCGATTGGCGATAGATCGGGAGAACATGCAAGCTAAGGAAGCATTTCAATCTGATGGGTAAAGAAGAAATCTTGAACATTGCGTGCCACGTGTGGTCTCGCATTATCCTGTTGGAATATGGCTGATGGCAAGCGCAGAATGTTTGGGAGGACCACGGGCTCCAACACCTCAACGATGTGGCGCTGGCTGTTCAGTGTACTGGTAATGCGTACTAGAGGCGCGCGGCAGTGAAATCCAATACCACCCCAAACTAAGATACCAGGTATAGGATCAGTGTGGTGATACATAACGCACCACAGTTCAACAGCCTCTCACCACTGTATTTCTAAACTCGAATCCAATCGTGATGTTGCAGGCAGAAACGGGATTCGTCAGTAAATACAATGTCGTTCCATTCCATTGTCCATGCCCACCTTCATCGCACCACTGGCGGTGCAAATGCCTGTGGTTTTCAGCCAAGAGTAAACGAAGCAATGGACGCCTTGCGGACATTCCACTCTGCTGCAAACGGCGTTGAATGGCACGAGTGAACACCGAATGATGCGTAACAGACTGAATCTGTTGTGCTATGGTCGTGATGTGGCTGCGCGATTCATACTGCTATGCGCACAATCCGCCTGTCATCACGGACAGTGGTGCAACGAAGTGGGTGCGATCATCTCCGTCGGTTCACCTTTCTTCCTGCATCCAGCGATGACAAATCCGCATCACAGTTCCTTGGTTTCGTTCTACACGTTGACCAATTTCTTTGAATGATAAGCCGCAATCCCTATAGGCTACTATTCTTCCTCGGTCGAATTCAGAAACTTGATCAAAAGACACTCGATGTCTTCCACGAGGCATAGGTAAACAGCTTACACACACACACACACACACACACACACACACACACACACACACAACACACACACACACACACACAAAAACAAACAATTGCTGTACTTCAAATCGCCAATTTGTTCTCCCCTTATATAGCGCTTGCGGATGGCGCAATGGTCATCCATGATATACGTCTGCATTATAATGCACATGATTCGCATATTTCATCGCCATGATGTAAATTCACATGGTTTTCATGCTTCCTTTAGGATGTTGCATTTTGTGTGGCCAACAGTATATATTACAAAATAACGATATTTTGCCGTTTTGCTTTTTTTTTCTGAAATGAGTCAATTTCGACTCGTTTTTACGTAAAGAATTTTTCGGTGGCTCTGTATCTGTTTTTCATAATTATAATTAATCGAACGAACGTCCTCAAAAGTGCACGCTTTACTTCTTTATACTAGGTTATTTTTTTTTAAAAAAAAAATGATTACGAAAACTTATTTCTTACGATTTTTCAATAAATTACTCGAAATTCGACATAAACATTTAATAACTTCGCAATTTATTAAAATAGCCTCGTGAAACTTTTTTCCCCGAGTATCGGAACCTATGCATGTTTTGACTGAAGAATGAAAAATTTACTTAAAATCGGGGATTTTAAAAAAAGAGTTGGTGTTTTTCGTTAAACAGTCATTTTAAAAAAACAAACCTTTTTCTCTTAAACTTTGTGTTTTAAAATTACTATTTGTTGTTGGTGTATAGAACTAGAAGTCTTAACTTAAAAACTAAACCATTTAAAAATTTAAAAATTCGTGCATCTGCACAATTATAACGATCCACTTTCCTTTGAAGTCCCCTCCACTTTTTGGTCTAAAAATTGAACGGATGGGAAAGAAAGAAACCCGTCTTAAGGGGGAGAGATGGTATTCTACATAAATGTAGAATTCTACATAATGTAGAATATCACCAAGAAATATTGTCGTCGAGAGGGGAAGGAAAAGGGAAAAAAGAAGGAAAACATAGTAAACATTAAAAATCCCATGCAACACCAAGCTTATGCAGCTGGTCTAAAGTAAAAGTCGATCATTGAAATGTTTATTTTCTTTGATTTTTTTTTCCTATCTTTTCTCACTTTCCTTTAGTAAATACAGTCGACTCTCGATAATTCGAACTTTCGATAATACGAACCTCTCGCTAATTCGAAGTACATGCTCAGCCCCCAGAAAAACTCTTGATATTTCGAACTAAAATCATACGTTTTGGTACTCTCAATATTTCGAAGTAAAATTTGTGGTTTGGGCCAGACTAAAACCCCGCGATTTGAAGTTACCCTATAAAACTCTCGATAATTCGAACCTTCAATATTATGAATTTAAAGATTCACTTCCGTACCTAATTACCCAAAAGAGCGGTTTTTTTAATTATATTTCCGATTTTGCTAAGCAGAATTTTGTGATTTATTCCTTTTTCCCGTTGACCCCAAGCTTTAGGTATAAAAAAAAACGTTTTTTTTTATTCACTGTGCAGTGGTGATGCTTCCTTTTACAAATTTTTTGATTTCGTTAGTATTTAAAAAAAATGAGTCACATTAAACAGATGTTTTGTACGAGGAAAAGACAGGAAAACAGGGATTTAACTTTATTCTATTTTTTTTAAAAAAATAGAGCTGTAATGTGCCACTAAAAAATTGCCCCATCCATAGTTGTCGCCCCCTGCTATTAGTATACCTCGTAGCTGAGGGGGAAACTGTGAATATGCCTTGTGTTCATTTTAGATTCCAAATTTTAAATTTAAAAAATATCATTTTACAAAAGTTGTGTGATTTACTTTCCTCCCTTTAATTTTTGATAAACCTTGGGCCACTACTTTAACCTCATTCAGTGTCGATTTTACACGCGAAAGGAACATGATGTTTTTTTTTTAAAATACAAGTGCTTTAACAATTTCGAAAAGGGTTAAATCAGTTGAAAAAAGGTGAGAGGAAGGTCGATGTAACAAAGCATTTGAAATCCCCCGAGCTAGCCCCCCATATTTTGAAGAAAAAAAGAAAATCGAAAAATGCATTTCGGTAGAGTGAAAAAGCGCGTTAGTAAAGGTAATTTTCCACTTTTTTTGAACAGTGTTTTTTCATGGATGAGACGGTGTGGAGGACAGAATATTCCGATGGGTGGTTTTTTTATTGAAGGAAAAGGTAAACATTCCCAAAGAATTAGGAATCGAGTTTTCGGTTTAAGGATTTACAAATTTTAAAAAAAGGAAGGGGATTTTTTAAAAAAAATGTGCGGGGGAAAGCTCAAGTGTCGATAAACATGGACGGCTCAAAAAAGGTTACCCCCTCTCGTCGGAAAATCTGAAAAACCTGGTGTTTCGGACATCCGTTACCTCCCAAATCCGCTCAAACAAGAAGGCATGGACCACCAAACTCTTTAATGAAGGGTTTTCCCCTGAACTCGGGTATGAAAAAAGAGAAACGACATATTCCTTTTTTTTTAGACAACTGTACTGTGCACAATAACGCATCACCCCTTTATCAAAGGGAAACCCAAATTTTTTTCCCCCAAACTCAACCTCAAAACTTCGCCCCCCTCGACCAGGGCACCCCAAAAATTTTAAAATTTTTTTATCGGCGAAGTCGTTAAAAGCGTTTTGGAAACCTCGAAAAAAGCAGAATGAACATTTCTATTTTAACAGCTTTGATCATGATTGACAAGGCTTGGGAAACAGTTACCCTTTTACAATTGACAGCTGTTTTGAAAAGTCAGGCTTCCCTCGCCCAATCTGGTTTATGTGGAGAAAAACTGAATTTAATGCTGAAACCCCCAAAAATCTTCCAGAAAAAGATTTGACGTTTGGACTCGTGTTGGTTTAAAGGGCATTGCTGTTGGGGATTTCCTGAAATTGTGGCTTTGGACCACAATAATACGAAAGTGATGAAGAAGAATCGGAGGGGTTGACTCCGGAACCCAAGCTAAAGAAAAAAGAAAAGTCACTATACAAACTACGCAACTTTTTTCCCAAAATCATGTTGATCGCATTTTACAGGCTTCATTTTTCTAGAAAAAAACTATTGACAAAGTTAGATTGAATGCTTTAAAACAAAAAAAAAATAACAGATTTTTTACAAAAAAGGGTTAATTATATATAGTATGTATATTCTTTTAATAACTGTTTCAAGCATAAGGTATTCTTTTTTAAAATAGGGCTTTTTAAATTCTGTTTTTTTTTTTTAAAATGCTTTAAAAAAAAATGTACAATTGTTCCTTTTTTACATAGTTTTTAAAATTTTAAAAGTTTGAAAAAAAATTTCTTCGTGTATTTTGAGGGTTTTTCCCACCCCCTCTTATAAATTTGAAATCTTGATAATTCGAAGTTTTCATTGGTCCCCCCCTTAATTTTCGAGAGTCAACCCTTTTTTATATGCTAGTGCTTTCCCACGACATTTCCGTACTCATATTCCTATATTTAATCTGCTTATTTTGATCCCTTCTATCCGTCTTTACTTTTTTCCCCAGATATATATATATAATATATTTTTGAAAATATATATATATATATCAGCTGGGCGTAAGAAATTTCTCTTTCGGAGGTCTAGATTTTTACTTGTTGAGTCATAATGGGTTCAAGAAACACTTTCATGACAATATGGAAGGAGCGGTTTCTTTCTGTGCATGTTATTGATATGTATGCAGTGATGCACACAAAGGGGGGGGGGGAGGTAGTCCCGGGTCCGCACCACAAATAAATTTAATTATTTGTTATTATAATAAATTTTATTAGTTAATGCTAATTATTTATTCAATAACTAATTTTTACTTTTTTTTTTTTTCCGGAAAATCAACAAAATCAAATAGCTATGTTGGGTGGCGTATTGGGGCATAATAAAAATGGTACTTTGACCCCGAACCCTCTCTTCAATTTTAGTAAGTAAAAAATTTTTTTTTTTTTATATATATATAATTTTAATATATATACACTGGTGTAAAAAATTAAACAACAATGTAAAAAATTTGCAGATAGCCATGAAATTGCAGAAAAGGTTGGGGAAACGAGAGAACACGTAAGTCAGTAGAAACGTCATGCGATGCAAATATCAGGAAAAAAACGTCAGAAGCGATGTGAGCGTACGCAAAACGCGTGATGTCGGCGCGCGCTGCTCAACAGTAGAATGAAATGAAGGACGGAGACGCAATTCACCATATTCTCTGCAAGTGCCAGTGAGTCAGTTCGTGAAATATGGCTAGAAGAAATCACCTGGACGACTTCACGTGGAAGAATGATCGGAAAGCTGGAGGAGGGCGTACTGTCACCAGTGTAGCTGCAGAGTTCGGAATCAACAAAAGTGTCGTTTCGCGCGCTTGGAAAGCGTTCCAAACCACAGGTACAGCTGTTAGAAAGGTTGGTGTGGCCGCCCGAGGACGACAACTGCAGGGGATGACCGATATATCATCCTGCAGGCGAAAAAGATCGACAGAAGTCAGCAAGCGCCATTGTTCAGAAACTCAGTACAGCAACAGGTCGACAAGTGTAGCGGTTTACTGTGGCCAGACGCCCTTCACAAAGGGGCCTGTTCACCCGCCGTCCTGAACGCTGCCTCCCGTTGAAAGATGGCCAACGAAGCCACCGTTTACAGTGGGCCAGAGAGCACAAAAACTGGACAACTGATCAATGGAGTCGTGTCCTCTTTACGGATGAGAGTCGGTTCAGTACCAGAAGCGATTCTCAACGAGTTTTGATTTGGAGAGAGATCGGGACACGGTTTTATCCCAGTAACATCAAGGAAAGATATCGATACGGTGGTCCTGGAGTTCTTGTCTGGGTTGGTATTATGCTGAACGGCGGAACTGAGCTTCACATTTTCGACAGAGGGTCTGTAACCGGGGATCGCTATTGTGAGGAGGTACTTCTTCCCCATGTGCATCTTTTCCGAGGTGCTATTGGCCCAGACTTCATTTTTATGGATGACAATGCACGGCCACATCGCACTCTTGCTGTTGAGGAGCTGCTGGAAAGTGAAGATATCACTCGAATGGATTGGCCAGCGTGCTCACCAGATTTAAATCCCATCGAACATGTGTGGGATGGTTTGGGGAGACGTATTGCCACACGCTTACATCAGCCGGAGAACAACCAACAACTCAATCAGATGTTGATTGAGGAATGGGCACTCCTACCTCAAGAAATGTTGCACCAGCTGGTTCTGAGTATGCGGAGACGGTGCAAAGCAACCATAGTAGTAAGGGGTAGGGCATATACCACATTAAGGAACATCTGCTTGTTTTTCTTCCTGTTGGAAAGACAATCATGAGTCACGATACTATGCGTTCAATAAAGCTTGTTTTTGTTTGATTCCATACCGTATGCGTTATATTCCCTTTTCAGCGCCGATGCTTTCGTCATCCTTTACGTACATAATACTCTCCCTCATTTCAGAATTTCATGTCTCTCAGATGATTTTTCGTGAAGTTATGGCAATAAACCCACCTGTTGCTTAAGTTTTGCACACCAGTGTATATATATATATATATATATATATATATATATATATATATATATATATATATATATATATATATATATATATATATATATATATAATACATACATATATATATATACATATATATATACATACATATATATATATACATATATATATACACACTTATATATGCATATATATACATTCAAATTTACGAGGTCCATCGCGCCCAAAAGCCCTCTTGTCTGAATAATGTGACGTTAATATTTCCTCAGTTAACAGAAATAATCCTCTGATGTAAGACAAAAACCCACTGAAATTTTAATATTCTTGCTTAAATTATACATTTTAATATTTTTGGGATTTTAGAACAAAATTCATTATTTATCTTTGGGGAAAAGCAAAATGGAATCAAAACAAGTGACGTCTGTTACTTTAAAACGAATTAAAAATATTTTCAAATATAATCTCATTCTAAAAAGAAACAGAAGAGAAATATCGCATTGCTGTCAAAATATATTCTTGAGAAAGATATTTTACTTTTTTATACAAAAAACGATTCAGTTGCATATGCAAAATAAGCCTCAGTGAACTGTAAACAAACACTCGGGGATCAGTTAGATCTTGCTCCCAGCCATCATTAAAACGTTTTCTTTTTTCCTATTTCGTTTCTAAAATGCTTGCAAAATAGTTTGGCCTTGATTTAAAGTAAACCTTAGAAAAGGAGCGACATATTAGCTGTCAGCTTCAACATTTCTCTCATGAATTAATTTTTTTTTATGTTCCATCTTAATATAATTAGCGATGCAAGAAATTTTATACAATACGCTACTGGAAACGAGCTTCGGAATTCAGAACTAGATCGATGATACCAAAGCTGATGTGGTCGAAATTTCCACATTTCATCACTCTGAGTACAGTTGGAAGATAAATCAGATTCCAATATTATTGTAACGTTTGCTCATTAGCAGAATTCTCCCTATCTATACGTGTTGATTGACGTTTAGATGGTCAAGTTGTCCAGAAGGGACATTGTATCTCCAAAAAAAAAAGGACCCGCTGTACTTTACGCCTGGGGCATAACATGTGCGAACTGTCTCGAAGAATGTCTTTGAAGTCACCACACCTTTCTTTTTTCCCCGACCTACAGACGCTTGTTAGTCGTACCATTCAACAGGAATGAAGCTACGAGTTATAGTCCCTTTGTGTTGGACCCACCTCGCACATATGAACGCAGCCAACTTGAAAAGAGAGTACTGGAAGGCGAGTCAAAGACGCACACTCAGTGAGAATATGACAGGATGAGTTATAGCCTCCAGATGTTGGACACAAGCCTGTTTCGGAGTAGAGATCAAACGTACCTCCCGAATGTTCATAAGCATCAATGGAGTGGCACTACGATAGGAGAGCCGGTTGCAAATGTGTGGCACCCACCAATGAGAGATGAAGAGGGCGTGGAAGTGACCCACCCATGGAGTTTAAAGGGGTTGGCTCGGAAAGGGAAGAATCGGAAAGGGAAGGGACCTCGATCTCCATGAAGTGACGGAATCTTCACTCTCGTTATTTTGAGTTTGTGGACGCAGTCGCGCTCAAAGACCTACGGATGAATTTTGCCGGCGAATGGTGAACTATGGACTTCCGGAGTCATCGGCGCAATGGCCATGCATACCTGAAATGAACTTTGAACAAGAACTTTTCCACAGGGAAAGGCTTTATTTATTAATATTTTAATTTTGAATTTATCGTTATTTACTATTTAATCTAGAAACAAAATGTCTTTAGCAATTGGCTGTGTGACCGTTAACGCTACCCTGTCACGACGTCATATTATATGTAATGCAAGAATTACGAAATTGAGTTTTAAATATTAGTGATCCTTTCAGCACTAAACCGCTCACTTGCCATCAGATTAAATAGCATTTTCCATGTTACACATACTTCTCATAAACGTTTATTGCACTTTCAAACTGGCCCTTAAAGGACCATTACACTCTTTTTGGTACTATGAAAATTGTTGATTTGTATGAGTGTTAGTAAAGGAGACTTAGTTTTATTTAGAATTTCTTTCTTTTGAAGGAAAAAAGGATTACAGGTCAAACATTGCCAGGGGAAATATAATATACACTCATGGAAAAAAAAATTAGTGCATCAAGAAATAATTAAGGTACATGTCGGGGAGATATGCAAATGATTAGAAATGCAGCGTGATTGCGCATTACGTGTAACCGGTAGAGGGTGTTTAACAACGTTCTCTGTGGAGTATAAACAAGTTTGAGTGTGCTGAATCGCTTACAAAAGAAGAGCTGAGGTAGACATGACATACGCCGCTTTAGAAGACAATATGAGCATCCGTCGCAGTTTGAGAGGGGGAGAATCATCGGCATGATGGAAGCTGGATGGTCAGCTAGGCGAGTAGCTCGTCAATTAGGCCTCTCTGATTGTGTTTGAGGAGGTGTTGGAACCAGTGGATCCGAGAGATGTCATTTACACGACCAGGCTCAGGACGCCCTCGACAGACCAGTCGTCGAGAAGACCGCCACATCGTAAGAAATGCAAGCTTACAGCTAACTGCTTCATCGGCAGACATCCAGGCACAGGTAGCACCTTCACTAGAGGTCCCTGTGTCTTCTCGAATCATACGAAGGCACCTGGCTGAAGGACATTTGGGATCGCGGCGCCCATTACGTGTGCTGCCCTAAACGCCCACCCATCGACGCATCCATTTGGAGTGGTTCCGCACACGAGGAAACTGGACTGCAGAGGAGTGGAACCAGGTCATCTTTAACGATGAATATAGATTTAATCTTAGCAGTGATGACGATCGTGTTCGTGTGCGGAGACCCCGTGGTGAACGCCTCAATCCTGCTTTTGCTTTCAGTGACACACCACTCCCACAGCTGGTGGGATGGTATGGGTTACCATTGCCTAGAATACACGGTCAAACCCAATATTGATCCGTGGCACCATGACAGGCCTGCGGTATGTCCATGACATCCTACAACCACATGTGTTGCCACTCATGCAACGGCTCCTAGGAGCCATTTTTCAACAAGACCATGCTCAGCCTCACACGACATGGGTGTCACAAGACTCTTTCCGCACTGTTACTACGCTTCCTTGGCCTGCCCGATCCCCAGATTTGTCTCCAATCGAGCAAATCTGGGATCATTTGGGACGGCGAGTTGGGCATCCCACGCGATTGAACGAACTAGAGGCAAGGTTACAGCAAATATGGAACAAAATGTCTCAAGACATCATAGCAAACTTATATGCCTCAATGCCCGATGGTATTGCATCGTGCATTCGGGCTAGAGGGGGTTCAACAGGGTTTTAAATCCTCCGTTCGTCTGCCTTTTTCTCTGAAATAAATTATCCTTTTTCTGATTTTCTAATCATTTACTTCTATCAAAGTAGTCATTACGTATGTAAAATTTCGTTTAATTTTGACAACTCTTCTTGGTGCGCTAATTTTTTTGTCCATGAGTGTATTATTAAACTAATGTGTTTTAATTACTGAATTTCTTTGTGGTCAAAGAAAACAAGAGGTTTATTTTAATAAAAGATGGAACATAGCTGTAGCGGGGTGGAGCACGGTTAAGCAGTAATGTCTTAAGACTTCTTGAGCCCTGGACCCCTATGTAAAATAGGCCCCGCCATAGGATATGTCATAGGACATATATCTATCTATATATATATATATATATATCATACTTACTCGAATCTAAGCCGGACTCTTTTTTCAACTCTTACGGTACGGGAAATCGGGTGCGAGCTTAGAATCGAAGGAAACAAAAGATTCTTTGGATGGGGTAATTAGAGTAATTACAAGTTCATGAATGAATAAAAGGTTTATAGCACTGAAAAACCAACTAGTTATTTACTTCTTATTAGTTCTCCTTTTAAAGTTATTTCAATTTCGTAAAATTGGATATCGATAAACCATCTTACACTGTTTTTCATTTTCCACAAAAACTTCTTGAGAATCAGGGGTGCGGCTTAGATTCGAATAAACACGGTATATATATGTGATCAGTGACGCCCTCAAGGGTGTCGGACCCCAAAGCCCTTGATTTTTTTCCGATTGGTTTTAATTCTAAGTATATAATACGTAAAATTTAATTAAATATTTATTATTAATGATTAATTTTATTAATTAATGCTAATTATTTATTCAATAACTACACTGGTGTGCAAAACTTAAGCAACAATGTAAAAATTTAGCAGATAGCCATGAAATTGCAGAAAAGGAGGTATGGAGATCAGTAGAGGGAACACGTAAGTCAGTAGAAACGTCATGCGTATGCAAATATCAGGAACAAAACGTCAGAAGCGATGCGAGCGTACGCAAAACGCGTGATGTCGGCGCGCGCTGCTCAACAGTAGAATGAAATGAAGGACGGAGACACAATTCACCATATTCTATGCAAGTGCCAGTGAGTCAGTTCGTGAAATATGGCTAGAAGAAATCACCTGGACGACTTCACACGTGGAAGAATGATCGGAAAGCTGGAGTAGGGGCGTACTGTCACCAGTGCAGCTGCACAGTTCGGAATCAACAAAAGTGTCGTTTCGCGTGCTTGGCAAGCGTTCCAAACCACAGGTACAGCTGTTAGAAAGGTTGGTGTGGCCGCCCTGGGACGACAACTGCAGGGGATGACCGATATATCATCCTGCAGGCGAAAAAGGTCAACAGCAGTCAGCAAGCGCCATTGCTAAGAAACTCTGTACAGCAACAGGTCGACAAGTGTAGCGGTTTACTGTGGCCAGACGCCTTCACAAAGGGGCCTGTTCACCCGCCGTCCTGAACGCTGCCTCCCGTTGAAAGATGGCCAACGAAGCCACCGTTTACAGTGGGCCAGAGAGCACAAAAACTGGACAACTGATCAATGGAGTCGTGTCCTCTTTACGGATGAGAGTCGGTTCAGTACCAGAAGCGATTCTCAACGAGTTTTGATTTGAGAGAGATCGGGACCCGGTTTTATCCCTGTAACATCAAGGAAAGACACCATTACGGTGGTCCTGGAGTTCTCGTCTGGGGAGGCATTATGCTGAACGAGCGAACTGAGCTTCTCATTTTCGACAGAGGGTCTGTAACCGGGGATCGCTATTGTGAGGAGGTACTTCTTCCCCATCTGCATCTTTTCCGAGGTGCCATTGGCCCAGACTTCATCTTTATGGATGACAATACACTGCCACATCGCACTCTTGCTGTTGAGGAGCTGCTGGAAAGTGAAGATATCACTCGAATGGATT
Source organism: Trichonephila inaurata madagascariensis (assembly GCA_019973955.1). Classification (NCBI taxonomy): domain Eukaryota; kingdom Metazoa; phylum Arthropoda; class Arachnida; order Araneae; family Nephilidae; genus Trichonephila; species Trichonephila inaurata. Next base: position 540,471 of record BMAV01011264.1, read on the forward strand.
GGCCAGCGTGCTCCCCAGATTTAAATCCCATCGAACATGTGTGGGATGCTTTGGGGAGACGTATTGCTACACGCTCACATCATCCGGAGTACAACCAACAACTCAAACAGATGTTGATTGAGGAATGGGCACTCCTACCTCAAGAAATGAGACACCAGCTGGTTCTGAGTATGCGGAGACGGTGCAAAGCAACCATTGTAGTAAGGGGGGCATATACCATATTAGGAACATCTGCTTGTTGTTCTTCCTGTTGGATAGACAATCATGAGTCACGATACTATGCGTTCAATAAAGCTTGTTTTTGTTTGATTCCATACCGTATGCGTTGTATTCCTTTTTCAGCGCCGATGCTTTCGTCATCCTTTACGTACATAATACTCTCCCTCATTTCAGACTTTCATGTCTCTCAGATGATTTTTCGTGAAGTTATGGCAATAAACCCACCTGTTGCTTAAGTTTTGCACACCAGTGTAGTTTTTTACTGTGTTTTGTTCCTGAAAATCGACAAAATCAAAAATAGCAAGATACAAGAATGGAGAACTTTCAACCGCGGACCCCCTTGAAAAATTCCTGTGTGCGCTACTGTATGAGATGAATCCCCAACCCTTCAAATGTCAGTTGGGGTAAATTTCCAACCAGAACAAGTCAACCCACTTCCCGTATAAGTACTTTGACTTCGACGGACTTAAGGCGACCACGTGAACGAACGAAGCACTGGCTCCTGATCTACGCTAAAATAGGACTCGTTTTGTCATGTCTTGAAGTACAGATTGCTTTGCTGAACATTAACAACAAAATATAATATGGTAACCGGCTGCATGTGCATTTCTCCTGTCATTCTAAGAATTACTCCAATACATGATATATATATCAGTGGCGCACGCAGGAATCTTTTCAAGGGTAGGGATCCAAGTTCGAAAGTCCACCGTTCTCGTATCGTGCTTTAATACGCAACCCAACATATTCTTTTAATTTTGTTGATTTTGGGGAACAAAAAACAGCAAGAAACTAATTATTGAATGAATAATTAGCATTAATTAATAAAATTAATTATTTATAACAAATACATAATTAAATTTTACGTACTATATACATAGGATTATAATCAATCGGAAAAAAAATCAAGGGCTATGGGGGGGTTGGACCTGAGACCCCCTTGTGTGTGCCACTGATACATATATATAGAAATGTAATTATTATCAAATAAATTACACAATACTATTAATATATAACGATAAAATTTAATGGACTACTTACTAGTATAGATTTAAATTTATATATATATATAATATATACATATAAAAAATCATTGAACAAATGAAAAAAATCACTTAATATATATTAAATACCACACAGAACAGAGGGAGTTGAAATTTTGAAAAATATAACCAGGAAAAATTATGCATATTTATACGTGTTAGAACATAAATCAGGCATTACGATGCGCACTCGGATTTAACGAGTTAATATATTACGTATTCGTTACAACCAGTTCGGACCGTCTGTCTTATCAAAGATAATTTTCGCAGACATTCTTTTTTCCGCGTCCACCCGTGGAATTAACTACACTCGAAGGTTGTTGAAGTGTTTATCAAACGAGAAGGGTTGAGAGGCGGGTGGGGCGGGGCGACTTCTGCTGACCTTGGCGGGGTTTATCTGAGATATCGGTTGACTTCCGGTGTGCTTTCTTGACCTTCTGGAGAAGATTCAAGAAAAACGATCGTTTTACAAATCGTTTCCTGTCTAACTCACTCACTCCTCTTCCATTAGGCTTCGCTGGAAAAAATATTAGCGCACATGGTAGCCGAAAATAGCGCATTAGCTACTTTAAGAAAATAGAGCGATCGTATAAATCATAACCTTGTTAATATATATTACGTCTATAGTCCGATTCTGATTGAAAGAAATTCAGTCCGAAAAACAGCCGATACTCTAGGATGAAATCTCGAGTGTTTTGGATTTCGAACGATTGAGCGAGATTCAATCTATTCGAATACTATTTTTAGAGTGCGATTTAGTCTATTTGAGTATTCAATCTAAGAATCGTCCTCTGAAAGTTATTGCTGGATTTTTTGTTTTTTTTAAATTTCGGAATAGATAAACCAAAATGACATGTCATTCCTTCTTTTATTAACTACTGTGGTGGTCTTTTGAAGCGATTAGACCAGGGATACTCAACCTTTTTCCCCGCCGGGCCACATACATATGGCAAATATTTCACCCGGGCATTAACGGAAAAAACATAAGATCAAGGCAATATTGGACACTTAAAATGTGGAAAAATTATCTAAATATTATAGCTCATTTTTGGCTTTTAATACTAAATTAATCTTCATCAAACGCATATATACAAAAAAAAAAAAAAAGGTTATTTTTATGTATTTTTTACAGAGTTATAGAGTAGTTTCGGTTCCCTTTCATCCATGACCAAGCCCCTAGTTTACATTCTTCTGTCGTACAAACAAATGAGCCATGCCATTTGAAAATTTGATATTTTTTTCTTTTGGCAAAACCTCTTTTTTATTTTTATTTCAAATATTAATTTATCAAATGCAGAATGGTAGCAAAGAGGAGTTTTGACTAAATTTTCGACTGAAATCAGTATTATTTGTTTATAAATAAAAATTGAGTTTCACCCATAAAATAGTCACTACTCCAGTTTAGTTCGCTACTTCACTGTTATTTGTTATTAATAACCAATACACAGTTACAAATAGAAAAAAAACGTACTATTCGTACCCATACGACATCGACAGCAAATGGATAGGTTCAGTGGCGCACACAAGGGGGTTGGGGTCCGCCCCCAAAGCCCTTAATTTTTTTCCGATTGGTTATAATTCTAAGTATGTAATACGTAAAATTTAATTAAATATTTGTTATTAATGATTAATTTTATTAATTAATGCTAATTATTTATTCAACAATTAGTTTTTTACTGTGTTTTGTTCCTGAAAATCGACAAAATCAAAAATAGCATGATACAAGAATGATGAACTTTCAACCCCGGAGACCCCCTCCCCTTTGAAAAATTCCTGTTTGCGCTACTGGATAGATTTGATTGCTTAATTGACAGAATTCCCTGTTAATTTTCAATACATTGTTCTTAAATAATTTAATTTTTTAGTGCAACTGGCCATGAGTGGGCCACTCAGAAAAGCCCGGTGGGCCACATGTGACCCTCGGGCCGCAGGTTGAGTATCGTTGGATTAGACGCTTCAAAATTGGAAAAGTAACATTAAAATATGTGTGGCTTTTTTTCAAATTAAGTTGATAAAAAATACTAATAAAACTTTTCCATACAACATATACTTCCCATCCTTCACACTTTTTGCAGATTAAATGTAGAGATAGAGTCGAGTATTATGGAATACCATTTCTATATATAAAAATAACAACTGGTTTTTGATTAAAAAAAAATCTCTAGGATTATCATGGATATATACTGTAAAATATTGTAAGGAATTATTACTTGTCAAAAGAAATAATATTTATTTTGTAGTTATTAAAAAAATTATTTTATAAAGAAAAATGATGAATGATGAAGGGTATTATGGAATAGTCAGGTCATATGGAATAGGTGGTTTAAAACATTGAAGAAAAAACAACTAATTAAGACTTCGCAAAACGTAGTTATTTTTAATTATAAAAGCCATATATATATATATATATATATATATATATATATAAGAAAATACGGGGAAATTATTTCGGCTTTGAGTCTATTCACAAAAATCACAAATACAATCTTTCTCTGCTCCAGTAGAATCAGTGCCGGTTCATCCAATGGGCGCTTGGGGTGGGCGCCCAGGGGCCTGGAAGGGCCCGGATAAGCTGGATTTAACCAGATTTTCTGATTATAAATTTCAATCTGCCAGTGCCAAGGAGGCCTGTAGATCTTTTGCACCCAGAGCCCGAAATTAGCTTAATTCGGCACTGAGTACAATTAAGGTGAGCCCACAGAAAACAATTGAAACATTGAATCCAAATTTCTTCTCTTTGGTTTTCTGAGAATTTTCAGCGTGTGTATATTTTCTGGTTTTTTAGTTGATGGCATGAAAGTCTATTACAAATAATACATCAGAATAGAACGATTCATTTCTGAACGTCGGGTACTAGGGAATATCTGGTATTCCATAATACCTGACACCACTGGCGTAGCTAGTTCCGAGTGGACCCTGTATCAAAATGCCTTCGGAGCCCTTTTTTAGGAATGAGAATCCTGATAGTGGGACTTTAGTTACACATGTTGGGGCTTCTATAGCTTGGGGGCCCCGTATCATTGATACGGCTGATAGGGCGGTAACTACGCCCCTGCCCGACACGCAGTAGCGCACACAAAAATTTTTCAAAGCGTGGGGCAGGGTCGAAAATCAACCATTTTGGTATCATGCTCCAATACGCCGCCCAACATATTCTTTGGATTTTGTCGATTTTCGGGAACAAAAACAATACAAAATTAATTGTTGAATAAATAATTAGCATTAATTAATAAAATTAATTATTAATAACAAATACATAATTAAATTCTGCGTAGTATATACATAGGATTATAACCAATTGGAAAAAAAATCAAGGGCTATGGGGGGATCCAGGCCCCTAGGACACCCCCTTGTGTGCGCCACTGCCGACATGTCATCTTGAAAAAGGAACCTTTAAACTGAAGGACAAAACATTCTCAGCTAAAAAACGACACCACAGTATTACAAACTGCAATTCTTTTAGTGTACATTATGCTTAACTTTAATATCCAAGTCACATGTGTACTTGTAGGTTAAAATGTTTGAAAACTTACCTGCAAAAAGTTTTGAAAATTGCAAAAAAAGTGTTCCATAGCGAATGATATGGCAATTGATACAAGTGGTCTACTCATATTGCAATGCATCATGAGAGTCTTTCTTCAGTAGTTCAAGGTTTTCTCAAGCATTAGCAGCTACAAACAGAGCCAAAACGTTGGTATTCCATATATATTATCTGACTATTCCATAATACTCGACTCTCGGTAGCGCACACAGAAGTTTTCCAAGGGGGGAGGGGCAGGTTCGAAAGTCCACCATTCTTGTATCATGCTCCTTTTGATTTTGTCGATTTGGGGGAACAAAAACAGTAAAAAACTAATTATTGAACAGATAATTAGTATTAATTAATAAAATTAATCATTAAAAACAAATATTTAATTAAATTTTACGTATTATATACTTAAAATTATAATGAATCGGGAAAAAAATCAAGGGCCTTGGGGGAGGGGATCCGGACTTCTAGGACACCCCCCTTTGTGTGCGCCACTGTCGACTTTCACCTATATTTGCGCGTAATGTGTGAGTGTACCAATTTGTAGCTAAAGGGTTCAAAGTTCAAGACTCATTTCTTTCAAAGAAATTCATAAAAAATAATAAAAGCTAGTGTATATTAAATTTAAAACTTTCGATCCACAATGATTTCATATTACATGGTGTGAAAGGTTGAAAATGATGTAACAAGTCAATTGTTAATCCCGAGCAATTCAACTAAGCCAATCTGTACATTGAAACTAACTTTTAGTTGATAACAGAAAAAGAATCCTTTGATGTCAATTATATACAAAGGGCTAGACAACAAACTGTTAAAAAATGAAGTTAACTTTCAAAATATTTTAGTCATTCGAAAAATTAAATTAAAACAGAGATTGTATACATCATATCTTTCAAAAATAACTTCGTAATGGAAACAATAGTTTACTTTATAAATATTAGTAGCAATCAAAATCCCATAAAATTAAAACTGCGGTATCCTAGTGGTTATATAGCCGGAGCATCAAGAGTTCGAACCCGTGGTGCCACTAAAGACCCACCGTGCAGTGGTGCTGATAAACGACAAATCTGTCGAGCGCAAAGTCAAATGTTCTCCGTTACGCCATTGATCAGTACAATGCAAAATGTATTAACTTTCTGAGTAAGCATGTAAAATTTGGATCTTAGGATGTAGCTTTCTTGTTAATGTAAAAACTCTTTTGTCTTAAACGTTTATGTTAGCGATTGTAGAATGAAAAGAGTAAGAAAACAGTTTTAAAAAAAAGTAGGCTTGTGAGCTCTCTAAGAGAGCCGTTTTATTCATATGGATAGCTAGGTTGAAGCTATTCGAAATTTTAAAATTTGGTCCCCAACAATTGTTTTGAACAAATATAATATTCTTATCTAAATCGACTATAAAAGGTGCCATATAAGGGGGTTTGGAAGAAGAAAACCTTGGGGGTTTGTAAAGGATTATTACGGTATTGTGAGATATACTAGTTATTTATAAACTCGCTCTCTCTACATTCGTCTCTGCTGTTCTGTGTATTCTGCAGTTTTTTTAGATAAGAATTCAAAGATCCTCGTTTCTCTCACCTCAACTTTACTCATTAGATTTGGCACTGGGAGATTTCTTTTTATTTGTGAAAATAAAACTAAAGCAGAAATGTTAGCGATTTCAAACAAACGGAGCAAAAATCAATGTTTTCAGCCCCTTCCCGGATTTTACCAAGCTGAGCTCGGGCATGTGAAACGTGCCATCCTGGCTCATCCCGAGTGTAGCTCGGGAATTGTTAACCCCTTACGCACCATGTAACCATTAGTGGATACATGCTATGTATATATAGGGTAAATTCCCATTGCAACCTCATGTGGATACATGTTCTATTTAGGTGTACAACCAGTGTAATCAGCACAGGAAACATTAAGAGGTAGGTTTTCTTTTATTGGGATTGTATAAAGTTATAAAAGTTAAGTTATAAAAGGTCTATAGGGATTCTAAAATAAAAAATTTTGTGAAATTGCTCGAAATGTTTCTTGAAACAAAAAGTTTTTCCACATGCGTTACATTAAGGTATCCGACTACGCTCGGAACCGTGATTTTAAAAAAGAGCATAAATGGATAATTTTCATGATATTTAGTATCACTTAGATTAGAATACATGTATAAAATTGTTTTAAGGACATTTTGACAAAAAAAATGATTTAAATACAATATTTCGGCAAAAAATGAACTTAGAATAACCTTTTTTTCAAAATGTTCTCCTTTTGTGAAAAATGCATCTATTACAATAATATTTTACCTGTATATATCTCAGACCTCTGTACAGAGGCTCAACTATGATTTTTGAAAAATTCACATTATTTTCAGAGTTACAACCAGTTAAAATAATTATCGGCTTATTTTCTTAAAATTTCTCCCTTCTGTTTTCGTAAAACATGGATAAACCGACTTCCAAGTTATGCATTTCAAAAATTCTAGTTGAGCCTCTGTACAGAGGTCTGAGCTATATACAGGCGAAATATTACTATAATAGAAGCACTTTTCACAAAAGGAGAACATTTTGAAAATGGGTCATTCTATGTTCATTTTTTGTCAAAATATTGTACTTAAATAATTTTTTATTGTAATACTATTCTTAAAACAATTTTATATACATTTTCTAATCTAAGTGACACTAAATATCATAAATATTATCCACTTACACGCTTTTGCAAAATCACGGTTCCGAACGTTGTCGGATACCTTAAGTGTATTGTCATTTTTGTTCCATTTCCTCATCTTCTTCATCACAAATAGATAAATCTATATCAGATTCACTGACGTATTAATCGGTTTCCGGCAAATAATTTGATTCAGTATTACTTTCGTTGAAATCCAATGACGATGCCATATTGGCGAGAAAAAATAAAAATAAACAACAAAAATAGTTATACAAACTTTAGAAAGCGAAACGAAAGACGAACGAACGTGCGCCTTAGTCAGGATCCAAAAGAAATGTGCGTTGTTACGCCAAGGTGAGTGTCCCCAGAAATCTGGGATTTGCATGCGTGCTAGAAAGCGCAGGCTCTTACACAAGGGGTTAAAATTTACACTGCACAATCGAATTGTTTCACATGTGCCTTTTATGGTTTCGAATGTTTTGCTTACTTTTCTGGGTAAGCATAAAAAATATGACATTTTTTTATCCATAATCCCGAAATAAAATAAGCCTGGAAGGGGTTGATAAATTTTATAATGATTTTAGTAAGATAAAATTTATTTACATATATTTAATTATGAATTAATTTGCATTATTTAATGGCATATATTAATTAATTATACATAAGAATACACTTTATTAATGCTAATACGTAAAAACACGTACATATTATGGCATACTTACATGCATTATAGGAATAATAATTATTGAAAGAAATAATAGGTGAAAATATAAAAAACACAAGCCCCTAAAGATATTAAAAATACTCGAAAAAACGCTGGGTACTATATAAATAATTATTTGTAACTTTTTAAAGAAATTACATGAATACTTTAAAAGGAATTTTCAACGTTTTTGGATAAAAATAAAATATTTAATTCAAAAAAGAAGGATTTAAGAATTTGAAAGTAACTAAATTAAATTTCAAAGAATTATCAATTTTCGCTACAGGAATTAGAATAATTTGAAAAATTAAAATTATACCTTACTTTTTCATAAAACTTCACACACACACACGATATCCTTACTAATATTATAAATGCGAACGTTTGTATGGATGTTTGTTCTTCTTTCACGCAAAAAGAACTGAATGGATTTTAATGAAACTTTACAATAATATAGCTTATACATCAGAATAACACATAGGCTATAATTTATAAAGATATTGTGTGAAGTGTCCAAAATATAACGATAATTGTCAAGTAAGTAGGAAAAAATTCTGCCATGTGCAAAAAAGCCCGCGACAGCATATATTGTTTACGTGTGAAGCAAAACTTTCCCTTTTTGTTTTGTCTACGCCAGGTGACAGTGCTCGCTTGGTTCTAGTTTATTGCTTTGATCAGTGTAATCACTATTTTTTTTTATTTTTCCTACTTTTATCGCTTCTGTTATTTAAAGTAGATAAACTTTGTCTTTCACACTACATCATTTGGACAAATTTGCTTAATTTGTTTGCGTTTAGTAGTTAATTATAACGCTATAATTTTAATTCAATAGGCTGGTGTTGCATTTTTTAAGTATAAAAATAATAGTAACTACCGTATAGTATTTTTTGGAAGTGTAGAGAAAAAGTACCTATGAAGAATTATGCTGAACAGAAAGCAATATTAACGTATTACACTTCCAGATATAAATTATTTACACTATTTTAAGCGTTCATTACACAAAATTTGTAACAATGTGTTACTTTTGCTGAGCAGAGATCGGCTCAGGAAGGTGTTTTCAAAAATCGACCCACAAGAGAGTTACGGGGAGTTAAGAACAAAACAAAAAATCCTTTTTATGATCTACAGACTTAAAATTTAACAAACATGTTTTTTTTTAGCTGAAATATGAAAAAAGTTGTTTTTTTAAATTTGCAATTCACGTAAAATTAACTGATTAAAAACTTCTTTATCCTTTAATCTGCATTGTTTAATTTTTCAATTCACCCTTGCGAAGAACGGGTATACCAACTAGTTTGCTATAAAAGGTATTTTTTTTTATTGAATATCAGGGAAACAAAAAGTATTGCATTAAGAACCAGAAAAGAAAAAAAGTCTGGAAATATTGGAGCGCGTAATCAGAATCTTCGGGATATGCCTCTCTTAGTATGCCATTGAGTTAAGCCTTTGGCTCACGCAGACCCGGATGTCCCCCTGGATTTTTTTTCGATTGATGATAATTCTATGTATGTAGTACGCAAAATTCAATTAATAATTTAATTAGTAATAATTAATTTTATTAATGAATGCTAATTATTCATTCAATAATTAATTTTTGTTTTGTTTTTCCCCGAAAATCGACAAAATCTCTAAATACGTTGGGTGACCTATTGGAGCACGATACGAGAATGGTGACTTTCGACTCTGATGTCTGACACGGGCGAAAGTTACCGACAAATTTGCCGATGCCCGTGTCTCACACGGGCCCTCTTGTATCCCGTGTTATTTTATTTCTGTTGCTCATCCGAGATCCGTTCTAGTAAAAACAGATAGACTCAATTATGTAACTAAACTTATTTACCCCTCTCCCTCTCCTCAGTCTCCCTCCCCACACAACTAAATTGCAAAAAAAAAAAAAAATGCTTACTTTATACTAGGGATGGCGATCTGAGATCGATTAATCCAAAAATCGATTTCTCGGGCAAAAAAAATTTTTTGAATCAATATGTAGCACTGAATCGACTCAGTGAATCGATATTTCATCCTAGAAAATCGACATTCAATTTTTTCTGTTTTGGTAAAAACCATAAAATTATTAACAATTAGTTGAATGTACTATCTTTAAAACCCGTAATATTACGGTGTTGGTGGTTAAAGGGTTAATTCCTCAAAAACTCGAGAGATGCCTGTGTTTCCGACGCCTCTCTTAAATAAGGAAAAAAAGAGTTATATATATATACGTTTGTGTAATCTTTGACTTTTTGTATTTGTTGATATTGCGTCATTTGTTTATGCCTTGATTGACTGTGACTCGTTATATACTGTGATTAGTGAAATAAATATTTATTTTTATGTAGTGTTTGTTATGGAATAATAAGTAATGAGAGGCTAAGTATATTGCTCCTTAATTTTTACTTTGATGCTATTATTTTGAGTTCGTTCTGTTAGTTGCTATTGTTAAATCTAACCATGTATGTAAGTCATTTAAATTAGTTTACATACGAATAATTACTAATGAGCATTCAAATAACTATGTGGAATTCTTAATTGATGAAGGTGTTCATATTTTACTATTACTTTATGTATATTCATCTATATAATCTCAAATTGTTTATTTTGCTTACATACAAAATAGTATAAAGTTCCCATTATCTTTATAAAAATCAACTATCGATTTTATCCAATTTTGTTTTAATCAAGTAAAATCAGCTTACGTAGAGACAAGAGATAGTTTATTATGGTATCTTCCTTGTTTTTCATAAAATGGATTCTTCTTACATTGTAAATGCAGACTTGAAAAAAAATCGATTTTTTAGAAATCGATCTTTTACACCTCGATGTTTTTGTGAATCGATTCAAAAATCGATCTTTTTCCGAAAAAATCGCCATCTCTACCTTATACCAATATTCATTTTCTGTCAAATAAATAAATAAATAAAAACCGCGATCATTTTTTACGTTTTTTTTTTTAGAAAAAAACTTGTGCTTTAAGGAGTTAAAAGTAATATTCCAGAATTGGATACTCCCCCATCACCCAATCAACACGTTATACGTAAGCGATGTTCATTTGAGAGAAAATCATACCTCCTACCAATTTTTTTCCCAAATCATACATGAAGCAAGTTTTTTTTACAAAAAATTAACATCTGCGAAGAGCAATACTAATATTATTGACGCACTTAATAATTTTGAAACAGGGTCAAGTGATGAACGTGGTGAGGTACCCCATTTTTCCAATTTCCTCATCACTCTGCTTATGAACTTCGAGGTCGAGTTTAATTTGACATGAGCAGAGCAGCGCCTTGATTATATCCCGCAGGACGGAGTGTTCGTGGAATCAGGACCCGGACACGTGGTTTGATTAGAAAATTACTGACCAAGAACCTCGCGACCATGAGTGCTCGTTACAGCAACAGCATTAAATTGTAGAAAAGTAAATAAAAGTGTAGAAAATTTTTTGCTTGTGTTGAAAATGGTTGTATTAATTGAGTGAAATTATTAGTCTGGATTTTTGTATCTCTAGAGGAAACATTTTTTGATTCATCACATTATAAATTTACAAATAACTTGACTCTTATTAGACGCATACTTTTCGGATAATTAAAACACAGCATGCGTTAAAGCCGCTCGTAACATCGGATTGAATAGGAAATAAAAAATCAAAAGTGCTGACACTATTATTTATTCAGTTCTTGAAGCATGGCCTTGTAAAAACTTCCGGTTCATCTCAAGAAAAAAAATATTATGATTCAGAGAAGAATAAAGATACATATAAGCAAATATTACGCTTTTCTTTAGTTTTTCTTTCACGTTCCAGTCTAAAAAAAAGAAGTTTGTAATTAATCGAATACGATAAGTAGTTGTGGTTTTACGAAAAAAAAAAAAACATTTCAATGGAGTCAAATTGTCGCGTTTATTTTTTTCTTTACTTTGCTTTCAGTCGGAACATTGAAAAAATTAATGTTTAAGCGATGTATTCAGATTTACATAATGCCGAAAGCTGCGCGAATAAAAACGAAATTTTTGATAGAGAATCCTAGTTTATAGGATCCCCCGAAATGTTTCTTTTCTTAACCCTTTAACTGCCGCCAGCGTATATATCCGTCTCAATCAACCGGTGCGTTGAGTGCCGTCTTGATATACACTCATGGACAAAAAAATTAGCACACCAAGAAGCAGTCGTCAAAATGAAATGAAAGTTAACATACGTAATGACTACTTTGATAGAAGTAAATGATTAGAAAATCAAAGAAAAAGGATGATTTATTTCAGAGAAAAATGCAAAAGAACGGAGGATTTAATACCCTGTTGAACCCCCTCTATATATAGCGCGAATGCACAATGCGATACGATCGGGCATTGGCGCATAGAAGTTTGCTATGATGTCGTGAGACATTTCGTTCCATATTTGCTGTAACCTTGCCTCTAGTTCGTTCAAACTCGTGGGATGCCGAACTCTCCGTCCCAAATGATCCCAGATATGCTCGATTGGAGACAAATCTGGGGGTCGGGCAGGCCAATGAAGGGTAGTAACAGTGCGGAAAGTGTCTTGTGACACCCATGTCGTGTGAGCCGAGCATGGTCTTGTTGAAAAATGGATCCTGGGAGCCGTTGCATGAGTGGCAACACATGTGGTTGCAGGATGTTATGAACATACCGCAGGCCTGTCATGAAGCCACGGATCAATACTAGGGGTGACCGTGTATTCTAGGCAATGGTAACCCATACCATCACACCAGCTGTTGAAGCGGTGTGTCGCTGTAAACAAAGGCAGGTTGACGTTCACCACGCGGTCTCACACACGAACACGATTGTCATCACTGCTGGGGATTGAATCTGGATTCGCCGGGTAAAGACGACCTGGTTCCATTCCGCTGCGGGCCCGTTTCCCCGTGCGGGCACCATTCAAACAGAGGGGCCCATGTGTGGATTCAAGGGCAGCCCCATAATGGGCGTCCGATCTCAAGTCCTTCAAACCGCCTTCGTATGGGTTTGAAGACACAAGGACCCTAAGTAAAGTGCTACCTGGCCGATGAAGCGGGTTTGGGTGTACGCGTCATTTCTTATGATGTGGCGGTCTTCTCGACGACTGGTTTTCGGGGGGCGTCCTGACCTGGTCTTTAAATGCACTCTCGGATCCACGGCCCTAACACCTCCCCCCAAAACCCAAATCAGGGGCCCCTTGACGTTCTACTCGCAGCTGACCACCCAGCTTCCATCATGCCGATGATTCTTCCCCCCAAACGCGACGGCGCTCATATTGTTTTCGAAAAGGGGATAATGGCATGTCTCCTAGCTCTTATTTTGAAAGCGATTCGGCCCCCTCAACTGGTTACCTCTTTTTTCCTGTTTATACTCAGAGAACGACGTTAAACGCCCCTTACCCTATACGTTACGCGCATTTTAATCATTTTATATCTCCCGACTTACCCTTAGAATTTCATTACGCCCCGTTTTTTCTTGGTGTACTAATTGTTTTTGTCCATGAGTGTACGTCTTTTCTTAGCACGATTCTTTTCGTTGCACTGCTATCAGTAAAACTATTCCCAAGGGTTTGGACAGGGGCAGCTCTAGATTGGATTGATTTTGGCATTGGGTGGCATTTGGATTGATTTTGAAATATATATATATATATATATATATTTGTCGCAAAAAACTTGATATATTTTCTGAAACACTATTGAGTGTGAAACTGATATATTTCCTTTATTGTATGTTACTTCCTTATTTTGTACTCTGTATATTTAATGTCATTTTTCTTTTCTGTTGAAACTTAAAAGGGAAGAGGGGGAGTATATTTCCCTCATGAAAGGTTTTACCCTTTTTTTAATTTCCCCCCTCCCCGGAAAAAAGGGCACGGCTTCCCTTTTACCCATATGATCCGGTGAACTATCCAAAAGGGACAAGGCAAAGGTTTTTGTAATGAGAGTTACAGGAAAAGGGGTAGTTACTATAGGGGAAAAAAAATTTTTTTGATCCCCCCAATTGACACCAGAAAAATTGGCATGCTGAAATGGGGATTCCTTCTTTACATTTTTCTCTTTTTAATTAATAATAGGTAATTTTGTCCTTAATTTCAATTATTTTGTATATATATATATATTGTAAAGTGCCGCGCAAGAATTTAGTTTTAAATGTATGCACTATGGAACAATTTTTTTTTAATATAATTTTTTATTTTGAGAGAAGAAAGGCATTTTTCCCTTTTTGTCCGGGGACAAAACTGGTAACCGGCCCCAGTTTGGAATCAAAAAAAATGACCCCGGTGTTTCAAAAAGGGTTTCTTTTTTGGAAAATTTGCTTATTTTTTGATTTTCGACCCCCCCCCGATCACCACCCCTTTTCGAGGGCCCATTCAACGGTGGCACTGGGGGAAAGAAACTTAACT
>BMAV01011265.1:0-14184 GCA_019973955.1 Trichonephila inaurata madagascariensis
AAAAAAAAAAAAGGGACTTCTCCTTTAAGGAAACAATATCAGAGTCTAAAATGCAAGTAGGCTAAATTATTCACAAGCACCGCTCGTCCTTCTCAACAGCCGAACTATAGATATATATTCGATTCTTCACGGTCAAAACAAGACTACTAATCGCTTGTTAAGGCAATACTAACCATCTCCGCGTTTATAGTCCTCCCAGATTTATCCAGAAAGAACCGATTGCTTTATAGATCGTGAAGTTAGTGGGTTTCTCCACTAATTTCAAGAGAAGTATTCATAGGGTCACGAAATCGCCAAATTAGTCACCATGTCGCCAACTTCGTCACCAATAATTATGCCAACTTGGTTATATCTCCAAGGTTTTGCCCAGTTCTCATTGGACGGCGTCCATTGGCGTTGGCTGCGAATATTACAATTTTAACATAAAATAAATTCAACGTAGAGTAATAAAAATTCATTACACGTCCAAATACAGATTATTCACACTATTTTACACAAAATTCGTAACACTAAGAGACAGCAACATATTAGAAAGGAGATTACTGACTTTACATCTTTGTAGAACGAACTAAAGATCTGACACGAAACACTAGAGTGTTCTAAGATGAATTTGCTGAATATGCTTAGCTGTAAAATATTTTTAATTTAAACAGATTTTTTCAACTTAACCACTTAAGCAACCAATCTTTTGGCGCAAAATGTTTCAAAAAAAGAGAAACATTTCTTTTTTGCATGTATTTAAATATAGTAACTGATAGAATGCGGAAATAGAAGAATTTTATTTTAATTTTCAGTTTTCACTTTATTTTTTTATTTTGGGACTGTGGAACATAAAAACTACTAAATTATTACTTTTTATAAGTACATTTATGCTATGAAGAATGTTTCATACATCCTTGAAACAATTTCTCAACACACTTACAAAAAAAAATAATAATGTTTGTAGGTCTTTTTCAAATGGTTCAGGGTTTTTTGTATGTGTAAATATACATATGAACACACAATTTGAAGCATGATGTAATACTAAGTTTTTCATTACAATGGGTACATAGGTAGTATCAGCGTTTTTGGAACATCTTTCCATTCTCATTACTTCTCAAGTACCAAACGGCACATTCCCTTGCCGATCCCCTTATTTACTTTCATAAATCTAAATTCCTGCATTCAAAGAAAAAGTTCCGCCATCACCACAAAGAATATCCCTGATAAGGTTTTCAGTACCCTGGAGAAATTGCATCTCTTATAAACAGTAGGACTAATAATCACCCAATAAAAATTTAAAATATTCGTAAATCAATGATAGAAAGAAGAAAATATGGGGACCGGTATAGTGTACGAGCAAATCAGTCGTGACCATCTTTCGGTTTGTCGTACAGTGTACGGGTAAGCCACTTAAGGGGCTAAGCCCAAACCAAATCCTGTACTCTTCATTTTTTATGCATAATAAAACTTCTTCACTAGTTTCATAATAATTATTGAAATAGAAATAACATTTAAATTTTTGTAGCGATTTTTTAGAAGCTTTATTTTACTATGACTTTAGCTTCGAAGTTCGTTCTGATCTTAATTTTTAAATGTGTTTAATGATGCATTTATTTTCTTACTTATTTCAAGCTTTTTAAGTGCATTAAAAGTTTCTAGTAAATATCATTGGCATGTACTTCAGAATTCAATAGCAGACGCTTACTTACTCGCACATTTCAATGTTAGTCATTTTTGATATCTCGTCTTTGATTTCAATTTTAGAAAAATACATATTTTAAATGTTTCAATATTTTTTTAAGATGTAGTATTCTTCTGAATGCATTTAGGGGTATCCTGAAGACATAATTATTAGCAAGAATTAACCAAGTTATGTGAAGAAAATTTATCCTGCACGTTAACTAATTCATAAGTTATTATTGTTGTGCATTTTAGCTATTAATATTGATTTTTTTTGGTTTCAAGAAGCCTTCAGTTCAAATAACCCTTACAGTGGGGAACACAGAGGCCTGTAGTGTGCAGTTCTACCCTTTGAATGGTAACAACGACTGAAAAATGTAGAAGAAAATGGTGGTTGCTTTTAGATATGATAGTTCGCCATATAAAACTGTGTTGTTGTTTCTAATGCCGCCTGTCTGACGTAGTCAGATCGAGGCTCACGGAATTTATCGTGGCAAGGGGCTAGATGTACGACTGCCGTTGGCCTTAGTCTTGAGCACAATACAGGTAACAGTATGATTTAGCTCGGAGAAATTCCCGAAGGGACGATAAATGGCGACATCACTTATCAATAATTTGATTTGAAAAAAAGTAAAGTAATCGCTTGTCTTTTTTCCTATGAAAATACTGATAAATTTTTGTTTAATATATTTACATAATAAGAGATTTTAAATATCTAGTTGTTAAATTATAAAAAAAACACACCATGTACTCAAAATAGTATTGGAATTAACATTCAATGGAATGTAATTATATTCCCATTATGGCAACTACAATCTTACAGAAAAATTTACTTACTAAAGTGAAAAATCACTCATAATCAAGGAACTATTTACCCATCTAGGCTACTTTTCATTATTTCTATTTATTTCTATAAATATTCTGCTTTCAAACGTAAATCTAAAACATTGTTAAATTTTGCTAACCCTAAATATCGACAGAAAAACTTCTGAAAAAAATACATTCTGTTCTTTCTGAAAAACCAAAGATAAATTACATACATTAAGACAAAAGAACCATTTAAAAGAGCCAAAAGCGAATTACGTGGTAGTGAATTTTATGAAACAGTTCTTGTGTGGAGCATATTTTACCAAAAAAAGAGCTGCTGGGCATCATTAAAAGTGAAATAAAATAGATTTTCTGGAACTTTTATTACGTTTACAAAAGTACTCTCGAACTATTTCTCGGAGAGAATTCATTAGCTTTAACCTAATATAATAAGAATTCTCCTGAAGAAGTACTGTTTCAGTTTTTGATAAACAAAATAACGCCATTTCTTTGTTTTTTAAAAATGAGAATTCTTTTGTTGCATTATCGTCTGATGGTGAAAGCTTGAGGTATTTATTGTAAATCAAATTATTCTTGCCGGGTTACCAGAAAGTTGAAATAAAATCCCTTTTACGAGTCTAATTATAATAGTTGAAAATAAAAACACTATTTATATTTTCATACTTAGCCATGCCTTACTTTTACTCAAAAAGTAAAAGTTCATTCAAAAGATTTTTTTTCGCATTTATTAATACAATTATTACTCCTTTACCATAGATAGGGTTTAATTATTTTCACCTTTAAGCATATTTCATCCTTCAAAATTTTAATTTCATTATCCATCTTTCGAATACAATTTAGTACTCTGTTGTAATTAAGTAGAACAAATGGTGTTCAAAGCTTAAAACTGTGCGTAAGGTTAGAGAATTTTCAATTTTTTTTGTTTAGATTATTAAAATTAATTCACCAGTCTGGTATAAATCACATTTGCTATTTATAATTAAATTCTATGTTTAATCAAGTTTAGCACACAAAATTAACAGGATATAATAAATCTTACATAAAATAACGGTATAAACCTTGTTTTTTTTTTGTTTTTTTAAAATTAGCTTTAAGGTATCCGACTACGTTCGGAACCGTGATTTTAAAAAAGTGCATAAATGAATAGTTTTCATGATATTTAGTGTCACTTAGATTAGAACACATGTATAAAATTGTTTTAGGGATATTAGGACAAAAACAAATATATATTTTTAAATACAATATTTCGGCAAAAAATTAACTTAGAATAACCTTTTATCAAAATGTCCTCCTTCTGTAAAAATGATGCTTCTATTATAATAATATTTTACCTATATATAGCTCAAACCTCTGTATAGAGGCTTAACTATGATTTTTAAGAAAAATTCACATATTTTTCAGAGTTACAACCCATTGAAATATTTATCGGCGTTTTTTTCTTAAAATTTCTCCCCTCTGTTGTCGTAAAACATAGATAAACCCACTAAGTTACATATTTCAAAAATTCTAGTTGAACCTCTGTGCAGAGGTCTGAGCTATAAGCATGCAAAATATTATTATAATAGAAACATTTTTCACAAAAGGAGAATATTTTGAAAATGGGCCATTCTATGTTCATTTTTTGTCAAAATATTGTACTTAAATAATTTTTATTGTAATACTATTCTTAAAACAGTTTTATATACATTTTCTAATCTAAGTGACACTAAATATCAAAAGTAGTATCCATTTACATGCTTTTTCAAAACCACGGTTCCGAACGTAGTCGGATACCTTAAGATGAAATTGAAAAAGAGATCGCAAAGGATAATTTTTCTCATTTTCAGACTTTGGAGTATGCAAATACGCTTTAACAGCAGCGAATGAAATATGGCTTTCAACCTAATGAAAGACAAAACAGAAATGAACGATTTCAGTAAGTGCCTTCTTTTGATGAATGTGAAGTCTCAATGAGAGACCATTGAATCCAGATCAAAGCTTGGAAGTTGTTGAAAGTACTTTAGAGGGATCAAACACACAAAACCAATTTATCAGGAAACTATAGTTTCACAAAATATGATTTCCAGGTACTGACCATTAGAAATATAACAGCTGAGATGAAAGAAAGGGAAGGATATAGAGTCAGCAACCTTCAATGAAGTTCGATATTTAACGCCAACAGTAGCTCATGGAACACCAAAATATGAGTGCAACTCTTCTTCCAGCACCTTCGCTCAGTTACTGAAACCACAGCTTCAGAAACTCAAACCTACACGAAGAAAGGAGAAGGTCTTCCGCTCACTTACCAATATCATGTATTTACGATAACAGTGATAAGACACCACGGCTGAAAGCGCCCACAGGGGAGTAGGCAACAGTGCGTGTGAGTTTAAGAAAACAAGATGGCACACATATTCTTGCCTCATGACGGGTCTGTTCATCCTGATAATAGGTTTATATTCATTTTTAGGTACCAAGAAAGTGGCTCTAGAAGCAATCCTTTGTTCGTGCACAGAAGTGCCAAATTTGGGCTGTGCTGCAGTGATAGTCTATGCTGGCATCTCCATTGATAGATACACTGATATTAACGCCATTCGAAATGGAAATTTGATTGGTCGCCGATATAAAATTAGATCCTCATACCTATTGTAGCCTCTTACGCTGCCACAATTGAAGATTACTTCATATTAAAGGACGACAACTGCGGTTCACAACGTGCAAATATGATGGAGGATTTCATTTTCGAAGAAGGAATCATACGAATGGAATATCCTCCGGACTTGTATCCAAAAAAGCATGTTTGGGACATTCTATGCAGCAGAGTTGCTGACCGCCTACCCTCCCCCCACAACTCTCCAAGAAATGGGAAAAGCTCTTCTGGTGGAATGGTACAGAATGCTCCAGTACCTCATTAATAGCTTCATTGACTACATGCCTCAAAGATGTTCAACTTTTTTGTCCGTCTGGAAATACCATACTATTTACTAAAAATGATTTTCCTACAATGGTAATATCTTTTTTGTTCTTTTTCTCTCATGGTCACACATTTTATTTTTTTCCTTTTATACCTAAACGTTAAATAAAATGTATTTTTTTGTGCCAAGCATGTGGTATTTTTTTCTCATACAACTTACCATGTATGTCGTTCATATGCTAATTATCTAAATACATCCCCAGCCACAAGATACATCCATAACGTCAATATTCACTATTTGTTTTGAGAAGTGCATATTATTTTTACTTTAAAGAAAGTCTACTAGGCAATGAGCAGAATAATTCGTCAAAGAGCGAAATGAAGCTGTTGTCCATGCTTGTAATGTAAAATAATTTGAGGTTCTCTAAGGATATTAACACAAACATCCCATATTATGTTACATATTAGATTGTGGTTGATATACCCCAGCCAAAGAGATATCAAATTCATACACACCTACCTTATCATATGAAAATCCAATCGTAAACATTTGTGTTTAGATGAAAGAATAAGAAAACACGGTTTTTCTTTAGAATTATTGCAAATTTTAAGTATTTTTGTCTTAGAGTTAAATGGAACATTTTAAATTACGGTAGACAAAATAAATCAGAAATGACTGTCAAAAAAATTGTACCCGATGAATTGAAATATTAAACGCTTTAAAAAAAATGTAAAAATAGCAGGAGTATAGAAATATAATTGCTATTTTACTTATTTATTTATTTACTTCTCTGAGAGTAGTGAACAATTTGACAAAAACTTGATTCATTGTTCAATAAACCAATCAAGATTAAAAGTAGAATAGATGATAATAAAAAGTTGGGGGACAAAATTCAGAAGCTTTTTTCAAATACATGTATTAGAAATGGAAGTAATAAGATCTCTTACGGCTGTGCAATTACCCGTATGAGTAAAAGTCCATCTGACGATAAGACGATACAACATCAAAACTGGTACCTGTAGATGGGGCTGATTCTCCAGCATGCGCAAAGAACAAATCTGAATTAAAAGATAGGTAAGTTTGACGGCCAATGGTCCACGGATAAAATAAGAAATGTGATAAGGGTTTTGCATTTAAAAAAAAAGTTATATAGATAAAATTAATAGGCAATTGGTAGCAGTATACAATACAAGTGTTAAATGACAATGACAGGCATGTTTTTGGTGCACAGAATTCGACAAAGAGAAAAGATACTTGGGAAGAGCATTTTCAGTGATAGCTAGGGGATCACCCTCCTTACATTTTCGATCACAAACCAAGGGATTTCAATCTCTTCGGACTTTTACAGGAACTCAGGAGGTCAGCCTTTCCAGATCTGATGCTGAGTTTCGGCAAATGCAAATCTTGACGTAGTTTGCCCAATCATGAAACAATTTTTAAGATACTGGTTTCAGTGGTTTGGTATACCGATTGAACAAATGCATAAATAAGTATAGTGACTATGTAAAGAGTTAATACAGTGCTTCTCAAATTTCGATATTTTGTACTAATGATCCAATCATGAAAAATTTTTCATCCCTTTAAAACTCATTACAGTAACACTGTATTTAATTCAATAATGCTATATTTTAAAGTTACAATTCGACTTTAACCTTTTCCAAAGTGCCACTGGTGTATAAAACACATCTCTCTCAGTCAAAGCGTTAATTACTCTGGACAAATGTATGCGTATTTCTGAAGTAAGATCTTTTCTGCGAACTGCTATTCATAAAATTATTATGAAAGTTTTCGAGTGCAATAAAAGGACCTCTTGACAGTGTTTGCGAAGCTTTTACTTATTTCAGAGGATTTGCTTATTTATTCCTTTTCTCTCCCTCCACCCCAATACATGACATACGCGCGCTCACGTAAAAGAGCGGTGGCTTTGCCAAGGAAGCCGAATCGTGTGGCTATTAATCGTAGTTAGAGGGATTAATTATTAACTTTGCAATTTATCCAGCCTCCAGTGTTAATCTTTGTATAATTTATATACCCGAGCAAGTCCATCAGGTCATTATTAAAGTGTAATTATAAAATACACTTTCATTAATACTCACATATTTATAAATGTATTATATCAGTGTAAATATATATTTATTTTTAATATGTCAAAATGTATTTTGTTTGTTTACTTTCAGTAAATTAATAATGCTTTTTTTTAAAGAGTCTCTTCTTTTCGTCTTTTCAATAGGCTCGTGCCCCCCTCGTAGAGTTATCACGCCCCCTAGGCGGGACGCCCCACAGTTTGAGAAACGTTGAAGTAAAATGTACCTGTGGCTTCAATGTTAGCAACATAAATCTTTTTTTTTTTATTTTCTGAATAAACATTTACTTTTTGAAGGGAGTTACCTTACTTTTTGTAACCCCTACTTATATGGTGAGCTATTGTATATTTATGTAATGATTTTAAAATGTTAAAATATTTCGAAATTAGGGTCACTAACTTCATAAGCACTTGAATCAGTTAATTTGATTTTTTTTTTTTGATTATTTAAGGTATGTGACTACCTTCGGAGCACTTTTTTTGAAATATATAAATTTTCAACCAAATAAGCACTTTTTTAGTTGAAATGGAGCATAAAACTAGGAATTCAAGTGCAATTTCCACAAAATTAAAAATAATTTTGGATATATTGGGAATTTTGAGTGAAATTTTAGTGAAAAATTGCAGTTACGGTAAGGCTTGTATAGAAAATTCTAATTAATAGATTTGAATAATATTTGTACAGTACATAAATAACGTCCTTATCTATGATTGGAACTATAAGATTTTTAATATTTTTGAAAGTTTTTGAAATATGTCATTTTTTATGCAAGAACTCAATTTTTTACAAGAAACTAATGTTATTTTCTCTCAAAAAGTGCAATAAAATACATAAATATATACACAGAGATTAGATAATAGTCTAGGTTGCAGATAACACTAAATATAACATTTTCTGAAAATTCCAATTGAATATCTAAAAAAGAAAACCTTTAGTGAACTTTACCGTGAAGCAAGAAATTGAAAAATATAGTTTTCCAGAAAATGCATTTAAAAATTTTAATACAGTATAAAAAATTTTCTACTAACTCTAACTGTACATTTTTTAAATTCTCCATATTTATAGGTCAAGACCTCTTTAGCTTCATGCTTAACTAATTTAGACTTTTTTTTTTAACTTTTTGATGTTTTCTGGAGAGTTTTATAATTGGGGTTTTTAGTGAAATTTTGATGAAAAAGGGCAGTTACACAAAATTCTAATAAATGTATTCAAATAATATTTATACAGTACGTGTATAACATCTATATATGTGTTAGAAATTAAAAGATTTGTAATACTTTTGAAAGTTTTTTAAATATGCCAAATTTTATGCAAAAACACGATTTTTTAAAAAATTAATGATTTTTTTTTCATGAAAATGCAATAAAGTACATAATTATGAACACAGATATTAGATTTTGGTTCAACAACACAGATAGAACTAAATAAAACGGGTTCTGAAAATTTCAAATCTATATCTTAAAAATATTCTGCGTAGGGATCTACTTCCGGTTTTGTAAACTTCATTTCCGGTTTACTAATTATGCTATAACTTTGCTTCTAGGTATAGTAGAAACAAAAAAATGTTTTTGTTATCTTAAATGTATGGGCTATAAAACAAAATCATAAAAGGAATTTCGAAAATATTCACCAAAACGGCGAATTTTGGGTAGTCACATACCTTAAAAAAATATTTGCTTCCATTGTGAGACATGTTTCTGAAAATTCAAAAGAAAAAACATTGCAAAAACTAAGTATTTTTATTTTATTAAAAGTGCACATAAAATGAAACAAACTAAATCAAATCAACCTTTTTGGTTTAAAACTAAATATTAAAATGAAGTGGAAAAGTTTCTTTGTGTTAAAATGAATGAGAAAATGATTTTATGTAAGTCACAAACAAGATAATTTTTACAAAAGAATGAAGAAATAAACTTAACAAATGCTTTGCTATTCTTCATGAATAAACTATTCTTTTACATGGTACAAAACATTTTCTTTTAAAAATAGTCTGCCTTTTTTAATAATTATTAACTATAACAGACTGATTGTTAGTAGCAAATCTGCAATTGAAATATTCCGGTTCGTTGCCCTTAAACATAACCATTACAATGAGCATCGAACAAAGCAATTTAAATTCTACTGAAACCAAACATTATATTTAAGGAAAAGACATAAATGCAGTTGATGACTTTTTTCCATGCATTCCAGAACAATTTTATTGTTTCAAATTATTTCATTTAAACTGGCAGCAAAGATTTTAAATTGAAAGAATGAGAAACAAAGAATTCTTACTCTGTTAGTAGCTCAAGGAAATAATCGTTCAAACATCAAACGATAAAAAATTCCAGATTTTCTTAAATAATAATAGTAATAAAAACTGCAATTTTTTTATTTGTATGTTGTACGAAGAATGATAATCAGCATTTTATAGGAATTAATAATATTAATAAGATTTTTATAAGAATTTTATAAGATTTATAAGAATTTATAAGGCATTAATAAGAATTTTTTAAGATTTATAAGAATTTATAAGACATTAATAAGAATTTTATAAGAATTTAACACTAAATGAAATTTCTTATTCCATGAAGATGATACAAATTGAATTTATATTATCCATAATTTTTTTTTAACCCATACTAAAATTTCTATCTAACTAATATATTTAAGAATATATATGAAGAATATTCTGATTTAAATTGACTGAATTCATGACTGTCACATTATAAATGCAATGACGCGTTTTTTCCATTGAATGCAAAGCTGCCATTATTTCTGAAATTGCTATTTTTCTACTCGTAAAATTTACTTAAAATTTCAAATTTCACAGCTGGTAAAGACTTTCAAATAGTATAATACTTCAACACGTGTTTTTTTTCAAAATTTAGAAAACGGTTTTTGAATTATATTTGTACTTTTATGCCAAGTGTGATTTGTTCACCTATGTGAATTATTATTACTGACAAAAATGTACCTTTTAAAAAGAAATTTCTGTAAAAAGCAGAATTCTTGCAACAGCGAAGCATCTGAACTAACTAGCTAGAAATATGTGATTGGCATTCATCATGGAACAATGATATCATATGAATTTTGTTCATTAACCACAAAAAAAAAATATTCTTTTACACTTGAAAGCAAAAAAATGTCTATAAATTTCCTCTTTCGATCACATTCGATTCTTATATTTTTACAACCTTATTTCCTTTACTTCACTTGGCGAATTTAAAAGAGTTACTTACTTCCTTCAAAAAAGGTGTAAAAATTTGTAATTGTTTTTAGAGTAAATATACTTTTTTCTTTTGATAACTTTGAGAACTTTCATTTAGAAAAGTAGCTATGAACTTTAAGAACATTTAAATGCAAATATTTTTAAACGTATATTTGTATTTTATGCTGTATGAAGTTTGTCAAGATATTTTTTCCCAATTAAAACATTTCTTTCTCTCTACCTTAACCCATAGATATAGTCTGGGTTCGAATCCCGGGTAAGACATGGATGTTTTTTGTTAATCCTTCTCTTGTTGGTGATGTGTACTTCATGCTTACTTCTACGTAAGCTCCCGAGTGATACTTTGTGGTGTACGGGGTTGTAAATGTTCTCAATAAAATAGAACTATAGCTAATGCCCCTTATTTTTTAAAAATGCGTGATAATGGTTTATAACTATTTTTCTGAGCTATTAAAAACCCCTTAAGATTTTTACTTTTTAATGTAAATTTCCCCTGAAAAAAATTTTGGGGATATTCTAAAGAACTGAAAATTGGGGGGTTTTTGTATAAAATATGCATGAAGTTTCCCTGTTTTCGCAACCGTATTTAAGTATTTTTGATACTCTTGTCTGAATTACTACTTTAGAATTTGAGTTTAAAATAAAGACGAAAAACCCTTTTGGAGATATCTGAAATTGTGTTTGAATGCCTGAAGATTTACTTTATACCTTAAAATTTTATTTGAATTCCTAGAATTCATTGATATTTTACACTAATTTTTAAGATTCTAAATCTTACAACATTACACCCAACCACAAAATTCGGGGTAATTTCTACTTCGTTGGAAAAACTACTGGTGCCCTTTTTTTGCCTGTTGTAACTTTGACAGAAATAACGGAATAAATTCAAATTTAAAAATAAATTTATTACTAAATTAATATTTGAAAACTGTATTAACATCAATCCAACTGAAGTTTAAAAAAAAATGTATTTGAATTTGAATGGATGAATAGAAAATACTTTTTAACGATGAAAATTTGAACAGGATATTATATATATATATATATAAATATATAAAAAAAAGGAAGGGGTGAACTAATGTGGAAATGAAAAACGAACAGTTATCTGATGAAATTATATTTTTAAACACTCAATATTAACATGAATATATTATCAGTATCAAATTACTTAAACAGAACTAATGCCTCTGTCAAATCTCCAATAACAGCAATCTCATAAAACCTTCATATCGGATAAGCCGTTTATTATATTTATTATTGATACATAAAAAAAGTACTCCAACGAATACCATAAAAGTAACTTTAGTTGCAGCCAGGCATATAAGAAGCCTAATGAAATCGATATTACCATAGGGAAAAAGTATGGTAAGTCAAGTGCTTATTTGGATCCAAATATCAAACTGAGAGCGAATAATATTGTAAAAATTTTTTTAGGGAAATTTTCTTTTTCTTTTGACGCAGAGCACGATAGTGTATTTTCGGTAATAAAGGGGGGAAGAAACCGTATTTATTCGAATCGGGGGTTTAATACGTAAACCTAATTTCTCTTTTGAAAAAAAATTTAAAAAATAAACGTGTGGTTCATCAACATTTGATACTTATTTTTTTTTTTCAAAATAAAAAAAAATAAAAATTTTGAATGAAAATAAAATTTTGCAAATAATCACTATACAAATGAGCACTGAGCTTATAAAAAACATTCATATATTAGAGAATTTCTACAAATTTAGAAGCGAAAACATTTTCCCACAATTTTCCTTATATCCAACAAATTAAATGTAAAGCTCCCAATTTTGCTCTTTTTAAATTTTTTTAAAATTTTTTTTTTAAAGGTTTAATTCATTTTTAAAAAACTATTAAATACCCCTATTCATATATATTAATGGTTCAACAGGGGTCCGATTATAACAAAAAGGGTTTGGAAGAATGGGAAAAAGTGAAACTAAAATCAGCCCTTTAAGATAATTCCCCTAAAACATTTTTTTTTTAAAAATTTTGCTTTTTTTATAATTTTTTTTTATAAGTATCATTAAAAACTTAAAAAAAATCCCAAAGTTTTTTTTTTTTCCATTCCTAGAACAAAACTACAAGTGTTTTGAAAAACGGGGCCATTTTACATAAATGTAAATTTTTAAAATGCTTTTTTACTAAAAAATGGTTTTGTTTAAAAAGTTCAAACGGGACAGAGATTGCTAAAAAGGGTTTTTTAAAAATAATTTGCTGAAATTTTTGTTTTTTTCTGTATAACGTAAAATGTTTTACCTTAGTTTATCAAACTTTTTATTACAAATTTCAATTCTTTATGTAAATGAATCCTTTTTTTTTAAACAATTTCTTAATAGCAAAGAAAAAAATTCTAGTTTTTGTAAAATTAAAATATCTTTACCCCTAAAGGTCATTTAAAAAAGGAAAAAAAAAATAACCATAAAAAATGAAAAACTGAAATTTGTTCATTTACTATTTGTACAATGGGCCCCGTTTTTAAATTTTTTTTGAAATTTTTCTGTTTAGTAGTAATAACTTATTTTCTCTTCTTTTTAGCTTTTTTTTTCTTTAAACGTTAAAAACATAGATAAACCCATATCTCCTTTTTTTAAAAAAAAAAAGTTTTAAAGTAGTCGGATATTTTAATAAATTTCCCATTATAAAAATAAAATAAAATATTCTCAATAGTTTTTTTATTGAAGATATTTGTTTTTGTTTTAATTATTTATTTTAAACTTATATTAACTTTTTTTTTATACATATGTTATAGACGTAGTTAAGTTGAAAAAAATATTTTCAAATTATTATCTTTCAATTTATAATTCATGTATTTTATTTATCTACTTTTTTTTATTTGCATATAAATGTCTCTTTTAAAATTTTTTCTTAGGTTGGCATCTTTTTTAATTAAAAAATGCTGGATGAGTCGGAGAAAAAGGATTTTAACGCAATTCAATTTTGATTCATATAAATTTTTTTTTTTATATTTTTTTTTTTTCTGAAAAAATTTTTTTTTGTTTGGGATTTTAAAAATGAAAAGGGATCTTGGGGTAAAAATTTGGTTTATTATGAGCGAAAGGTATAAAAAATCTGAAAGTAAGTAATCATTTTACAAAATATGAAAAATTTAAATACATTTTTGAATTTAAAAAAAGGCTCCTTTTAAAATTTTTTTTTTTCTTTTCCCCTCTTTTCTAAACACTTTAACTGAAATGTCATATATTATTTTTGTCATAAAAAATTTTTTTAAGAATAGTATACAATAAAAAAATTTTTTAAGTACAATATTTTTACAAAAAAACATAGAATAAAATTTTCAAATTATTCCTTTTTTGGAAAAAACTTTATTATAATAATTTTTTGCCCGTATATAGTTAGTCTCTGTAAAAAGGTAAAAAAATTTTTTGAAAAATTTTAAAAACAAAATGGGTTTATCCATGTTTTACGACAACAGGGTAGGAATTTTTAAGGAAAAACGTCGATAATTTTTTCAATGGGTTTCTTGAAAAATTTGGGAAAA